>SJYQ01004615.1:0-36853 GCA_006410935.1 Redunca redunca
CAAACATTTATTTAACTCATCTGTGAGGTACAATGGCACCCCACTCCAGTACTCTTGTCTGAAAAATCCCATGAATAGAGGAACCTGGTGGGCTGCAGTCCATGGGGTCGCGAAGAGTCGGACACGACTGAGCGACTTCACTTTCACTTCTCACTTTCATGCATTGGAGAAGGAAATGGCAACCCACTCCAGTGTTCTTGCCTGGAGAATCCCAGGGACAGGGGAGCCTCATGGGCTACCGTCCATGGGGTTGCACAGAGTCGGACACAACTGAAGCGACTTAGCAGCAGCAGTGAGGTAACTAGCTGCATAGGAAAACTGGCTCAAGAAACAAGATATGATCAGAGGTACTGAAAAAAGAATGTTGGAATAAGACTGCTAGACTGGATACAAAACTCGTTCATATTGTACGGGATAATGAAACTATGATTTTGGACATTATCTCAGAAATCATCTGTGTCTTTACTGGACAAAAATCTGCAAGTTAATGTGTTCTTGCTTTCTTTCAATATAAAATAGTATATCAAAAAAGCACATACTCATAGAGCATACATACATGGGCAAACTTTTTCCGTAAAGAGCCAGATAATAAATTTGAAGACTTTGCCATGAAAGATAAGGAGACTCAGTAAAAGTGGACCAAGTTTCCCTTTTGATTTGACACAGTTAATAAATGTTCACAATTTAAGAAATGCCGAGTGCCCCAAAGAAAGGAATAGTTTTAACATCCTTATGAGGTGAAAGAGAAATCTTTGTGATTGATTGCCTGGTGACCTTTGCAAAACATCAAAGATAGTTTAGGTGTAGAAGACTTTCAGAGTGGTATACTACAAAGTAATAGAAAAGAACAAATTACTCATTCAGTAACATGGATGAATCTCAGAAATATTATGCCAAGTGAGAACAGTCTTACACAAAACACTGCATACTAATTCTATATGTGTGACGTACTAGGCAAGGTAAGACTTAATTGTATAATTATGGTGGGGGAAAAAATCAGGCTAATCAGAGCAAAACAACTGGAAAAAGACATTAAATGCAGACTGGGTATTAGATGATACTAAGGAATTACTGTTCATTTTGTTGGGTACAATAATGACATTGTGCTTATATTAAACAGAAAACATGTAGTGTGTATGTTTAAACTATGCTTGGCGTCTCTCACTTGGAAATTAGCCATGTATCCAAAGAATGTCCATCAGGGAACCATTTACTGTTAGTCAAACCAGGGTCTTAAAGTTAAGTAAGGATATTGGAAATTATGCTTAAACTGACAAGTACTGAGCAACATATAACTTCTGATATATTTTTTAAAAAGTTATAATTTAGTGTAGTTGAATGTGTACAGTTTTCTTCTGCATAATCAGTCTTTTCATGAAAGGAAAACCTTAAAGTAAAAAAAATATCTTATGCATGCATTGTACTCTGCACTGGTAAAATCAGAGAAAGGACATCTGTTTTAAAGTTAGCATTAAAATGATCAAATCAGATAGATTTGTATAAGGATTTTTTTTAGCCATGCCGTATGACCTGGATTATCTTAGTTTTCTTCCAGGAACTGAACCCAGGCCACAGCAGTGAAAGCGCAGAGTCCTAATCACTGGACCACCAGGGTTTGTTTTTCTTAAACATGAATTTATATTCTAAAAACAACTGCCTTTGGAGTTTCAGCTTCTGTGCATTTTAGGTGGTTTTTGTTGTTGAGAAGTTAACTCATTGTAAGTTCAGATGTTTAGTTTCTTTATTTTCTAGGAGCAATATAGATTTATGTGAAAGCTTGTTGTTCTCTATAAAGCAACTTGAACAGAAGTTCTTTAGGAAACTTTATTATCTACTTTATTAATAACCCCTGGAGATAGGAACATATTTCACATTCACAACATAAAGAAATAAATGCTTTTTCTCGTTTAGAGACACAGAAAACTTTTAGCTTTGGTTCCCTGATCTTAGCCACAGGTTGAAGAGTAATCTAAAACCACAAAACTGGTGCAGGTTTTTAAGGGCTATTCTGTCAGTAGGCCTGAAACACATTCTTGCACAAACAGAAGAACAGAAAAAGCTAAAACCAGATATTCCTGTAGTCTCTCATGCCACAAAAAATGGTTCCCTGTTACCTGCTGACAGGTTGCCATGTGATCAGATTCATACAGAGTAGATTCATGTGTGAAACAATAGGTGGAAATGCCCAGGGGATAATCTGCAGCCTAACAGTATTAAAGGCTAGAGATGGACATTTGGAGTTACTGCCAGAGAAAGAAAAGTTACCTTTGGAAATTAAAAGTTATCTTTGGAACTTAAATTGAGGGAGAGGCCCAAGACAGAACCTTATGGAATATGTGCATTTAAGGTACAGTAGGGAAAGGCAGCAAAGGATTTGGGGGGATAGTCAGAAAGATAGGCTTTAGTTGTCATTCAGGAAAGTGGTTTCAGTTTGAATGGGGGCAGAATCCAGATTTCAAGGGGTTGACAGGGAATGGGGTTTGGGATACTTTTTTAAAAAGCGTGAAGAGGAAAAGACAGTGGCTCTATGCATGCGCAGTTGGCTGAAGGAAGTGTTTCTTTAGGATCAAGGAGACCCACGCCAGTTTGTGAACAGAGGGACATGGGTGGGTGGATGAAGGGGGAGTGATGAATCAAGGTCTAAGAAAATGGCATGGCTTTGAAGGAGAAAAAAGGAGAAGGGTTTATGAAAGGTAGACTGTTTAGATGGAAGCAGAGAGGCAGTCGAAGGAATTCATACATTCCCGGCTCATTTACTAAGAGTAAGGAGAGTGGCAGAAATGACATTGGAGACCCAAAGAGCTTACTTGGTGAAGAGTGAAGATTAAATTGCTCAGGAGAACTGAAAGTTTGGGGAGCTGTCGGATTTGAGAGACTGACAGTTGTAATGGGGGTGAAGTCTAGGGTGAAGTGTGGCTCCTAGTACTGTCTGCAGAAGTACACTCAGAGTGAGCATGCAGGAAGTCCCTGCAGGGCAATTCAAATGCTCCTCCTGGGGAAGAACTTGCAGGCATTTCAGAAATAAAACTGAGAAGAAAGATGGAATGGAAAGCAAATGTTGGAGATGCATTGGAAAAATGGTTAAAATGGTTATTACTTAGCAATATTAATGTTGCTGGTCAGATAGAGACATGTTATCTTAACAGGTTAAAATGTATTCTTAACTTGTTACAGATTTGTCAGTTCAGTTCAGTTGTTCAGTTGTGTCCGACTCTTTGCAACCCCATGGATTGTAGCACGCCAGGCTTCCCTGTCCATCACCAGTTAGAGCTTGATTAAACTCATGTCCATCGAGTCAGTGATGCCATCCAACCATCTCATCCTCTGTCGTCCCCTTCTCTTGCCTTCAGTCTTTCCTAGCATCAGGGTCTTTTCCAGTGAGTCAGCTCTTCACATCAAGTGGCCAAAGTATTGGAGCCTCAGCTTCAGCATCAGTCCTTCTGGTGAATATTCAGGATGGATTTCCTTTAGGATTGACTGGTTTGATCTCCTTGCAGTCCGAGGGACTCTTGAGTCTTCTCCAACACCGCAGTTCAAAAGCATCAGTTCTTCAGTGCTAAGCTTTCTTTATGGTCCAACTCACATCCATACATGACTACTGGAAAAACCATAGCTTTGACTAGATGGACTATGCTGTCTAGGTTTGTCATAGTTTTTCTTTCAAGGAGCAAGTGTCTTTTAATTTCATGGCTGCAGTCACCATCTGCAATGATTTTGGAGCCCAAGAAAATAGTCTGTCACTGTTTCCATTATTTCCCCAATTATTTGCCATAAAGTGATGGGACTGGATGCCATGATCCTAGTTTTTTGAGTTGAGTTTTAAGGTGACTTTTTCACTCCTCTTTAACTTTCATCAAGAGGCTCTTCAGTTCCTCTTTGCTTTCTGCCATAAAGGTGGTGTCATCTGCATATCTGAGGTTATTGATGTTTCTCCCAGTAGTCTTGATTCCAGCTTGTGCTTCATCCAGCCCAGCATTTTGCATGATGTACTCTGCATATAAGTTGAATAAGCAGGGTGACAGTATACAGCCTTGACATACACCTCTCCCAGTTTTGAACCAGTCCATTGTTCCATGTCCAGTTCTAACTGTTTCTGGACCTGCGTGCAGATTTCTCAGGAGGTAGGTAAAGTAGTCTGGTATTCCTATCTCTTTAAGAGTTTTCCACAGTTTGTTGTCATGCACACAGTCAAAAGCTTTGGCATAGTCAATAAAGCAGAAGTAGATGTTTTTCTGAAACTCTCTTGCCTTTTTGATGATCCAGCAGATCAATTTGATCTCTGAAAGTTCTCGGTTGACATACTGTTGACGCCTCACTTGGAAAATTCTGAGCATTACTTTGCTAGTGTGTGAGATGAGGGCAGTTGTGTGGTAGTTTCAACATTCTTTGGCATTGACTCTTTGGGATTGGAATGAAAACTGACCTTTTCCAGTCCTGTGGCCACTGCTGAGTTTTCCAAATTTGCTGGCATACTGAGTGCAGCACTCCAGGATTTGTGGCTCTAGATGAGTGATCACACCGTCTTGGTTATCTGGGTCATTAAGATTTTTTTGTGTGTGCAGTTTTTCTGTGTCTTCTTTCCACCTTTTCTTAATATCTTCTGGTTCTGTTAGGTCCATACCATTTCTGTCCTTTATTGTGCCCATCTTGCATGAAATGTTCCCGTGGTATCTGCTTTTCTTGAAGAGATCTCTAGTCTTTCCCATTCTATTGTTTTCCTCTATTTCTTTGCATTGATCACTCAGGAAGGCTTTCTTATCTCTCCTTGCTGTTTTTTTGGAAGTTTGCATTCAGATGCGTATAGATTTCCTTTTCTCCTTTGCTTTTAGCTTCTCTTCTTTTCTCAGCTATTTGTAAGGCCTCCTCAGACAACCATTTTGCCTCTTTGCATTTCTTTTTCTTGGAGTCTTGATCACTGCCTCTGGTACAGTGTCACGAACCTCTGTCCACAGTTCTTCAGGCACTCTTTCAGATCTAATCCCTTGAATCTATTTGTCACTTCCACTGTATAATTATATGGGATTTGATTTAGGTCATACCTGAATGGTCTAGTGGTTTTCCCTGCTTTGTTCAGTTTAAGTCTGAATTTTGCAATAAGGAGTTTGTGATCTGAGCCACATTCAGCTCCTGGTCTTGTGTTTGCTGACTGTATAGGGCTTCTCCATCTTCGACTGCAAAGAATATAATCAATCTGGTTTTGATACTGACCATCTGGTGGTGTCCATGTGTAGAGTCATCTCTTGTGTTGTTGGAAGAAAGTGAAATTCACTCAGTCGTGTCCAACTCTTTGTGACCCCGTGGACTGTATAGTCCATGGTATTTTCCAGGCCAGAATTCTGAAATAGTTTGCCATTCCCTTCTCCAGTGGACCACGTTTTGTCAGAACTCTGCATCATGACGCATTACAGATTTGTAGGTATTTATATTAAATGTTTGTTTTCTGCAAGGCATTGTAATGCTTCTAATTTACATACATTCTGTAGGACTCCTGTGTCAATGTCTAAAAATATTGCTCTTCCTCCTTTCTTTTCTCTTAGAGATAACATACAGCACTGTTTATACAAGAGCATCCTGAGTTACAGGAAATCTTTAGAATCCTTACGTGTACAGCCAAAGTAGAGAACTACTGATCGGAACGATTTTAGAGCTCTGCCTGTAGTACGTTGAAGCTTCCTTGCCTGCGTAGTTTCTCCTTCCCCACTGATGTGTGGTTGACTTGGGTGTCCTCTGTTATGCTGTGCCAGGGTGCAGTTGCGCTCCGGGCGCCTGCCAGAGTGTCAGCTCTGCACCCTTGACAGATGACCCCACGTTGCTGTGCTTTTCAGCCATTGTGTCTTCCTTGGTTTTGCCACTGTGCTGCCAGTTATCTGCTGTCGCGCTCGGCAGGCAGCACCCTCTGCTGCTCCTTTGATACTGTTATTCAGCTGCCTCAAGCCATGTGTGATTTGGGAGACAACCTGATAAAGTCCTTCAGGTGTGTGCCCGTAACAAGAGACGGTAGCTGGTGAACAGTGGTGCCAAGAGCCCTTTCCCCAGGGCGCGCACACTCCGGAACAGCCACTTTGATCCTTTCTGTTTTTAGCTGTTGTGAGTAGCAAGGGTTGCCAGGAGCTTCTCCGATGCATGAATTGTTACGATCCAGTTAAGAAGAACTAAACTTGTAGAAAGTAGAATAATAGAAATCCCTTTCGACATATCCAAGGGAAGTTACTGTTGTATATATTATATACTCTCCCCTCTCCCCAACTTTTTTCCTTAAAAGCCTGAGTAAAGTAAAACAGTATTAACACTACAGGATGGAAGAAAACAGTTTTTGACTAACATTGAAATGTTCAGATGCCAACTACAGTCAAATGGAAATGATGACTGCTTGGATCCACAGAATCTTATCAATACAGCTGATGGCCAAACATCTAGAATGTAATAACACTGTATGCCTGTATACATTCTTTCTCACTCCTGGAGTATAAAAATCAATTGTTGCTACTTAGTAATTTCCCAAGAGTAAATTATTTATGAAAAAAAATTGAGTCTGAATTCTCCAGGGATAATTACTCATTCCTCTTGGGAAATACTCAGAAAGGAGTTTGAGGTAGGTGAAGCTATAACATTAGCTCCTAGCACAGCTCTTCCTCAAGCCTGTGCAGTTAGTCTTGCATTAATAGTTTTGGTTATCTGGGGATAATGTCAGACACCTCTGCTTGTATTGGGCATGTCTCTGCCAGTCTTCCTAGCGCTTACACAACAGGAGTTCTCCTGAGGCCCTCTGTAATCTTGTCATACAGCATCGGAGCATGTTACACATCCACTTTAAAAATTTTTAAATAAAATTAGGAAGAAGGGAGGGTAATAAAATAATATTTGCACATGGGTGAAATAAATCAGACATTACTGAAAGTTTTTATGGTGAAGAATAGCAGTCCCTTTGTTTCTTCCCCACCCCCAACTTCCTAAAGGCATCTACTGTTTTTAGCTATTTGTTCTGATGTTTACCTAAATAGTTATGAATAATATACTGCTATTTCTTATCAATATTGGACATTATTCACTTTCTTTAAGAAAAAGGATGAGGCAAAAACCAGATCTATTTGCTCAGTTGCTATGGTCTGAATATTTGTGTCTCCTCAAAATTAATGAATGTTGAAATTCTAATGCCCACTGTGATGGTATTAGGAGAGTGGGCTTTTGGCGGGTGATTGGGTCATGAGGACAGAACCCCCATGGATGAGATTAATACCCTTAGACAGTAGGCCTGAGAGAGCTCCACTGCCCTTCGCCACATGAGGACACGAAATCCACGGTTGAAAGAGGGCCCTCACCCAACCATGGTGGCACCCTGATTTTGGACTTCCAGCCTCCTCCAGAGCTGAGAGAAACAGATTTCCGTTTTTCATAAGCCACCCAATCTGTGGTATTTGTTACAGCAGCTCAAGCAGTCTAAGACACCAACTTTTTTTTTTTTTCACTTAAGCAAGCTTATATAATTATGATATATGAATACTACTCATTGCAAGGGCAAGTTCCATATATATTACATTATGTTCTCTTTCTGATTTAGCCTTTTTCCTAGGATTTTTATCTGTCCCTTTCTCATCTACTTAGGAAATCTGCTTTAAGAACATCTCTAATAGTTTATAAATATTCCTTTATATCAACTATTCTTTGAGTCTCTTTTTCCAGGAGAACACCCCTAGAGCCCTCTTCCGTCCTCCAGTCAGCTGGTTGCTCATCTTATATGCTGCATGGCTGTAATCTGTGGACTTCTACTCTTGGATGGAATTTACTAATTACTTCATCTCCCATAATTTTGGTGGCCTTCATCTTAAAATAGTTTCTCAAGAAAAGAATCTGTGGGAGTAATTTTTTCAGCCTGTAGCATGCTAGAAATGTTTTTATTCTGCTTTATATTTGGTATGTAATATGGACATTATAGACTGAAAATCATTTTTCCTTAGAATTTTGAATGCATTGTTAACCTTTTCCCCCTTATTCTCCAGAATTGCTATTGAGAATCTGACATTCTGATGGTCATTCTCTTATGTGTGCCCTGTTCCTACCCTGCACCCAGGATTTTTCTCTAGTGAACCTTTAAAATCTCATCGTGTTTGGATATCCTGTGGACCCTTTCAAAGTGGGATTTAGATGCATTGGCTTCCAAACAAGACTTCATGTAATTTTTTGACTAATTATGGCTGGGGTCTTCTATATTTTAGTTCAAGGGAATGATTTGTGTTATTTCTTTATTAAGTGTCACCCTGTCTTTTTGGAATGCCAGTTACTCAGATTTAGGATATCCTCGATAGACCTTTAAAGTTCTTTTCTGTCATTTTTGTCTGATACTTTTGGAGGGTTCTCTTCCACTTTGCCTTTCAGTTCTTCTATTGACTCTGTTACTTCTCTTTTTAAAAAACGTTTACTATTGGGCTGCACTGGGTCTCCTTGTGACACCCAGGCTCTAGAGCGCACAGGCTCAGTAGTTGCAGCATGTGGGCTCTCCAGTTGTGACACAGGTTTAGTTGCCCCTCAGCATGTGGGGTCTTAGTTCCCCAGCCAGGGATCAAACCACGTCCCCTGCTTTAGAAGGTGGATTCTTAACTATTAGACCACCAGGAAAGTCCCTGGCCATCATATTCTTAATTTGCTAATGCTCTTATTCTGATTATTTTTCTTTAAAAAAAAAAAAACCAGTTGATTCCTGTTTTATGAATTCATTATCATCTTACATCTGTTTGAAAGCACCAATTAAAATTTTGTTGAAGTTTTCTTTTCTACCCTGAATTACCTACTTTCCCTCTATTTTGTGTTCTATTTTATTGGTTTCTGTCTTCATATTTGCCAGACTTTTTCTGACAGGTTTTTTTGTTGTTTTTTTTTCCATATTAAATCTGAAAAGCCAATTGGAAGCTTTGTGTCTGGGCAGGATCTGTTGATAGGTGGCCTTTATTTTAGATCAGTTAGAGAATCAGCCCTTGTTTAAGAGGGTATTTGTCTTAGAAGTCTGTTATCTGGAGAAGAAACTTCTCTCCAGGTTGATTTACTGTTGCTGAGTGGATGTAACCAACTTTTTCTTATCCAGTAGCTGCATAGTAGTCTCCGAATATTTGACTCCTGTGAATTCAACCTTACTTATGCTAAATAGGCAGCATCTTTTACATATTAGCAGGCAGCAGGGAGCAACTCCAGTTCTGAGTAAAACTTCACCCTTCCACTCATACTGATTCAGTGATAAAACTTGGACAAAAAGCACTGAGCAGCTACTTGAGAACTCTGAAAAGTAAACAGCAGGCAGAGCGGGAAAGAAGACCATGGTTCACAGTACAACCAAACCAGCGGTGAGTTTACACTTTACCGCTCTGTTATCCCTCAGCCTGGACTCAGTACAGCCTAACCTGGAAGTGGAAATGGACACTAGGGCACAAAAAGAGCACCAGGACAAGCCCTCCAGTTTTAACTCAAGGGACAGAGAATGGCGTATCTGTGATAGAATGTGAAGGTCTCTTTTTGTTTTTCTTCATTCCATTGGATACCAAGTTCTGAAACACCCGTGATGGTGGCAGTAGCCGGCAGAAGTCAAAATTCTGAGGGAGAAGAACCTTCCCCTCTGATTGGTAGGGATATCATCCTGAGAGGATAGGGCCAGGCTTGTTACTTTCTCTCCCTCTCTGTCCTTTGGCTGGACCCAGGCACAGTTGCAGAAGTGCAACAAAATGGGGTAACCAAAGCCCTAGCTTTCTGACTGGAAGACTGAAAAGAGGAGCCCAGGGAACCAGAAAGCACTAGGAAGATGGCAGAGAGGGAGGAGCTCAGAAAAAGGACTACCTAATAGTTGTTTATGATCTCCCAGGCTCATCCCCAAGCTGCACACATGCATGGATCTACTCCTTGTCAGCACAGCAAAGACTTCCGAGTACTGAACTAATAGGAAAACCACCAGCCAGGTCCCAGATTGGCCACTGGGTACCACACCTGTGGGACAGATACACACAGCGCTGCAAAGGCTTTAAAAAATGAACTGATATTGGAACCACAGTTCACAGAAGACTGGGTACCTCTTGCAGCCTGAATCTAACTAGATTGAATACCTGCTAGAACAGAAGTGCTGACTTTCATCGCAGACTTATTTAAACGAGCTAGAAGTCAGTATTGAAAATAGATACAGTACAAAATTACTTGGTATATGAAGAACCACGAAAATGCCGGCTCTCATGAGAAAAGCGGAGAAGGCAGTCAGTGGCAACCCACTTAAGTACTCTTGCCTGGAAAATCCCATGGACAGAGGAGCCTGGAAGGCTGCAGTCCATGGGGTTGCAAAGATGGAGACGACTAAGCGACTTGACTTTCACTTTTCACTTTCATGCATTGGAGAAGGAAATGGCAACCCACTCCAGTGTTCTTGCCTGGAGAATCCCAGGGACAGGGGAGCATGGTGGGCTGCCGTCTGTGGGGTCACACAGAGTCGGACACGACTGAAGCGACTTAGCAGCAGCAACAGCATGAGAAAAGACAGAGGACATCAGTGCCAAGACAACACAGGTGTTGAAATTATCTAACAAAGAATTTAAAACGTATATTATAAAAATGCTTCAACAGGCTAATCACAAGTACTCTTAAAGCTATTAGAAAAATAGTTTCAGCAAAGAAGTAGAAGACATAGAGAAGAACCAAATGAAAAGGTTAGAACTGAAAGCTACAATAACCTAAATAGCACCTCTCTGGATGAACTTAGATTTTTAAGTGGAGATGACAGAGGAGTTCAGTGAACTTTGTAATCTGAACAAGATGAGTAGAGGACAAAAGGTGGTTGTAAAAAAAAATATTTGGAGAAATAAGAGCTGAACACTTACCAAATTTGGCAGAAGATGTAAACATAATGATTCAAGAAGTTGTGAATGCAAGCATAATAAACTCAAAGAATTCCACACCCAGACATGTCATAACCACACTGCTGAAAACTGAAGACATATTAAAAATCATAAAAGCATCGAGACAAAAATGTTCAGGAAACAACTATAGTGAGTAAATGATCAGAAACCATGGAGGCCAGAGAAGTAGCACATTATTATTTAAGTGGTGAAAGAAAAGCAAGACTTCTCTGTGCAGTGAAATTACTCTTTGAGAATGAAAGTAAAATAAAGCATGATAAAGTATTCTTGGCTGAGGAAAAAACTAAAGAGAAATCATTGCCAGTAGCCTGCTACAAAAGAATTGCTAAAGGAAGCTTTTCAGACAGAAATGATAACACTGTATCTGGTAAACATAATAGATTACTGTCTCCTCTTGAGTTCTTTGAGTTAGTGGTTGAAAGTGAAATTTAAGACATTGTCTGATAGGATTTCAACTTTATACCTATGTAATTTATGAGATAGCTATAACTTACAAGAGAACAAGGAGGGTAGACCAAGGGTGAAGGAACTCATGTGATGAGTTCCCACAGAAGTTTAAGTTATGGAGGTGGCAAGAGTGGTGGCATGGAGAAGTCAATGCCGTTAAAAGAAGATTCTGATTACTTACATTTTCCAAGGAAGGAGAGCATGCCTCCCCCTGGCCAGGCGCTTTTGGCTGCTGCTGTTGTTCAGTCGCTAAGCCGTGGCTGACTCTTTGCGACTCCATGCAACTCCAGTACGCCAGGCTTCCCTGTCCTTCACTATCTCTTGAACTTTGCTCAGACTCATGTCCATTGAGTTGGTGATGCCATTGAACCATCTCATCCTCTGTCACCACCTTCTCTTGCCTTCAGTCTTTCCCAGCATCCGGGTTTTTTTCCCCTATTGAGTCAGCTCTTCACATCAGGTGGCCAAAGTATTGGAGCTTCAGCTTCAGCATCAGTCCTTCCAATGAATATTTGGGATTGATTTCCTTTAGGATTGACTGGTTTGATCTCTTTGCATTCCAAGGGACTCTCAAGAGTCTTCTCCAATACCACAGTTCAAAAGCATCAGTTTGTTGGCTAGTGGAAAAACCGAAGCTTTGGCTATATGGACCTTAGTCAACAAAGTGATGTCTCTGCTTTTTAATACAGTGTCTAGGTTTGTCATAGCTTTTCTTCCAAGGAGCAAGTATCTTTTAATTTCATTACTGCAGTCACCATTCTCAGTGATTTCGGAGCCCAGGAAAATAAAATCCATCACTGTTTCCGCTTTTTCCCCATCTATTTGCCATGAAATGATGGGACCGTATGCCATGATCTTTGGTTTTTTTTGAATGTTGAGTTTTAAGCCAGCTTTTTCCACCTTCATAAGAGGCTCTTTAGTGCCTCTTCACTTTCTGCCATTAGAGTGGTATCATTTATATCTGAGGTTGTTGATATTTCTCCTGGCAATCTTGATTCCAGCTTGTGAGCAGTCCAGCCCAGCATTTCACATGATGTACTCTACATATAAGTTAAATAAGCAGGGTGACAATATACAGGAGACAGAATCCCAGGTGCCACAGCGGTAAAGAACCTGCCTGCCAATGTAGGAGATGCAGGTTTGATCCCTGGGTCAAAAAGATCCTCTGGAGAAGAAAATGGCAACCCACTTCTGTATTCTTTCCCGGGAAGTCCCATGGACAGAGGAGCCTGGCAGGCTACAGCTCATGGAGTCACAGAGTCAGGTACAGCTTCGCAGCTGAGCACACCTGCAGAAGCAGGAGTAAGGGAAAGACATAGCAGGGCAGGGTGCAGCAGTTCAGGATTGCCTAGTCTGGATAACTCCTCTTGGCTTTGGGGCGTAGGGACTGTCCTCAGTTCTTTGGTACCTGGCCTTGGATTGTTACAAGGCTTGGTATGTGAATTAGATAAGGAAAATGGGCCTGTGTATGTGAAAGGGAAGCTCTAAGCAGGCTGCCCACAACTCCAAGGAATCAACTAACCCTGGCTGGAGGTGGGGGAATCTCTCCCCATGTCTGAAAGGCCTCCCAAGATGTCAAAACGTATAAAGATACAGGAAATAAAAAACAAAATAGTATGGGTGGTAAGGCTTATACATTCTTCTTCTTTTTTTTTTTTAATAATTATTTTATCATGTTAAATTCTTTTTTTTTTTTAATTTTATTTTAACTTTAGTTTACTTTACAATAGTATATTGGTTTTGCCAAACATTGACATGAATTCACCACGAGTGTACATGCGTTCCCAAACATGAATCCCCTCCCACCTCCCACCCCATACCATCTCTCTGGGTCCTCTCCATGCACCAGCCCCAAGCATCCTGCATCCTGCATCGGACATAGACTGGCGATTCGTTTCTTACATGATAGTATACATGTTTCAATGCCATTCTCCCATCTACATTCTTCTTGAAATGGTAGAATATTGATTTTAAGTGGACTGTGAAAATTAAGTGTATATTGTAGTTGACATGACTGTTATAAAAACTACATAAAGGGATACAGTAAAAAGAATGCAGCAAATTAAATTATAGTACTAAAAAATGTTTGTATAAGGCACAAGAAGTCCAGAGAGGGGAAAAGGAATTAAAAATAGAGAACAAGCTGAAAACAAACTAATGGTAGGCTTAAATCCAAACTTACCAATAACTTCATTAAAATTAAATAATCTAAACACACCAATTTAAAAAGAGATTGTCAGAATGGATTTAAAAAACAACCAAATTATGCGGTGTCTTGAAGAAACTTGTTTCATTGATATAGGTGAGTTAAAAGGAAGGGAAAATATACTGTGTAAACATTAATCAAAAGAAAGCTGGAGTGGTAATACGCAGATAAAATATTCAGGCAAAATACCCTTCAGAGTGAAGAGTCAGATCACTGAGAATAGATAGCAGTGCTAAATGTGTATATTCCTAATAATATAACTGTAAAATAAAGATGAAAAACTGGTAGAACTGAAAGGAGAAATGGACATATTCACAGTTACAGTTGGAGGCTTCAACATGTTTCTCTTAACAAATGATAAAACCGTTAGACAAAATCAGCAAGAATATAGGAGAACTCAATACCATTAACCAACAAGGTTCTAATCAATGTTTATAGAACATTTGCCCAGCAACAGCACAGTACATGTTCTTTTCAAGGCCTACAGAATATATATCAAGATAGACCTAACCTGGGCATAAAACAACTAACAAATTTGAAAGAACCAAATCATATGGAATGTGTTCTCTGATCACAAAGGAATCAAACTAGAATAACAGAAAGATAATAAGAAAATATCCAGATACTTAGAAACTCCACAACAGACCTCTAAATATTGGATAATTTGAAGAGAAATTTTAAAATACATTGAACTAAAGAGAAAATGAAAATAATATATATCAAAATTTGTGAGATGTAGCTAAAGTGAAAGTCGGTCAGTCGTGTCCCACACTTTGCGACCCCATGGATTGTAGCCTGCCAGGTTCCTCTGTCCATGAAGTTCTCCAGCCCAGATTACTGGAGTGGGTAGCCGTTCCCTTCTCCAGAGGATCTTCCCAACCCAGGGATCGAACCTAGGTCTCCTGCATTGCAGGCAGATTCTGTACCTTCTGAGCCACCAGGGAAGCCCGAAGAGAAAGTCTGTTTCCACCCAGTTTCAAATCGGGGACCTTTCATGTGAGGCAAACATGATAACCACTACACTATGGAAACAAGGTCTGTGTAGCTGAAGCAGTGATGAAAGAAATATAATACAGAATTAGAAAAGAAAAGTCTCAAATCAATAATCTTAACTTTCACCTCTAGGAACTGGAAAAAGATGAGTAGAATAAACCCAAAGTAAGCAAATGGAATGAAATAAAGTGGAGGTCAATGAAGTTGAAAATAATAGATAAATTTGATTAAATAACAAGCTTGTTCTTGGGGAAAAAAATCAATGAAATTGACAGATTTCAGTAACACTGAAAAAGACATAAATTACTAATACCAGAATATCAACTACAGTCCCTGCAAACATCAGAGATAAGGAAATCCTATAACTTTACACACATAAATTTGACAACTTAGATGAAATCAGCCAATTCCTAAAAAAGTATAACTACCATAACTTCAGTTCAGTTCAGTCGCTCAGTTGTGTCTGACTCTTTGCAACCCCATGAATTGCAGCACGCCAGGCCTCCCTGTCCATCACCAACTCCCAGAGCTCACTCAAACTCTCGTCCATCGAATCAGTGATGCCATCCAGCCATCTCATCCTCTGTCGTCCCCTTCTCCTCCTGCCCCCAATCCCTCCCAGCATCAGAGTCTTTTCCAATGAGTCAACTCTTCACATGAGGTGGCCAGGATACTGGAGTTTCAGCTTTAGCATCATACCCTCCAAAGAAACCCCAGGGCTGATCTCCTTCAGAATGGACTGGTTGGATCTCCTTGCAGTCCAAGGGACTCTCAAGAGTCTTCTCCAACACTACAGTTCAAACGCATCAATTCTTCGGCGCTCAGCCTTCTTCACAGTCCAACTCTCACATCCATACATGACCATAACTTACTCAATATGAAATAGGTCATTTGATAGACTTACAGTTATTAGGGAAATTGAATTAATAATATAAAAATTCTCATAAAAGAAGTTACTGGGTCCAAGTTGTAGCAGAGAAATCTGCAAGGTGTTTTTAAGAGTTAACATCAGCTCTGTGCAATCTTGTGCAGAAAATACAAGGGGAGTGAAGACTCCTGTATTCATTTGCAATCTGTGTTTCTCAATGCCCAAACCAGACAAAGGTGGTACAAAATAATAGCAAGTAGAATCCATCAATCTACAAAAGAATTATACGTCAATGACCCAGTGGTGATTATCCCACAATGCAAGGCTGGTTCAGTATTGAAAAATCAGTCAATGCAATGTATCATGCTAACAGGCCGAAAAAGTAAATCAGGACATGATTACATTGGTGCATTTAGTAAAGCATTTAACAAGTTTCAACACCTGAGTTTCATGTTCATACTCATAGCTAAGTAGAAATATAGGATACCATTATGTCTACTACGTGGGCAAGAATCCCTTAGGAGAAATGGAGTAGCCCACTTAGTCAACAAGAGAGTCAAAAATGTAGTACTTGGGTGCAGATCTCAAAAGTGACAGAATAATCTCAGTTCATTTCCAATGCAAACCATTCATCACAGTAATCCAAGTCTATTCCCCAAGCACTAATGCCGAGGAAGCTGAAGTTGACTAGTTCTATAAATACCTACAAGACCACCTAGAACTAATACTAAAAAAAGATGTCCTTTTCATATCATAGGGAATTGGAATGCAAAAATAGGACGTCAAGAGATACCAGGCCTTGGAGTACAAAATGCAGCAGGGCAAAAGCTAATAGAGTTTTGTCAAGAGAACACATTGGTTGTAGCAAAAACCCTTTCCCAGCAACACAGGAGATCCCTTTAGAGATGACTTTACCATCACCAAATAGTCAGTATTGAAATCAGATTGATTATGTTCTTTGTAGCCGAAGATGAAAAAGTTCTATACAGTCAGCTAAAACAAGACATGGAGCTGACTGTGGCTCAGCTCATCAGCTCCTTACTGCAAAATTCAGGCTTAAATTGAAGGAAGTGGGGAAAGCTACTAGGCCATTCAGCCTAAAACAAATCCTTTATGATTATACAGTAGTTGTTGTTCAGTTGCTAACTGGTGTCTGACTTTTTGCAACCCCATGAACTGCAGCACACCAGGCTTCCCTGTCCTTCACTGTCTCCCTGAGTTTGCTCAAATTCATGTCCATTGAGTTGGTGACGCCATCCAACCATTTCATCTTCTGTCACTCCCTTCTCCTCTTGCACTCAATCTTTCCCAGAATCAGGGTCTTTTCTAGTGAGTCATCTCTTTGCATCAGGTGTCCAAAGTATTGAAACTTCAGCATCAGTCTTTCCTGTGAATATTCAGGGTTGATTTTCTTTGGGATTGACTGGTTTGGTCTCCTTGCTGTCCAAGGGACTGTCAAGAGTATTCTCCAGCACCACAATTCAAAAGCATCAGTTCTTTGGCGCTCAACCTTCATTACAGTCCAGCTCTCAAATCTGTACATGACTACTGGAAAAACCTTAGCTTTGACTACATAGATCTTTGTTGGCAGAGTGATGTCTCTGCTTTTTAATACACTATCTAAGTTTGTCAAGAGAAGTTGCTCAGTCGTGTGTGACTATTTGCAGTCCCATGGACTGTAGTTTACCAGGCTCCTCCATCCATGGAATTTTCCAGGCAAGAGTAGTGGAGTGGCTTGCCATTTCCTTCTCCAGGGGGACTTCTCGACCTGGGGATTGAACCCGGGTCTCCCACATGGCAGGCAGATGCTCTACCCACTGAGCCAGCAGGGAAGCCACCAGGGTTGTCACAGCTGTTCTTCCAAGGAACAAGCGTCTTTTAATTTTGTGGCCACAGTCACTGTCTGCAGTGATTTTGGAGCCCAAGAAAATGAAAGCTGTCACTGTTTTCTCTTTTCCCCAATCTGTTTGCCATGAAGTGATGGGACTAGATTACATGACCTAGTTTTTTGAATGTTGAGTTTTAAGCCAGCTTTTGCACACTCATCTTTTACCTTCATCAAGAGGCTCTTTAGTTCCTCCTCACTTTCTGCCATTAATGTGGTATCATCTCTATATCTGAGGTTGTTGATCTTTCTCCCAGCAATCTTGATTCCAGTTTGTGCTTCATTCGGTACTGCATTTCATGTGATGTATCTACATAGAAGTTAAGTAAGCAGGGTGACAATATACAGTCTTGATGTACTCCTCTCAATTTTGAATGAATTCATTGTTCCATGTCCAGTTTTAACTGTTGCTTTTTGACCTGCATACAGGTTTCTCAAGAGGCAGGTGAGGTGGTTTGGTATTCCCATCTCTTTCAGAATTTTCCAGTTTGTTGCAATCCACAGAGTCAAAGACTCTGTAGCATAGTCAGTAAAGCGAAAGTAGATTTTGTTTTGAATTTCCTTGCTTTTTCTATGATCCAGTGGATATTGGGAGTTTGATCTGTTTACCCTGCCTTTTCTAAATCCAGCTCATACATCTGGAAGTTCTTGGTTCATGTATTGTTGAAGCCTAGCTTGAAGGATTTTGAGCATTACCTTTCTAGCATGTGAAATGAGCACAGTTGTGCGGTAGTTTGAACAATCTTTGGCATTGCCCTTCTTTGGGATTTGAATGAAAGCTGACCTTTTCCAGTCCTGTGGCCACTGTGGAGTTTTCCAAATTTTTTGATATATTGAGTGCATCACATTAACAACATCATCTATTAGGATTAGAAATAGCTCAGCTGGAATTCCATCATCTCCATGAGTTTTGTTCGTAGTGAGGCTTCCTAAGGCCCACTTGACTTCACATTCCAGGATGTCTGGCTCTAGGTGAGTGATCACACCATTGTGGTTATCTGGTTCTTTAAGACCTTTTTTGTACAGTTTCTTCTGTGTATTCTTGCCACCTTTTCTTAATGCCTTTTGCTTCTCTCAGGTCCTTGCCGTGTTTCTGCCCTTTATTTTGCTGATCTTTGCATGAACTGTTTTCTTGGGTATCTCCAGTTTTCTTGAAGAGATCTCTAGTCTTTCCCATTCTATTGTTTCCCTCTATTGCTTTGCTTTGTTCATGAAAGTCTTTTTTTATCTCTTTTTGCTATTCTCTGGAACTCTGCATTCAATTGGGTATATCTTTCCCTTTTTCCTTTCCCTTTCACTTTTCTTCTTTTCCCAACTATTTGTAAGGCCTCCTTAGAAAACCACTTGACCTTGCATTTCTCTTCCTTGGGGATGGTTTTAGTCACCACCTCCTATACAGTGGTACAAACCTCCATCCATAATTCTTCAGCACTCTGTCTACCAGATCTAGTCCCTTGAATATATTTGTTACCTCCACCAAATAATCATAAGGGATTTAATTTAGGCCATACCTGAATGGCCTAGTAGTTTTCCCTACTTCTTCAATTTGAGCCTAAATTTTGCAATAGGGAGCTGATAATCTGAGCCACAGTCAGCTCCAGGTCTTGTTTTTGCTGAGTGTATAGAGCTTCTCCATCTTTGGCTGCAAAGAATATAATCAGTCTGATTTTGGTATTGATCATCTGGTGATGTACATGTGTAGAGTCGTCTCTTGTGTTATTGGAAGAGGGTGTTTGCTATGACCAGTGCGTTCTGTTGGCAAAACTGTTAGCCTTTGCCCTGCTTCATTTTGTAACTCCAAGGCCAAATTTGCCTGTTATTCCAGGTATGTCTTGACTTCCTACTTTTGTATTCCAGTCCTCCATGATGAAAAGGACATCTTTTTTTTTTTTTTAGTGTTAGATCTAGGAGGTCTTGTAGGTCTCAGAATTGTTCAACTTCAGCTTCTTTGGCATTACTGGTTGGGGGATAGACTTGGATTACTGCTATGTTGAATGGTTTGCATTGGAAATGAACTGAGATCATTCTGTTTGAGACTGCATCCAGGAACTGCATTT
This sequence comes from Redunca redunca, assembly GCA_006410935.1. Lineage (NCBI taxonomy): Eukaryota > Metazoa > Chordata > Mammalia > Artiodactyla > Bovidae > Redunca > Redunca redunca. Next base: position 19,340 of record SJYQ01004615.1, read on the forward strand.
TGGACTCTTTTTGTTGACTGTAAGGGCTAGTCCATTTCTTCTAAGCGATTCTTGCACACAGTAGTATATATAATAGTTATCTGAATTAAATTTGCTCATTCCCATCCATTTTAGTTCACTGATCCATAAAATGTTGATGTTCACTCTTGCCATATTCTGTTTGACCACTTCCAATTTACCTTGATTCATGGACCTAACATTCCAGGTTCCTATACAACATCAAACTTTTACTTTCACCACCAAACACATCCACAACTGGGCATTGTCATCGCTTTGGCTCAGCCTCTTAATTGTTTTTGGAGCTGTTTCCTTGCTCTTCCCCAGCAGCTTCCTTCAGTACCATATTGGACACCTACCAACCAGGGAGTTCATCTTTCAGTGTCGTATCTTTTTGCCTTTTCATACTGTCCACAGGGTTTTAAGGCAAGAATACTGAAGTGGTTGCCATTTTCTTCTCCAGTCGACCACGTTTTATCAGGCCTTGACTAGCAAGGACGTGCCTTTTAGCTACTCTACATAGCTAGATGGCACACTGGTTGTCCCACTGCCTTATTGAGTGTGTAAACCTTCACTGGCTGTTCAGTGTGGGTCAGCGTACCACCTAGGGGCCAAGGCAGAGGCCCTGCTGGAGTCACCGGGAAGGGATTTGGAGAAGGCTGGAGCCGATATTGGAGGACGCCCAGGAGCAAAGGGCTCCCCAGCCCCATAACTGCTGCTGGCTGCCTCGGGCCATTCTGCTCCCCAGAAGCGGAGGGCACCTCACCTCTTCACTGCCACCTGCTGCTTTAGGACAAATCTGCTGCCCAGAGCAGATGGCACCCCAGATTATACAGTGGAGATGATGAATAGATTCAAGGGATTAGGTCTAGTAAACAGAGTGCCTGAGAACTATGGACAGAGGTTCGTAGCATTATACAGGAGGTGATGACTAAAACTGTCCCCAAGAAAAAGAAGAGGTGGGAAGAATACACAGAGAAACTATACAAGAAAGGTCTTAATGACTGGGATAACCACGATGGTGTAGTCAGTCAGATAGAGCCAGATCTTCTGGAGTGTGAAGTCAAGAGGGCCTTAGGAAGCATAATTACAAACAAAGCTAGTGGAGATAATGGAATTCCAGATGAGCTATTTCTAATCCGAAAAGATGATTCTGTTTAATTGCTGCACTCAACGTGCCAGCAAATTTGGAAAACTCAGCAGTGGCCACAGGACTGGAAAAGGTTAGTTTTCATTCCAATCTCAAAGAAGGGCAATGCCAAAGAATGTTCTAACTCTTGTAGAGCTGCGCTCACTTCACATGCTAGTAAGGTTATGCTCAAAATCCTTCAAGCTAGGCTTCAACAATAAGGAACCGGGAACTTCAAGATGTACAGGCTGGATTTAGAAAAGGCAGAGGAATGAGAGATCAAAATTGCCAACATTTGCCTGATCATAGAGAAAGCAAGGGAATTGCAGAGAAACATCTACTTCTGCTTCATTGACTCCACTAAAGTTTTTGACTCTGTGGATCACAACAAACTGTGGGAAATTCTGAAAGAGATGGAATACCAGATCACCTTACCTGCCTCCTTAGAAACTTGATGCAGGTCAAGAAGCAACAGTTAGAACCCTACATGGAACAACTGACTGGTTCCAAATTGGGAAAGATGTACAATAAGGCTGTAATTATTACCCTGCTTATTTAATTTCTATGCAGAGTATATCACATGACATGCTGGGCTGGATGAACCACAAGGTGGAATCACTATTGCTGGGAGAAATATCAGCAGCCTCGCGTATGCGGATGGGACTACCCTAATGGCAGAAAGTGAAGAGAAACTAAAGTGCCTCCTGGTGAGGGCAAAGGAGGAGAGTGAACAAACTGGCTTAAAACTCAACATTCAGAAAAATAAGATGGTACCATCTGGTCCCATCACTTCACGGCAAATAGATGGGGTGAAAAGTGCAAATAGTGACAGATTTTACTTTCTTTGACTCCAGAATCACTGTGGATGGTGACTACAGCCATGGAATTAAAAGGCATTTGCTCGTTGGAAGGAAAGCTATGATAAATGTAGACAGTGTTTTAAAAAGCAGGGACATCACTTTGCCGACACAGGTCCCTCTAGTCAAAGCTGTGGTTTTTCCAGTAGTTGTGTACGGAGAACCATAAAGAAGCCTGAGTGCCGAAGAATTGATGCTTTTGAATTGTGGTACTGGAAAAGAGTCTTTAGAGTCCCTTGGACTGCAAGGAGATCAAACCAGTCAATCCTAAAGGAAATCAACCTTGAATTCTCACTGGAAGGTCTGATGCTGAAGCTCCAGTATTTTGGCCACCTGCTTCAAAGAGGTGACATTGGAAAAGACCCTGATTATAGGAAAGATTGAAGGCAGAAGGAGAAGAGGACCGCAGAGAATTAAATGGTTAAATGGCATCACCAGCTCAATGGACGTGAATTTATGCAAACTGGAAGATAGTGAAGGACAGGGAAGCCTGGTGTGCTGCAGTCCATGGGATCAAAGATCTAACTTAGTGGTGAAAGACTGCATGTTTTCTTTATAGATTGTGATCAAAAGAAGCATGCCACCTCTCATTACTGCTCTTTGGCACAGTGCCGAAAGTTAAGGTAGGAAAGTAAAAGGCATATAGATGAGAAAAAAAAAATCTAAATGATGTAACTATCTAACTGGAATACCCCAGGGAATATAGAAAACTCCTGGAATTAGAAATTGGATCAGCAGGGTCACAGGATATATGGTTAACATACAAAAATCAGTTGTATTTCTGTTTATTAGCAGTGAACACATAGGAACCAAAATTAAAATGTGGTGCCATGTTCAGGTACTCAAAAACCTGAAAAACTTGGGTGTAAACCTCACAAAACATGTATAGGACTTGTATGCTCAAAACTATGAAACAGTGATGAAAGAAAGCAAAGATCTAGAGAAATGAAGAGACAGCATGTTCATGCAAGAGTCTACAGACGTAATTTATCCTCAAATCAAAGTGCGAATTTAACATAATTGCTAAATAAGATTAAGTTAAAATTTGATACGGAAAGGCAAAGGAAGTAGAATAGCTGAAAATAATTTTTAAAGGAAGAAAAATGTGGGTGCAGTCACTACCCAATTTCAAGACATTGTATAATTACAGTAGTTGATACTGTGTGGTATTGGTGTGGTGTTGGTGAAGGGATAAATTCATAAGTTGATGGAACAGAATCGGGAACCCAGAAGTAGCCCCACACAAGTATGGCCAGCTGATATTTGACGAACACACAAAAGCAACTTAATAGAGAAAAGATAGTCTTCTCAGGAAATGATGCTAGAGCAGCTAGATATCCACAGCCAAAAACATGAACCTTGGCTTAAACCTTGCATTTGATACTAAACTTAACTCAAAATAGAGTCTAGATTTAAACGTAAAACTTTCAGATGCTAACACACAAGAAGTCTTTGGGACCTAAGGCTTGGTAAAGGAAAAAACCAGTAAATGGACTTCATTAATATGAGAAATGTTTCCCGTCACGAAAGATCCTATTAAGAGGATGAAACAAGCTATAGGAGAAAAAAATGCCAGCCTCTTACTTCACAAAGTGTTCATGTCTAGAATACATGAAGAACTTTCAAAGTTCAATAGTAAAATCTACACAGTCCATTTTTAGAAAGTGAACTAAAAGAAATGAGCAAACAGTTCACCCAAGAGGGACTATAGATGGTAAATAGAATATGCAAAATGTTCAACATTACTTGCCATTAGGGAAATGGCAAAGACCATGATGAGATACACTGCACTCTTACTGGTTTGATCTAGTTGCTAAGTTGTGTTCAACTCTTTGGGACCCCATGGACTGTAGACTGCCAGGCTCCTTTGTCCATGGGATTCTCCAGGTGAGAATACTGGAGTGGATTGCCATGCCCTCCTCAAGGGCATCTTCCTGATCCAGGGATCGAACCCAGGTCTCCTGCGTTGCAGGCAGATTCTTTACTAACTGAAGTACGCTGGTAAAACTCTTACTAGAATTTCTAAAATAAAAGCTAGTGGCAATACCAAATTCTGGGAAGGATGCAGAGAAAGTGGATCTTTTATACATTGCTAATAGGAACATAAAATGGTTTAGTTGTTCTGAAACATACTTTGGCAGTTCCTTGTAAAACTAAACATGTACTTACTATAGCACCCAACAGTTGCACTCCTGGGCATTTATTCAGAGAAATGAAAATGTAGGTCCACATTAAAACCTGTACATGATTGTTCAGAGCATCTTTATTTGTAATAGCTCCAAACAGGAGCAACCTAAATGTCCCTCAATAGACAGATGACTAGAAAACTAGTTAAGAGGAGTTCCCTGGTGGTCCGTTAGTTAAGAATCCGCCTTGCAGTGCAGGGGAGGTCCACAGAGCAGCTAAGCCCTGCATACAGCAACTAGAGAGTCCGTGTGCCACCTGAAGCAAAAGATCCCACATGACACGACGATCCTGTGTCCCACAGCTGAGGCCTGATGCAACCAAATAAATAATCCATGTTGTGGAGTAGTACTCAGTGGTAACAAGAAATGAACTGGTGGTACATGCACCAACTTGGATGGATTTTAAAGAGTTACAATGAGTGAAAAAAGCCAGTCTCAAAAGTCACATATGGTATAAGTCTGTTTATATAACATTCTCAAAGTCACAGATTAGTGGTTGCCAAGGGTAGGGATAGTAGATGGAAGTGCAGTAAAGTGTGATTATAAAAGGAGGACATGAAGGAAATCTTTGTAGTGGTAATTCTGTATCTTGATTGAAGTGGTGTTTTCATGAAATCTATACTTGTGAATTAAAAGACGTTTGCTCCTTCGAGACAAAGCTGTGACAAACCTAGACAGTGTATTAAAAAGCAGAGACATTACTTTGCTGACAAAGGTCCATATAGTCAAAGCTATGGTTTTTCTGCTAGTCATGTACGGATATGAGGGTTGGACCATAAAGAAGGCTGAGCGCAGAATTGATGCTTTCAAACTGTGGTGTTGGAGAAGACTCTTGAGTGTCCCTTGGACTGCAAAGAGATCAAACCAGTCAATCCTAAAGGAAATCAATTTCAAATATTCATTGGAAGGACTGATGGTGACGCTGAAGCTCCAATACTTTGGCCACCTGATGTGAAGAGCTGACTCAATAGGGGAAAAAACGCTGATGCTGGGAAAGATCGAAGGCAGGAGGAGAAGCTGACGACAGGGGAAGAGATGGTTAAATGGCATCACTGACTCAATGGACATGAGTTTGAGCAAACTCTTGGAGATAGTGAAGGACAGGGAAGCCTGGCGTGCTGCAGTCTGTGGGGTCGCAAAGAGTCAGACATGACTGAGTGACTGAACAGCAATACTTGTGATAAAATGGCATATAGAACTGTATGTACTCACTGTATAAATGTAAATGTCCTGGTTTTGATTTTGTACTGCAATTATTAATATGTATTATGTAATGATTGGAGGAAACTGGGTAAAGAGTACACAGAACTTTTATGTACTATCTTTACAACTTCCTTTGCAATTTCAAAATAAAAAACTCCAGACCACAGTCTACGTGCAGCATAAGTTCAAACAGGTGATAGTAAAATGTTGCCCATTTGGAAATCTTAAAAAGACGCTCACATTGATATTGAACACTGCTTGCACATCTAGGGAAAAAGGACAGTTGATAACTGTATTTTGGGTTTAACACAATTACTGTGGTACAAAAGTCAGTTCAGTTCAGTCAGTCAGTTGTGTCTGACTCTTTGCGACCCCATGGACTGCAGGACACCAGGCCTCCCTGTCCATCACCAACTCTCAGAGTTTATGCAAACTCATGTCCATTGAGTTGGTGATGCCATCCAACCATCTCATCTTCTGTCGTCCCCTTCTCCTCCCACCTTCAGTCTTTCCCAGCATCAGGGTCTTTTCCAAGGAGTCAGCTCTTCACATCAGGTGGCCAAAGTATTGGAGCTTCAGCATCAGTCCTTCCAATGAACACCCAGGACTGATCTCCTTTAGGATGGACAGGTTGGATCTCCTTGCAGTCCAAGGGACTCTTGAAGAATCTCCAACACCACAGTTCAAAAGCATCAATTCTTCGGCACTCAGCTTTCTTTATAGTCCAGCTCTCACAAAAGTAGCTCTAATAAATTGTTCTTTTTTTTCTTTTAAGGCTCCTCTGTCCAGCATCAGTTATTTTTAACAAGCCCACAAATATTCCAGGTTTATCCAAAGGAGCCTAAGGAAGTAAAGAACTCATGACTGAACATTATACTACTTGGGTCGAGCTTTTCCCCTTGTTGTTTTCCTTGTATTCCTTATGTTTCATCTCCTCATCAGGAATTTTGTATTCTAATTGCGTAAACATGGAGTATGTATACATTTGTATATAAATTATAGTAGAAGTTATGTGGCCATTGTAATACGTATACTACATGGTAGGTGCAGGTTTGTAAAGCCTCATAACTACATAGGTTGAACTTTTAAATAGCATCATTTTGGATAACACCATTCCAATTTTAGTTTAAAGTTTAGATTGGGTATCCCCAGGCTGTCTGTCCGGAAAGCTTTCACTGATAATTTAAAGTAACAGTGTTTCTATTATTTGGAAGGCACTTATGACACCCTGTTGTTAGAACTTTACATTCATTATTTAGTTGAATTTCTTCACAGCACCTCTGTAATTGCACTAGCTTCTCTCTCTCTTTTTCTCTGTTTCTCTCTTTCATAGTTGGAGAAACCCATCTGAGAAGGGTTAGGTAACTTGAGCAAGGTCACCAGTTGTATGGCTGCAATTTGAGCCTGGGAACTGATTCCAGTGCCCAAGTTACTAACAACTATGTTCCACTGTGGGTCTGAGGGCTCACATGTTTACTTGATTCACACTTCTCCCTCCAGTGGCAACCAAATTGCTCAAGAACCCAGTTCCCTTTCTTACCTCTTACAGGCCTCTTTCAGTACCAGATTTCACTAGAAACTATAGTTTTATATGTGAGAATGGTGGTACTATTCAGCATTCTCTGGTTCTTTATATTTAGATCTACATTTAAGTAGTCTGGTCATTCTTAGAAAACAAATATAAAATTACATAGGGTATATACATTGTTCCAGTCAGCTAGAGAAATTTTTGTTGTTAAACTGATCTTGTTTTAAATGCCTTCAAAAATCAGTCTGTTTTATCTGGAAACAATAGTCGCAAAGAAAAAGCCAAGATTTGTTTTAGAGTAAATCCTTTGACTTAATTTCTCTCTGAATTATGGCATAGTAGTAATAAATGACAACTAGTAGCAAGCAAAGATATTTATTCTTTATAGGCATAAATAAATCCAGTCTTGGTCATTATCAACTGTGTAGCTGGGCAAACTCCTAAAGATTACATTGTAAGATACACTATTGAAAATGTTACAAATACCTGCCTTTTACACTTAGATGCAGAGTTTTCAGTTCCTCTGAAAACAAGCAAACAGCTTACATCTTTTATCTTAAAAACATGATTTTTTTTCAAAGATACTAGCAGGCTTTTGACTTATGTAAGGTTTGGTATTTGTATTTCGTATGTAACATAATATGTGCTGTAAAGTGCTTTTATAAATTGGTCTAATTTCTTATCTTCTCTTTACAGGAATATATTAAAGGAATCTGTGAACCTGAACTAGAAGAAAGAGAATGTTACCCCAAGGCCATGCACTGCATTTTTGTCGGGGCACAGAGCCTATTTCTGAAGAGCTTGATTCAGGACACCTGTGCCGATCTCTGCATTCTCGACATCGGTCTCCTTGGCATCAGAGGAAGTGCCGAAGCTGTGGTCATGGCTCGGAGTCACATTCAGCAGTTTGTAAAGCTCTTTGAGAATAATGAGAACCTGCCCAACAGCCAGAAAGAATCAGAGGTGAAAAAGGAATTTAAACAATTTGTTGAAGCTCGTGCAGACAGTTACACAATGGATTTGTTAATTTTACCCACTTCCTTGAAAAAAGAACTCTTGGCACTCACCCAAGGTGAGGAGAATCTGTTTGAAACAGGAGATGATGATGATCTTGAAGTTAGAGATTCTACACAAGGAGAGTTTACCCAGAATGCTACCACAGGGCTGACTGTTTCCAGAGATGAAATTGTTTTGCAGGAAGATGCAAGAAATAAAGCGGGGACTCCCGTTTCTGAGCTTACAAAACAAATGGACACAGTCTTTTCTAGTTCACAAGATTTACTTTTTGTTCCAATAAATGGTGTAACCCCAGATGAAGAAGCACTTTCCAAAGACAGAGTTTGTCACAAGAGGAGGTTTTCTGATTCTGAAGAAAGGCATACCAAGAAACAGTTTTCTTTGGAAAGTGTTGAAGAGGGAGAGCTTCTACATGATGGTAAGACATTAGCTGGAAGTGTAATCATTGACGTCTCTGATTCTTCTACTGAGGCCGAAAATTTAAGTCCAGACGTAAAAGACACTACTGAGGAAATGGAGTACAACATTCTTGTGAACTTTTTTAAAACCATGGGCTATTCCCAAGAAATTGTTGAAAAGGTCATTAGGGAGTATGGGCCATCTACTGAACCATTATTACTCTTGGAGGAAATTGAAAAAGAAAATAAGAGATTCCAAGGAGACAGAGAATTTTCACCTGGTACTGTGTATCCAGAGACCAACAGAACCAAAAATAAAGGTGTTTGTAGCAGCATAAATGAGCTTACAGTAGATTCCACTCCAAAGAAAACACAAACTCACACACAGCAAAATACGGTGGAAAATTTTTCTCAGTTACCATTCAGAGTTGAATCAAAACCATGTACCTCAAATTGCAAAATTAATACTTTCAGAACAGTGCCAATAGAACAGAAACAAGAAATCTGGAGTTCAAATCAGAACTACATTTGTAACATAGACCTTGAGACCGATGGCCTTTTACCCTCTGTTGTCCCTTCAAGTCCCAAAGAAGTTGTCAGTTTTGTTTCAAGAGGAGCTTCAAGTCACCAGCCCAGAATTCCGGTTTTTCCTGAAAATGGTTTGCAGCAGCAAGCGGAACCTTTGCTTCCAAATAGTATGAAGTCTGCCTGTGAAAACCGCTCGAGGTGCTGCAGCTCTCCTCAGTCTAAGCCCGGCTGTCCGCCCCTTTCTCCACCGATGCCACTCTCCCAGCTGTTACCTTCAGTTACTGATGCTAGGTTGGCGGGACCTTCTGAGCATATTGATTGCTCAGTTACGGGGGTTCAAAGATTTCGAGATACTCTGAAAGTGCCCTACAAGCTGGAATTAAAAAATGAACCAGGGAGGACGGATTTGAAGCACATTGTTATAGATGGAAGCAATGTTGCAATTACGTAAGTCCATTCTCTTCAAATTACAGCTTTCAGTAGGGCTCTTAGCCATGTCTCAGAATTGCAGTGTTTATAGGAACTATCCTGTGTGTAGTTGACCCCATTCTCTGGCATTGTAGACTCTTCCTTCACTCTGCTAAACCTATATTTCTGAGGACAGGGAATGATAGAAAATTTGGCTTTTCACATTGCATTTCCCAGTGATAAGCAGTATAGAGACTTAAATCCTCAAGTTCTTAATGCTGTCTTAACACCACTAGGTTCTGAATACAAGGATGAAGCTTAAAACAAAAACGAGATTTTTCTTTTTCTGTACAACATGCCAGGTCTTTACCCAAGAATGTACAGTGATAATAGGCGTGATGTATTTCTGTTATACTTTTGTTGATAAGAGTGACAGCAGTTTCCTTTCAAAGGAATTCTTCAGTTTGAGTTTCTTTATGGGCCTCTGCTCTTACTGAAAGTTTGTATAGTAAAAGAAGTTAAATGATCATTTCTAAGGGGCAGTTTGATATAAGGAGAATGTAGGGGTCAGAGTCGGAGTCTCTGCCCACTGGGAACCAGCTGTTTGACCTCAGACAGGTTTCAGCCTGCTTGGTTTCACTTGATACAACCTTTTGCCCTGAGCTAAAGGACATCTTTATCATGCTGTTTCAACAACTGCTAGGTAAAATCTCTCTCTGGTTTTCAAAACCAGTCACTCAACTTATTTTGAAGATGTCTTCAGTTCAGTTGCTCAGTTGTGTCCGATTCTTTGTGACCCCACGAACCACAGCACGCCAGGCCTCCCTGTCCATCACCAACTCCCGGAGTTTACTCAAGCTCATGTCCATTGAGTTGGTGATGCCATCCAACCATCTCATCCTCTGTCGTCCCCTTCTCTGCCTGCCTTCAATCTCTCCCAGCATCAGGGTCTTTTCAAATGAGTCAGCTCTTCACATCAGGTGGCCAAAGTATTGGAGTTTCAGCTTCAACATTAGTCCTTCCTATGAACACTCAGGACTGATCTCCTTTAGGATGGACTGGTTAGATCTCCTTGCAGTCCAAGGGATTAGCATTTTAAGTAGTTGCAATTCAAGAAAAGGGGCATCTGGACATGGAATGAAGGAGAAGTTGAAATACAGTTGGCCTGCTAACGTTGTGGGGTTGGGGGCCGTCGATCCTCTGCATGGTCAGAATTAACTTTATTGTCAGCCCTCCATAAAGCTGTTCTGTATCTTATAGTACTACAGTATTTACTATTGAGAAAAGGTCCATGTTTATTTTTTCTTTATTTTAAATTTTTATTTTAACTTTAGTTTACATTACTGTATTGCTTTTGCCAAACATTAACATGAATTCACCACGAGTGTACAAGCGTTCCCAAACATGAATCCCTTCCCACCTCCCACCCCATACCATCTCTCTGGGTCCTCTCCTTGCACCAGTCCCAAGCATCCTGCATCCTGCATCGGATATCGACTGGCGATTCGTTTCTTACTTGATAGTATACATGTTTCAATGCCATTCTCCCATCTCATCCCACCCTCTCCCTCTCTCTCTCCCCCAGAGTCCAAAAGTTCACTCTATAGATCTGAGTCTCTTTTGTTGTCTCGCATACAGGGTCATCATCCCCATCTTTCTAAATTCCATATATATGCGTTAGTATACTGTATTGGTGTTTTTCTTTCTGGCTTGCTTCACTCTGTATAATCGGCTCCAGTTCCATCCATCTCCTTAGAACTGATTCAAATGTATTCTTTTTAATGGCTGAGTAATACTCCATTGTGTATATGTACCACTGCTTTCTTATCCATTCATCTGCTGATGGACATCTAGGTTGTTTCCATGTTCTGGCTATTATAAACAGTGCTGCGACGAACATTGGGGTACATGTGTCTCTTTCTATTCTGGTTTCCTCGGTGTGTATGCCCAGCAGTGGGATTGCTGGGTCATAAGGCAATTCTATTTGCAATTTTTTAAGGAATCTCCACACTGTTCTCCATAGTGGCTGTACTAGTTTGCATTCCCACCAACAATGTAAAAGGGTTCCCTTTTCTCCACACCCTCTCCAGCATTTATTGCTTGCAGACTTCTGGATCACAGCCATTCTGACTGGTGTGAAGTGGTACCTCATTGTGGTCTTGATTTGCATTTCTCTGATAATGAGTGATGTTGAGCATCTTTTCATGTGTTTGTTAGCTATCCATATGTCTTCTTTGGAGAAATGTCTATTTAGGTCTCTGGCCCAAAAGGTCCATGTTTAAGTGGACCCTGTGTTCAAACTTGTGTTGTTTAAGGGTTATATGTACTTTCCTGAATTGCTGGATGCTTATATGACCTCTTTCCTAGGAGTTCTAAAACATCAGTTAATCCCCTGATTTTTCAGGAATACTTGATAAAATTGAAAAATGAATTGAAAACTATTATTAAATTATGCATTTATTACATACTTGTTATTTTTTGTTATAATTTTCAGAGAAATTCACAAGAAGATAATATGATGAATTCCATCCATGTTGGGATTCACATTCATTTGAGCTTCACATGTACCCATCACCTAACTTCAGTAATTATCAACTCATGGCCTGTCTTGTTTCGTCCTTTCACTTTGTTTCATCTGTAGCCCACCTGCTGCCTTTCACCCATTTTGAAGGAATTTTCAGATATCTAATTTCCATCTATAAATATTTTAATATTTTAGTATATATTTTTTAAATATAAAGATTCTTTTGATTTTTTTTTGAATGGTGCTGTTCTTTGCTGTCAAAAATAAGAAAATGCCAGCACGTCACATGTAAAAGTGAATATAGGCAGTAAAAATATGTAATCTGATTGTCTTCATTTCCAAATAATGCTGTTTATTGTCATTTCACTTTGTTTTTTGGCAGTTCTTTAGGGGGAAACCCAGCAAATGGCCCACAACTGTATGGCATTATCTAAGTAAAAATGTAAAGTGCAATTTTAATTACTCACAGCCCAAGCCCCACAGCAGTTCCTCATTGTTACAATTTCTTGAGCCTAATGATGATATAAAATTTAGGTCACGATTATGAGTAATATTAATCCTTTTTCATTTTTCTGTATGTGGAGAGATTTGGGTGTTCAAAGACTAAGAAATGCAAATTAAGATGGAATGAACGGTGATAATGATACTTTTAAAAAGCCTTTTTGTAGTAACTAGTGTATTTCTCAGAGGAGTTACTGTTGGAATTTATAAAGTCACACTGGCTGTACAGAACAGGATGTTTTTGCATATCTGGTCCCTCCTACTTTGCCCATAATGCCCCCAGGCCATTGTGACACCCCAAAACACTGTTACATAATTCCTAACCTCCTTCAGTACAGTGCCATTTCTTTTGAAAACCACTGAATTAATGCACTAAGGGAAACCACAGGCTGATTGAGAGGATTTTAATTTTCTTTGAATTCATAGATGTCTCAACTAAAAGCAACTCTTTTACAAAGGATATATTATCCTAGGCAGACAGACTTATACTTAACTTAATGGAGATTGATCTCAAAATGTCAGTAATTAAAATTAACTCTTATTCTTGGAAGAAACTGTTTAATGGGTACAGGGTTTTTTTAGGGGGGGAGTGATGGAAATGTTTTGGAACAAGATACAAATGGTGGTTGTACAACATTGTGAATATACTAAATTCACTTTAAAGTGATTATTTTACATTGTGTGAATTTCACCTCAAATTTTTTGAGTCAGAAAAAAAATTATCATTCTAAATCAGCTACTTCAGGTTAAATGGGAATTATAGACTATAAATTCCATAAAGGAAGTGATTCATGTGTGTTCGGCTCACTGAACTATCCCCAAGGTCCATGGTGCCTGGCACATAGTAACCACTTGGTGACAGTATGTTGAATGAATGAATGAATTAAAGACTTAATGAAGATTAGGATTGTTTAAATGACTTTTCACCACCTATTTATAGCTTGGTCTTCCAGTTGCTGTAGTAAATCAATTTGGATTACATTTCAACAAATATTTGGAATCTTAAAACTGAAACAATTGTTATATGTCAGATACTGACTTTATCTTTTAAAATATAACCTTTACACCAGTTTTGTGAGATAAAAATTATCTGTAATATATATAACATGAAATAGCTTGAAAATCTTGTCCAAGATTATGCAGCTACAAAATTTTGACCCATGATACAGTTCTCCAGAGCCATCTTCCCACAGAAGTTGAGATTGAATTTTCAGGCCTTAGCGCCATTGGATACATTACTCCTGAGTTGCTTAAGCACTGCAGAGTAAACCTCATTAGCTTGACCTAGCTAGTTGGGGAAGTAGTTAAAAAGGAAACTTGAGTATTTGAGCAATAGGTTTGAACCCTTCCTTAAAGCCACTCAAGCCCACTCATCCCTGGGTTTCTGTAAAGCCTTATTTATTTGCCAGGCCAGTGTGAAGTCTGCAGTTTCTAACACACCGTGAGAAATTCCGAAATACCCTGCTTAATGCTGCTGATTATGCATATCTCTACTTGGTTTTTCCCCTTTGTCACCGTGAATGAGTCAAACGATGAGTAAATGGAAATTGTATGTGGTGTATGGCTAGACATCACCGCCGTGGCCAGATGACATTTGGTCTCTGTCAGTCTGAAACTTCAGCAAAGAGCACCTGACTTATCTGAATAGATAATTTTCCATTTAGATGAGGTTTGTCTCTTCACTTGCCTATATATTTTAACCATTTTTTCATGGTAGTCTTGTATATCAGGGTTCCATGGCTCTTGTTATTAAATGGAGGCTATAGAATTACTCTTTACTGGGTAACTCAGAAAGGGTTTTTCTCTTTCCCCACACTGCCCTGCCTGGTTCTGTGATGGCCCTCATTTTAATCGGTTTTATCTCCTCTTCTGCTTTGAATCCTCCTCTTCCTAGTTGACTGCTATAGTACAGAAGAGGAGAGCAACACAGTGGTGTAACTTGTCTCCAAGTGTATGGAGACAGACTCTCCCTTGAGAGCCTGCACATCCGGCTCCTCAGTCTTAATATCTGTTAATTCTCCATTTGCATCTGGGAGCCCCAGAGCTTTGGCCTTCACCAGGGTAGAGAGGTATTATTGTATGTGTACCCTTTGTCTCTGAGTCAAAAAAGACAGTTGGTCTGTGTTTACCTGTCAGCAAGTTGCTTTTTTGTGATTACAGAGAGGCTAGGAGACAGCACATTTTTTGGTTGGTTATGATATGAAAATAAAAGTGGGACCTTATTATTTTAAACTTAATAATTTGGCTCTACTTGATTTTATTTATTTGTCTTCTGGATTAGTCCATATGTTCTTTACCAGAAATTTGAACTGCGACTTATTCCTGAATCAGCTCTAGAAGTTTTTCAGGGTATTAAAAATGTTTTGCTCTTATCACTGAGGATAACTAACCCTTTGAATTATTTTCTCATTTATTTTTTTGTCTGTGCTGATTCTTCATTGCTGCTCAGGCTTTTCTCTAGTTGTGGACAGCAGGGGCTGCTCTCTCGCTGCAGTGTGCAGGCTTCTCATTGTGGTAGCTTTTCCTGTTGCGCAGGGCACAGGCTCTCGAGCACACGGGTTTCAACAGTTTGGGCACATGGGCTCAGTAGTTGCAGCTTCCAGGCTCTAGAGCACAGGGTCAAGAGTCTGGTTGCCCCTAGGCTTGTGGGACCTTCCCAGACCAGTGATTAAACCCATGTCTTCTGCGTCGGCAGGTGGATTCTTTACCGCTGAGCCACCAGGGAAGCCCCTGGAATTTTGTTTTCGTGCTAATGTTTCTAGAAACTCCACTTTTCCCCTCTAAGCTTGGGAGGGGTCCAGGGCAGTAGAATTTTATCTACTGTCATTTCCCTCCTTTTCCTTGAAAAGCATTAGTCGCTTGATAGTGTCCAACTCTTCATGACCCTGTGGGTTTTAGCCCACCAGACTTCTCTGTCCATGAAATTATCCATGCAAGAATACTGGAGTAGTAGCCATCCCTTCCCCAGGGATTGAACCCAGGTCTTCTGCATTGCAGGTAGATTCTTTACCATCTGAACCACCAGGACCCAAAGGAATGGACTGAGACTTTATTTCCACTTAGTTTCTGCTGTTGCTATCAACAGAAACATTTAAGGAAAAGAGGAAAAAGAGTTCATATACATTTGTGTCTGATGAATTAGCTAAGAAGGCATTTAATAAGCTTTTTA
This sequence comes from Redunca redunca, assembly GCA_006410935.1. NCBI lineage: Eukaryota > Metazoa > Chordata > Mammalia > Artiodactyla > Bovidae > Redunca > Redunca redunca. The sequence continues at coordinate 34,785 of SJYQ01004615.1, forward strand.
AGTGCATGTCGCTCAAGACTAAGACCCTCTGTACAAAAACTACCCGCCTCAAGCTGATTTTCCAGTAACAAATGCTATATTGCTACATTCCTGCCTCATCTAAATGCTTTTAGATAAATAAGCCACTGCTAAGTTATTTCATCAAGAATGGGTTTGTTTACTTGTGTACATTTCCTGGAGTGGAGCTGATGCCTGTGCAGTCTCTGATTTATGATTCACTGAGAAGAGTGGGTTTTAGCCTCTAAAAGGAGGCATTTCTGAGCCACTCTTCTGGATATTAGATGCTTGTTACAGGTCCAGCCCATTCTTGCTCCATGAAAACGTAGATTTAGTTGGGGACAGTACCACTGGCGATAGTTGAAAGGGTTAAAACCTCTGCTTTTCCTTAACTGCTGGAGAATAATTTTTAAATATTGTTCTTTATTTCTTTTGAAATTGGTTTTGGGGTGGGGAAACAGTTTTTAATCCTCTGTACCATGAGTTACAAAGTAAGGGTCCGATCTGGCCACCACCTGTTCTGGTAAACGTGGAACTCAGCTCCAGCCCCTCTCTCAGAGTTGACAGTTCTATGGTGCGGCAGTGTCTGGTGCCCACTCGTGTTCAGTACCATCCCTTGTTTAATTACTTTCCCCTTGCTTTCTGCTTCCTTCACGAGAATCATATGCCAGGGCCCCCAGGTAGTGGCATGTGAGTCTTGCCGTCAGCTTGTTTCCTGGAAGCTGTAAACTGAGTTGGTTTCCCAGTTGTCCAGAGAGGGGATGCAGCCCTCCTGGATGGAGGCAGATGCATTTGAAACCCCTGGAAGCTGTGGTGGTGAGGACATGTCACGGGATCATTCTGATCATAGCTGCTTCTGCTGCGGCCACAAATTCCTTCTAACATTCATCAAAGATTCTTGGAGGCCAGTGGACTAGGACTCTCGAGAACGGGCTCTTCATCTAAAACCAAACATAAAAGGCTTAGTAAACAAGTATAGCTCCGAAGCTCAAACTGCCCTCTACCACAGAAGCACACTCAAATCAACTGAATAAAATAAAACAGAAATCATGAAACTATTGAGTCACATCTCCTATCATGGTTTCTCTTGGCTTTGCAAACTGTTAAAGGAATATTGTCCTAATTGTTTTTGTTGTTTGTGGATTTTACTTTTTCACTTTATTCTGCTAAAACTTAACATGCTTGAAACATGCTTTCAACTGAAATAAATTTTACTTATTTTCATATAGCCATGGTCTGAAAAAGTTCTTTTCTTGTCGTGGAATTGCAATTGCGGTTGAATATTTTTGGAAGCTCGGCAACAGAAACATCACTGTATTTGTTCCACAGTGGAGAACAAGGCGTGATCCTAATGTCACAGGTGAGACAAACTGATTTTTCCAGGTTACTAATAATTAGGTAATCAGTTGGCTCTTAATTGCAACACACACTACTTAGAATAGTGCCATGTGCCATAGGCAGCAGCTTTAAAGCTTTAAAAACGAAACTAAATTTGTTGGACCCAGTTAAAAAAAAATCAGTTGAAGAGAGTGTTATAGCATAAGACATACTTGGGGGAGGGATGGAAAGTTTAATAGATGTTTATAAAAAGTTATGTTAGTCTTCATTATATATCACAAAAATTTTCTTTGACTTTCTAAAAAGTTGATTAAATATGTCTTTCTACTAGGCTAGGTTTCTTCTTCTTTAAATAGTATTTTTGAAAATGATCATTTGATAAATTTGGAACCTTCACATAAGATGTCTTTTTAACAGTTTGTTTAATAGCTTAATACAAGTCATTTATGTTCACTGTGTGGTGCTGCATGGCTGACCTGCAGGCCACACACGGAAGATTTTTAACTTACTATGGATCCTGAAATATCCAGAGAAAGTTAAGGTTATTCTTTTCTTGGGTCTTAACAGGAAGATTGGTGAAAGGGCTGTACCAAGCAGCTTGATGCATCAGACTGCTGCTGCTGCTAAGTTGCTTCAGTCGTGTCTGACTCTGTTCGACCCCATAGACAGCAGCCCACCAGGCTCCCCCGTCCCTGGGATTCTCCAGGCAAGAACACTGGAGTAGGTTGCCATTT
>SJYQ01004619.1:0-34757 GCA_006410935.1 Redunca redunca
TGCGGAAGGGCCAGCCCCTAACCTCTTCCAGTTGCTTGTGCAGATCCGTGAGGAGGAGGCCAAGGAAGAGGAGGAGGCGGCTGAAGCCGCCCTCTTGCAGTTAGGCCTGGAGGGGCACTTCTGAGTCCCGAGAAAACAGACTTTAGTGCACACCTAGATCACAGCTGCTTTTCGTGTCTCTGTGCTGTCCTGCAGGTATGTCACCTAATGGTAAAGACTTAGCGTGGTTTTTCTGGGGTAAGTCAGGCCTGCATATTCACGTTAACATTGGTAAAAGCTTGCAAGCAAGCACCAGAGCTGCTGCAGTACAAGTGAGTCATGTCAGCCACAATGCCAGGGAAAGGCTTGGACAGTGCAAGTTGTCAGTGCTGCAAGCTGTCATCATGGCATCATCATCATCAGTTGTGAAAACCATGGGAACTCGTGACACTTCCCAGAGGTAACTGAATGTGAAATTGCATGTTTAGTGCACAGCCTGGCTCACACAAGAAGTGTTGAGTAAAAATGTGAACTGTTGTTATTACTACTATTGTGAGTAGTTTTTGTGTTTACTGTAAATTGTTCCTGATTTATATTAATGGAAAGAAAGGTGAATTAGATATTATTCAACTTTACAGTGCAATTTTCTCATTTTTCATCGTTAAACATCTAGATCAGTTTGAGACGTGTTCTGAGGCTGCAAAAGGAGGTGTTAGAAATACCGCACTTAGAGTTGTGTAAATCAAGTTTTCACTGAACAAGATACGAATAGAACAGGGAGGTTAATATGAACCAGCTCAGTATCTATTCCCCGATTTCAAATCTTTATCATTGAAGAAGAGTTTACCTTGTTCATGCTGGTTCTAAGTGTTCTAAATTTGAAGTTATCAAATACATGTTTATTAATAAAAATATTTTTTAGATTCTGTTGTCTTGTTTTTCTGACATGTATGAAAAATTTCAGTGTAATTAAGCTCTATGATCTTCTTAGGAAGACTTCACCATGTCACTGAAAAAAACCCCAAACCTCAGTTCTTTTACTTTAAGCTTTATATCATACTATGTAATTTGAAGTTGCAGTACCTTTCAATATACTCAATTTTTGCATGTTTTCTACCAGACAAGTGTTTGAAGGCAAGATAGACATAACTAAATATTAACTTACTATAAAATGTTAGGAAATCCTGAAATGGAGTTTAGGAGGTTATCTAGCAATGCTTCCCCCCCACACACCCCATCCCCCGCCCTTTTAAATCTTTTTTCCACTAAAAATGTTTCACTGCAGGAATAGATAACTTATCATACTTGTATAAAATTGATGGTTCAGTATCACAGCAGTGACATATCAAGAGGATATAAGGACATATAAAGATATATCAAGAGGATATAAAAAGACTTAAAACATGTTTATTTGGTTCCAGAGATTCAGTGACTGAAGTTGTCCATCTTTTGAAATTCTAGTAAATCCCATTTACTAGAATTAAATGAACATAAGAGTTCAGTGGAGTTTTCCCATAGTAACAAGGCTTTAAATTTATAGCTGGTCTGTGTAACGATCACAAGGTAAACTTGTTTATAAAGGCTGATAATTGGTATATGGTATATTTTTATATGGGTGTATTTTTCTGTACACTCATTCATGTCCTCACTTACCATGTCTGTTCCTCCATCTTCCTTCTCTCAACACACACATCACATCTTTTACCCCCACAACACATTTGCGGACCTTAACTTACCTCCACAAGCATGTCTGCATTCCCCCTCTTCCCCACTCATAACTTCCTCCTCCACTCCCACAGGCTTGGCACTGGTACACACTCTCCTCACCTCTCACAATCCTGTCTCACTCACTCCCACCTTCTCACCAACACGCCATCATAAACATACTCCCTCTTCCCACCATACACATATACACATATTATAACAAAAAGAAGTAATAGGTTCTTCATGTTTTTTACCCAATATGGACATACTTTATCTGTATATAGGGATACACCATATCTTTTTATGGCTGCAGAGTTGATTGCATTTTAGGAGGGAAGGTCATCACTTAGGATTCTCTCACTATATATAATAATTGCATATATCGACATATACATACACACATACTAATGCAATACATATATATGGCAGAAAACAATGTCAGAATTCTAGATGTTCACCCTTTATTCTAGAAAACAATGAACTAAAAATAACATGTTATTTATGATCTGAATTAAGGTTTTCTCTTTATAGGCTCAAAATCTGCTTTATAAAGGAGGACAACAGCAAGAAACATATCCTCATAACCAAAGAACTGTGGAATAAAGAAGTAGAAACTGCACTATAGTCCCATTCTGTGACCAGAGTTACATTTGACAGCACAGAATATGTGCTGGGAAAATGTGTAAATTACTGCTATTGCTGGGTTCTTCCTGTTTCTTGTGTATCAGAAAAGATTTGGCCAACACCGGGCCATTTCAGACAACAAATCAAGGGCCTATCTGCCAAGCTTAACCTTGTACACTTCTGGAGATGAGGAGAGGACTAGCAATGACCAAGTGCAGTAGTAACCTGCTGTCTCTGGAAGTGCTTCTTCCAGGATCTTAAGTCATTTGAAATGGTGCCCAGAGAACTGGGTAAGACTTACAAACCTGAGAGAGGAGATGATTATCATTGGTAGTAAACTACTGAAAAATAATTTTAGCACAAAGAAATGAGTCAATCTCCCCTTCTTTTTCTCCCTCCCACACACAAGCTGTGTGGAATGTTATCCAAAGGCTGAATTTCTTTGGAACTGAATATCATTGAGAGTTCACATAACTGCTCTGTATTAGTTAAAACTAATGTACAGTAACCAAAAAAGATACAAATAGATTTTTTTATAAAATAACACAATTTATTGTTTTAAAACAAGTCTCACAAAATAACATTCAGAAACTCAACATTTCTAAATAATTTAACACAATAAGTTTAGTCATAAAGTCATGCTACAAAATTCCTGCATATAAAAGATTATTACTAAAGTATTAATACATGTTAAAATGTTCTTCAGAATGGAGTTGGTTCTAGAAGCCAAAGATTCTGGAATGATGCTCATGACCATGATTGACACGCTGGGAGAAGGAGCTGCCTGTATGTATATTCTCTACAGCTACCAACTCACTGGTCTTTTGATATTGATCCCTCTAGGCAATAGCACCTCAGAGGCAGGTACCCTGCTGATCAAAAAAGCAAAGAACATCCCACCATTGTAACATTAGCCACAACTTAATCTAGCCAACATTAAATTAATTTTTTAAATCTAGATGTAGGAAAGATAACTCACAAAGTTTCCATTCTGAGTAGCAGAATTCTACTTAATAAATCCCCCAGAGGGATGACTTCATGTAGCAGACATGGAAGATGACACCAACTAGGGAAAAAAGGAAATCTTGACTCTGATTATGTTGACACAGAACTACTGCTCCGGAGGGCTCAGAGCAAGCAAGGATGAACTTTAATTCTCTAATATCCACATGCAGGCTGGGTATTTACCCATCTGCCCTTTAAGAGTACTTTTCACCAACATCCAGTTCATTTTAAAGTGCAAATCTACTGTAAAATAGCTTCCTCTCCCCCACCTCCTTGTTAAATTTGCTAGATCATAATTTGGTTGGCTGGTTCCTTCTAACCAGCCCAATATGGGAAATTAACTAGAATCCAGTTATGACTCCTCCAAAAGTCAAGTGAAAATTTATCTTAGCTTAGAAAAAGGTAAGACTCAGTCTACTTGTTCATTTTCTTTCTTTGTAGTCGCTGGTTGATAATAAGGCAGGAATGGAGATGTAAATGAGGGATTTCTAAAAGTTCAGTGATTTTTTTTAAAAAAAATACCCTTAATTTTTTTTTTTATTGCACTTACTTTATAGTTAAAAACTCTCATGCTAAAGTGAAGATAAAGGAATATGGTCAAGTTAGCTCTGTCAGAAGCACCAGCTCTGCTGCACTGAATTTGTTTTATATTCAGTTATTTACAGACATATTAAGCAGGCCAAATAAGTAAAATGCATGCCAAAGGAACTGATTTCTGCTAAAGGATAACTTCCAATTTAACAGTTATTTTTCTCCCTTTGCCAATATTTACAATGTAAGGTCTTTGTGAACAGACAATCAGATTGCAGTTTAGACAATCATCATGATCGATGCTTTGACACTTCCCCCCAGTTTTTTTTTTTTAAGTTAGTCACTTAATCCAACCTTTCCAGGCCCTACGCATTTTCCATTTAGTCCTAAGGAAAATCCAGCTGGAAGATTCTGGGTCACATAGACAACTACCTTCAACTCAACTTACACATCACCAACTCTGAAGATAAGTTAACTGTTAAGATTTATTTCTTACTCCTCCTTATTCTACTTGAGGCCAACTGGTAAGAGGTATCAGAAGCGTCTATTCAAGTCAAAATTTCTTTCTACACAGGAACCACATTAACATGTCTTATACCACCTCTATTTGTGGAATAGATCCAGTAACCATACCAAGTTACTAGCCAATTATGACCAGACATTCTTCTGATCACATGCAAAATCAGTGTCTATGCCAGCTACTTTCATATATAATTACCAAATTTTATACAATATTTTTCTGTATTTAATGACTGCTACAGTCTACAAAATTTGTGCATTATTGGACAATGAATAAAGAATGAACACCTAAAGAATGATGATCCATTTTCTAAAGTATACTCAAAATGTTAAACTTCACAGACAAAGCAAAATCTATCATAAAGTTGGATTCTGTTGATAGTAAGGAGAGGTAGGTTAACACTTATTGTCCTAAGATAAGTAAGAATGCTAAACAATAAAAGTAGAGACCCTGCTGAAAAACATAAGTTGAGCCTTCCAGCCCTGAGTTTCTAATATTACATGAAAATTATTAAAAACAGCATTACAAGGAAAACACCAGTGACCATTTCCTTCTATCCATGATTATCAAATACATCACCTTCTCTGAAACAACTCAGGTAGCATATGACTACAGAATGAAAATAAATGGACCTTGGAAAAAGGAATGTTGCTACAAAGCACTGCTTCTTAACCAGGGGTGAATTTGTTCCCACCCTTATGCCCCAGAGGACAGATGGCGATGCCTAGAGACGCTTTTGGTTGTCACAACTTGGGAGAGTGTTCTACTGGCTTCTAGTGTGTAAAAGCCAGAGATGCTGCTAAACATCCCATACTACAAGGAACAGCCAGCCGTACCTTGCAACACTATTCCAGCATAAAATATTAACAGTGCCAGGTTGAGAAACTCTGGTTTAAAGGAACACACTCCTATTTACAAAGAACACAAAAATCTTTCAAAACCTGACTAGGTAATACAATATAAGCTTAGAGTTAGGGAACATAGGGAAGCTGAATTCCTCGATAGGCTATAATAAAATTTCCTGTGAAAAATTAAAATATTGTACTGATTCCTTGGTAGCTCAGCTGGTAAAAGAATCTGCCTGCAATGCAGGAGACCCTGGTTCAATCCCTGGGTCAGGAAGATCCCCTGGAGAAGGGAACAGCTACCCACTTCAGTATTCTGGCCTGGAGCATTCCAGGGACAGAGGAGCCTGGCGGGCTACAGTCCACAGGATCACAAAGAGTCAGACACAACCGAGTGACCTTCACTTTTCACTTTCACTAATTCCATCACTACAGAAATAGAAGAAATTCAATGATCCACTAAAATGGCATTATGCTTTAAACAAGGAGCACAGAATCCATTTCAAGTAGGTCAAATATCTAATCCTAGAAGCATAAACCAAAGGCATTTACTATTAGCTAAAATTGCAGCAGTAAAAGATGACATGAAGAATTAGTTGAAAGAATATTCTGAACTTCTTCATATACCTTATCTTTCATTTTCTAATGACATGAATTCTCACTCTAATTCTAAGAAAAGGATGCACAGAAGTCATTTGTGCATATTTGTTGAGTGAAACTAAATAATAAATTGTGTGTGAAATTAACACAGAAAAGCACCTTACACTTCTCTGAGAACTACCAGTGATTAAAAGACATTAAGAAACAAGGAGATAAAGCAATTATCCTCCAATTAAAACTTTTTTTTAAAAAAGGAGAAACAGAAAATTACTTTCTATACTACAGAATTCAAAAAATCAATCAACAGTGTAAGCCATTTTATAAATAAATTCAATATGAAGTCATTCATTCATTCCCTATTATATTCACTTCCAGCGTAACTTTTGAAAATACATCCATGCATAGCAATATGGCTTCAAACTTACCTACTAGATGAAGTGCAAAGTACAAGAAAAGAAGATAGTCTTCCCTCTTAGTTTATGGGCCTTAAATATCACCAAGGGTAATTCTCATTGCCTATGGTTCGGAAAAAAATACTCAAAGGCTCTGAATGTATAAACCAGTCAGAGCAAAGATTTCTTCCTATCAAACTAAGGAGGATCATAAGGAAGCTAAAAAAGTACTAGACTTACTTATTTAGAATTGATTGTCAAAGCAGTGGTCCCTTTTGATCAGAGTGATTCAGAGAAATCATGTAGTTTCTACTAAAATAGCTGAAAACTTCTGAAAGCCAGGACTACTTTTGTTTCTTTGACTGGTTTTACACAAGTAAATGGCAGAAATATTAATAGCAACCATTAATAGTCTCTGGTTGAGGGACTTTAGGCACAATTTGGCAGAGGGCCTCGACTTCTTTTTTTTGCAGTCTATCAGTGACTCAGTCACAGCCGACTATGGACTTCATCTGGATTACTGACTACCATATCTTGCATTTTCCAAAAACAATTTTTCTTATATGATAAATTCTAAACTCTGCATCCAGCTATTGTTCTGCAGTTCTGAGGTTAAATCACCTAGTATCCTTCACAGAAGAGGCAATCCTTAAAAATATTGCCATTTGCCTGGGATTCCATAATGAAACATCTTTTCCTTCCAAAACCATTTACATAATTTATTTTTAGAGCTGTTTAACATTTCTAAAAATATACTTTGAAATACTAAATTTGACTTACTGAAAGATACCAAATCCAGTCTTTTAAGTTCTTTACCTTTACAACAATTACTTCTTTCAACGTGACGGTCAACAGACCGAAGTTATTAGGGCAAATTTAAAAAAATATGAATGGCCAACATTTAAGCTAGGAATTCAAATATAACTACTGCTTATATACATTTCCTTTTCTAACAAATAAGGAACTATAAACCAAAAAAGTGTGCCCAAGATCAGGTCCACATGTGTAATAAGGCCAAAGTATTGGTCAAAGGAGTGATCATGACAGTCATTTTAACCACTGACCCGGATCACAGAACAACTGGCTGACTGTGTACAGGAATTGAGTGGACATGCAGGTCAACATAACGTAAATTCCAGTGGACAATGCACACACTTGTGGAACAAAAGATAAGTAAATACAACATGGGCTTATAAGGCCTCCAGGTACTAATTTTTCCTTTTTTCACCCTAACTTTTCCAATTTGACTTTGGTGTCTTGATTCTAGGGCTGCTGCTGTAATTCTAAGAGGAACTCTTCCCGAACCAAAGGCATGACATATTTGTGCTTCTGAGTCATAAAGAGATGGACCTTCAGGAAAGATGGCCTACAGATTCAATAGTTAAGTATATATATTTAAATGTCTGGCCTAAAACAAATCTAAACGAACTGATTAAAGCAACACATTTCTTTTGTTATTAAAAATGACTGGTCTATAAAGGTTTCAGTAGATGGGGCCATACAATATGTAACTGGGACTGAAGACAAAAACTGAAAACGTATAGTTTCTAAAAAGAGAACTAGAATATATAAGGTTGGTGTAGTTGTGGGGGAGAGATACTGAATAGGTTTAAGAGAATAAAAGGAATGAGAGGTTTGTTTTAAGAACCATTTGCCCCACACAGAATCTTTAAAATAAACAACTATACAAAACTTATCTATTCTTATGGCATTTAAATAAGTTAACACAAAGTGGAAAATGTAGTGTTAGTTATCTTCTTCCTCATCTTCTTTAATTACTGGGGTACCTAGAATGAAAAAGAAAATTATTTCTGGTCATTCTCAAGAGATTGTGAAATTCTAAATGAAAATATTTTTCTGTAAACCTGAGAATGCTGTGAAGTGTGCCATAATAAAATGATATCACAAAATAATCTTTTAAATTTCAAGTTATCTAAAAAACCTCTAAGAAGAATTTCCAAGCTGATTAGGTAATTATATATATTCAGCTCCCCAAATGAAGAGCTGCAAATAAAAACACCTACAGGTACCAGGCAGAAAAATAAGGCCCACAAGAAAAAGTCTGTACATTACACACAAAGAAGTACTCATTTTTCACAATAAAATATGCAATCCCAGTATTGCCAGATTCTGAATTTCCATGTTACTCCTCCAGATATTAAACACTGAGGATAAATTGGAAAAAAATTAAAAGAACCAAGGAACAGAAAACAAAATACATCTTCAGCTCTCACTGGGCAACCCTATTTCTGAGCTCTGGCATTTGAAGCATGCCCATAATTTGACCTTAGTCAACTATTCTGTCTTACCTCTTCAATAAGTCACCCTCCACTCCAGATAAACTGATCAACTCAACTGTCTCCCAAACTTATCTTGCAAACCACTACACCTCTGGACTCTTGGTTAACAAAGTTCCTCCATTTTGGAATGGCCTTCCCAACATGCCTCCCATCTAAGCGCTAGCTTTAATTAACCAACTCCAATACCTCTTCCTGTGTGATTCTTCTTTATGGCAATGACCAGTTGTACCTTCTGTACTTCCCACAGCATCTGTTTATGGGGGCTAGTGAATGTCTTGTTGAAATACACATACAAAGTACACAAATTGCAAGTATACAGATTGATAAATGTACCCAAAATGGACATATCTGGTAACCAGCACCCAGATTAGGAAGAGAACATTATCAGAATCCCCCAAACTTCCTCAAGCCCCCTCCTAGTCATTATCCGCCAACAAAAGGTATATTCTATCCTAATGTCTAACACCATAGATTATTTTGCCTGACTTTGAAATTGGTATGACTAGAATGATATTGCATACGCTCTGTGTTTGGCTTCTTTTGCTCAACAATATGTTTGTATCATTCATGTACATTGTGTGAAATTATAGTTCATTCATTCTCATTGTGGTTTAATGTTCCATTGTACAAATATGTCATAATTAATTTATCTATTATTGGTGGGCATTTGGGTTGTTTCCAATTTACAGTTATTAAAATAGTGGTGCTATAAGCATTGTCATACATGCCTTTTGGTAAACATCCACACTCTTTTCTTTTGGGTATGTAACTAGGAGAAAATTTGCTGGGTCATAAGGGGTGTGTATGTACTGCTTTTGTAGATAATGCTAGTTTTCCAAAGTTATACCAAGTTATGCTGCCGTCCAGCAGGTTATGAGAGTTCTAGTTGCTCCATTTTCTACTAACATTCGGTATAGTCTGTCTTTTTCATTTTAGCTCTTTAACGTCTCTCAGTTTTCTGAAGAGGAGCAAAAATAGGCTTGTTAGCAGCCGTGGCCAAGTATCTTCTATCTCACCAGTTTAATGTAGACCAAGGTCATTCTTCCAGGGGCTCTTCATACTGGCCTGAAGGCAATACTTGGTCCAAAAGGCTAAATGTGGCATGGTCTATTCAGGGTCTACATAAGAGATTCTTTTCTATTCTTAATGAAGGGATTCACTTTCTGTGCACAATCAGAAAGGAAGACAAATAATTTCAAATAGTTTTGGAATCCAACCAAAGTTGAACATAAAAAGGCTAAAGTCCAAGACTCTAATATACCCTCTCTTTTCTGCTATTTTATTTTAAATTATGAACATTCTTTCATATAGGTACAATATAAATAATTTAAAGAATAACAACCAATTTTTATATACCCATCATCCAATTTAAGAAATAGAACATCACCAGTATCTAAGAAACCTGTTTGCCTCTTCATGTTTATTCTGATACCTCCCACAAGAGGCAGTCTACAGTTTTTGTTATTTCACCCTTTGATAAGTACCAGATGGAAAAAAGGGAACATACTGCATGAAAGCCTTCCTGATAGCAACCACTGGGAGGAGGGATGGCCCAGAGAGGTCAGTGACTTTTATCATTTCTAGTTTTCAGATGACAAAAGAAGAAAGTTTGGTAAGGTGAATTATTAATCAGCAAGACGACAAAAAAGCTATTAAGTGGTAGAACTGGGACTTGAACCCATGACAAAAAAGCTAGTAAGTGGTGGAACTGGGACTTGAACCCAGTTAGTCAAGGATTTTTCTTGACATTGTCACCTATCTTAGGTATTGAGTGTGTGTGCTCAGTCGCTCAGTTGTGTCCAACTCTTTGTGGCCCCATGGACTGTAGCCCGCCAGGCTCCTCTGTCCATGGAAATTTCCAGGCAAGAATACTGGAGTGAGTTGCCATTTCCTTCTCCAATTTTAGGTATTGGGAAACTAAAATTAGAGAGGAGAAGGAGAGAAAACACTACAATTTTGATCCAATTGTGAAAAAGCAACTGTTTACCATTTATGTCCAATTATTTTGCAATATAATATCTTTGGGACTTGAGAATAAACCCAGATTTCTCATAAGCTTTTGGTTTAGGGATGATCCTAGAAGTTTTTCATCTCACTCTGGCCCAAACTGGGACCTTAAAATTTCCTATGGACAGAAATGGTCTTGGAGAAGAGAGATAACCTATCATTTTCTTCAATTTTGCTGCTTTTCATGATTCCATGCTACAGATTCAATTCTTATACCCAGAAAATACTTCCAAGCTGGCTCACAGTCACTCACCATCCAGCTTTTTCAGTTTGGGCACTCTCTTGGTTGCCTCTTCAACCCAGTTCCCCTCAGCAGAATGTTTCTCTTCCAAGGGATTGCCCACAAACACCAGGTCTTCTAGGCATGGCAGTTCTGCCAGCTTCACAAATTCAGCTACAAATACAAAGAATACATTACATATTAAAATGGCAAGTTTTACCATTGTGATCTTAGGGGTTGAATTCCAATACCACTAGCTCTCAGCTTGTGACTATTCAGAACAACTTGTTAAGTTTTGAAGGAAGTAGGGGAAATTATACCATAGGAAGCCATTCTCTGAAGACATTATAGAAAGGGTGACATACCTCTTCTACCTTTGTGTTAGCCTAAGGATGGGATACAAAGAAGAAATGAGGTTCAGAATCAACAAATCAACCTCCAGTGATAGGTCTTCTCTATACTGTATGCATCAGTATCAGCTAAATTAAAATGTCTTTGTCTCTGCCCATCCCTTCATCTCTGAATACTTAAAGCCTTACGTACATTCAAACCTCTACTGTAGAACGTATCACACAGTTTTAGAATTATTAACTCATAAACTAATCTTGCCCACTAAGCTGTGAACTCCTTGAGGGCAGGGATAGTGTCCTATTCAACTATGTATCTCAAGAGTTTGGCATGGTTCAAGGCACAGCAGGGCTTTAAAAATGCTAAGTGGATGGTGTACAACAAAAAGAAAAGCAATTACATGTTAAATAAGTCTTCTACCTAAGAATTATTAAACTGATTCCAGACTAGGACCTTACAGTCATTTCTAAGTAACCATTTAAATGTAAATGTCAAATGTTTAGATGAAACATAGGAACTCATACAGCTATTTCCCTCTGGGGTGCTGAGAAAGAAACGTCCTCAATTGTATTTTGTTTCCTACTGGGTTATTTTCTATAAACATGAGGTAGAAGATTAGCAAAGAGCCAGCCTCACCCCAGTCTTTCACCAGGTTATTAGACATGTAGAGAATCTTCAGTTTCTTCATTACATGGATCCCTTTCAACTTCTCAATAAAATTGTAGGAGATCCACAGTTCTTCTAGTGTGTCCCCTACTGCTTCCTGAAATAGAAAGCAATTTGATTTACATGCTTTTTTTAAAATATAAAAATATAAAGACAATGGCCTTCAGAGAGAACTGAGACCCTCCTGTCCACTGGCAGGAGAGCTGAAGGCTGTATGGGAGTTTTTTGTCATTAAGAAAACCACGTAGAACATTTTCTTCCTTTCTTCAAACTAATCTGAACTAAGAATAGCTACTGAAATCATCAAGAGGAGGAATAATAGTACTATTTTATCACTTTTATTGAACAGTATATTTTTCAAATTACTTCCCTATACATGGTATTATTTGATCCTTATTTAAAATAGGAAAATCATGTTATTTAATTTCTAACATAGATTAAGGGCTTTTTCTAAGATCACAATGCTATTTTGTTTTTGACCACACCACGCAGCTTGTAGGATCTTGGTTCTCCAACCAGGGATGGAACTTGGGCCCACAGCAGTGAAAGCTCAGAGTTCTCACCACTGGACGGCCAGGAAATTTCCAACAGTGCTATTAGATAGTAGACCTAGGAGACTTCCCTGGTGGTCCAGCGGTTACAACTCTGTGCCTTAAGGCAGAGGGTACAGTATATGAGACTAAGATCTCACATGTCACAGGGTGCAGCAAAAAAAGAAAAGAAAAGAAAAAAAAGGTCTAAATTTCAGGGTGTTTTTTCCCCCCAATATTTGTTATGAAAACTTTCAAACATAAAAAAGTTGAAAGAATATTATCATAAATATCCATATATCTACTACCCAGTTTCTACTGTAACATTTTACTATCTTTTCCTATCACATATCTGTCCATCTATCCATCCTGCTACCTCTCCATGAATTCATCTTTTTCTTTTTTTTGATGTATAAAACTCAAAACCCATCATTACAATATAAAGATTATATCATACTGACCCTTAAATGCTAGATACAATCGATGGTAGCACAAAACCTTTTCTTTCATATACAAAAGACAAAACGTAATGATCATTTGTTCCTTAAAAAACAAAAATTACTAGGCAGAATCAATTCAATGTTCAAGGTCCTCTTTTTTTTTTCCTTTTGGCTGAGCATGCAAGATCTTACTTTCCTAACCAGGGACTGAACCTGTGCACTCTGCAGCGACAGAGTGGAGTCTTAACCACTGGACTGCCAGGGTACTCCCTCAATCCTCTCTCAACCCAGAAGAATTTACCTACATCTGCATGGTAATGTCCAGAATGTAGGGCCCGGGTCTATGTTCTGGTACTTGTCACTTCAAAGACTATAAGAGAATAAATGTACTCTGGATAAAGATCATTAATGCATTTTCCATACAGATGGAACCAAGGGGAAAAGCTGAGAATGGAGTGGCCTGAGTTAGTTCTGTGTGTCATCCCAAGGCCCACAGTTTATCTTAATGTCAACTTTCTAAGTAGAAGAAACAACAGTTTCAAAGTAAAACTTTTAAATCAGTCCACTCCAGCACGTTATTAGAACTAAATTAGTTTATATTAGAACTTCATGATTTAACCAGTCTCCCTCAGGTAAATTCTGATACCTTCTCTCAAAGGAATTAGTATATCATATATACCATCAGTCTTCAGATTATTTAAACTCTGTTACATACATTTTCACTGCACTGCGTCCCCATCCATCTCATATCTCCAGTTTAGAACGTGTGAGGCAGCAGAAAAAAATAGTGATTAAATACTAATTAGAAAATGTAGGCTCAATTCTAGGGTTCTTCCACTTATTTAGTGTCATTTTACATGTGCAGGTGAGGACTCTTGGTCAGTTTTCACATAGCCAACTTGATCAATTCTCCAAATAGCCAATTTGCTGAATTTACTCTTCTACTTATATAGAACAGTTGGGACAAAGTAAATACACATTGAAGACTGCAATAACTATTGATGACTACTTATCTCGGCAACAGGATTTAATAGTGCCTGTTCACTATACTTGGACACTTTACATAACTATCTGAGCCTCAGTTTCTTATCTGAAAATGAAGATTGAGGATTTTTTATCTTAAAATGAGTATATTATCTACTTATGAGTTTCAAGTGAGATAATGCATGTAAAGAGTCTGCTACATAATTATCAATACTGGATAATTATTAGGAATATTGGAGAGTGCCTAGAATGTAAGAAGAAAAAGATAAAAGCAGAAACTGGGTAAAAAATATGTTAGGTCAATTTCCAAAAGAGGAAATATAGCTAACAAATTTAAATATATAAAAAGATGTTCAAAATCATACAGATT
The DNA here is from genome assembly GCA_006410935.1 of Redunca redunca. NCBI lineage: Eukaryota > Metazoa > Chordata > Mammalia > Artiodactyla > Bovidae > Redunca > Redunca redunca. Next base: position 14,066 of record SJYQ01004619.1, read on the forward strand.
AGAACAGCATAGTTTCTAACATTGACAGATATTAAAAATATGGATAATACTCAGGGATATTGAGGGTGGAGGGGGTAATCCTCATTTTTATACCATTGATGGAAGTGGAGACTGGCATAAGCACCATGGAAGCAATCTGAGGTACTGGTCAAAATTTAAATGCACAAAAATAACCTCAGCTTTTCTATTTTTAGGAATCTAGCCTATGTAAATATTCAAACAATTGCTAAAGGATATATGTAAAAAGATGTTCACTACAATATGATATGTAACAGCAAAAAAAAAAAAGAGAGAGAGAGAGAAAGACCCCCTTCCTCAAAAAAATATATGGAAATATTCTACATGCTCAGCTGTATTGGAATGGTTAAACACATTGCCGTAAACACTGATAAAGTAGAAAACAACCAGCTATGGAAAAGAATGCATTCAATCTGCCTGTTTTTACATGGAAGGATATTCCTGATTTAAAAAAACAGGAAAAATATGCACAGTATATTATCAGTACAAATATACACACACTCACACTTGCATGCACATACACATACGCAGATGTCTGTTTCTACACAGAAAAAAATTTAAAGTATACAAATATTATTTCTGTTATTCATGGAGCTAGTGTAGAAAGAGGAAAGACTTTCACAGTGTATTTCATTTATTTATAAGTTGCTTGATTTGTTTTTTACAATTACATGCTTTACTCTTAGAATTTAAAATTTAACCTAATAGTTTTTATAAGTAGCAATAAAATATTTGGAGTCACAATAAATGTTTACAGAGTGCCTACTACATGTATCAAGCACCAGTGTAGATGCTGATGAACAAAACTGATACACTTATCAGCATTTGTCTGTGACACAGAGAGAAAGAGAGGGAGAGAGAGAGAGAGGGAAAGAGAATAAACAAATAAGAAAAACGGGAAAAATTAAGAGTGGTAAGAGTTATTGACTAGAGTTCTGTTTTAGGATAGGATAGTTGGGTCTCTTCTGAGGAAGTGACATCTGAACTGAAGTGTGAAAGTTAAGGAGCCAGTAATGTGGAAATCCAACAACAAATAGTTCTCCTAAGTAGTTTTATATAGACTCCCTTCCTTCAGTGTAACATTCCATGTTCCATATATTAGAGCAGTTATTTGTAAGTTACTGAGGCAGCTATTCAAATCATGCTATGAGGCTAATGTGTCTAGATGAATAAATCAGTTAGTATGTGAAACTGTCTGAAGTCCAGCATCTGTATCCATATGCAGACTTATTTTTCTTCAGTCTGTGCATAAGTAGAAAGCTTTTAGATGGATTAAATGTTGTTTTTGGTATATGTACACACACACACACACACACACACACACACACACACACAAACTGAGGGGGAAAAAAGCAACTGTTGGGGGTTACTGATAGCAGTTTTTATAGAAAGTAAGAGATCTAAATGATGGTTCAGCTAGATAATATCTCCATTCATGCCTTTAATCCTATATTTACCATTTCTTATTGGTTTCTAGGTATATATTACATTTCACGGGAGAACTTATACACCATATCAATATTTAAGAATCTAGTTAGTGTTCAGTAAATACCTGGGGGGACATCCAGCATCTATCATATTGGCCCTAAAAATTTGGGGGTGCATTTATTTGCAAATTCTTCCTTTATAGAAAATTCAAAGTAATGTTTAGCCTGAAGTATAATAAATTCTGAAATTTTGTACTACAATTTAATACTTTGCCCATTATGAATAATGTCCCCCTATATATAACATCTTACCATTGAAAGCTCATAGAATGAAGAGAAAGCAAAATGCCTTTAAATTTACCAATCATTTAGAATATAAAAATAATTTATATATCATTAGGATTTTATTAATTATATCTAGCTAGAAAGCAAACAATTCATCTACTGGCTATTGTGTTGGGGAAAAAACTTCCTTTTATTAACTTCAGAATGTAATCTCTAAGAATTTCCAACATTTTATGAATTTATGTGGGTAAGCAGACATGCAGATGTGGGGATATTACCAAATAATTCAAGATAATTCCAAAATTGCTCCTCTGAACACTGATTCCTATTCAGGTGTTTTGGCTGTTTCTGTAAAGGGGTGGAATGGTGGTTGCCATTGTAGCCTGTCTGGTCATGGGCAGTTACTACTCTGTAGTATACCAGTTTCAGAAGCAAAACAGTTTCAACCTCAATGACTCTGATGAAGCACAAGCTAGACTTCCTGAGGTGAGGTGGGGGAACAGAAGACCAGAGTTACAAAATATTTCAGAGTTTTTATGAAGTATTTAACAATATGCACATTAAAAAAATTATTATCTTTGGGGGAACATACACAAGAAAAAGAAATTAACTTCATCTTTCCTGAATTTGCCTAGTTTTACAATATTCTTTCATTTCAACCTCTTTGCAAGGAAACTGAGATGGCCAATAAATATGCAAATAAAATACACTGTCAAAAATTTAAACAAACCCATGTTTGGTAAGGGGAAATGGGAACCGTCTTACATTACTGGTGGTGGTATAAATTGGTACAACCTTTCCAAAGTATAACTTGATAATATGTCACAGAGGCCTTAAAAGAAATTCATACCTTTTGACCCTGCAATTCCATTTCAAGGAATTTATCCAAGGAATTATTCATAGATGTATACAATAATATAACTAAAAGGAGGCTCATAATAGCATTGATTATGAATAATGAGTAACTTATTTAAATAAATTATGGTATATCAATAAAATAGAATATTATGCTATCATTAAAAAAGAATATGGTTGCAAATTATTTAAAAAACTTAAGTACTATCCTCTGATCAAAAACCTCCAATGGCTTTGCAAGCCACCTGGGAAGAAAATCTAAAATCGTTTCATGTCGTATGAGTGCGGGTTCTTGGCTGCGTCAGCCTCAGTGAGGGCAGTTCCTCATTCAACCTTTTTGCTCTCACTCAAGTAACCAAGCAGCTTCAGTTTCAGGACACTTGCACTTGCTCTCCCTCTCCAGTCTGGAGTGCTGGTCCCTGGGTCAGCTCTATAAGCCTACATTCTCACTTTCAGAGAGGACTTCCCATCAATCCACGTTCTCTTATATGCCTTGTTTTTCTTCATTGCATTCACCACCACTTGATATATTATTATACAATTATTTTCTAGTCTGTCTCCCTCCACTACAATGTAAGTTCAATGAGAACAAGGGCTTTGTTTTATATTCTGCTGTATCTCTAGTGCTTAGAACAGTACCTGGCTAAAAGGCATTCAGGAAATATACTGTATGGATTTGCTGAATGAATGAATGAATGACATGGAAACATTATCTTTGTATATTAAGTAAAATAAAAAAGAAATGGAAAACAAAATGTACAGTATGATTTCACTTTCTACATTCTCACCAAAGCAAAGAAAAAAAAGGCAAGAAAGATGTCAATCAAAATGTTAGCAGTGGTTTATGGGTACTTTTTTTTTTTAAACCAGCCCACAGGATTTCTGTTTTACTGTCAATAATCTCAGTGCTTGCAAATGGGAGCAGTTTCAAAGCTGTTCTTTGGAAGTCAGTTTGCTGGGTGATGCTTCCTTTTAAAGACTGAATAGATGAAGTTTGTTGTTTGCTGAAAGTGAACACCACAGAACCCTTCGATTCACCTCTGAATACCCCTGTTTGCAAAGAGTAATTTTTCTTTCTCTTTTAAAAAATTTTTACAATGTTCTGTTGGTTTCTGCCACACAGCAATGCAAATCAGCCATAATTATACATATATCCCTCCCCTATTGAGCCTCCCTCCCCTTTCCCCATCCCACCCCTTGAGGTCATCACAGAGCACCAGGCTAGGCTCCCTGTGTTATACAGCAACTTCTTACCAGCTACCCATTTTACACATGACAGTGTATATATGCTGATGCTACTTTCTCCATTCATCCCACTCTCTTTCTCTCACTGTGTCTACAAGTCCATTCTCTACATCTGCAGCTCCATTCCTTCCCTGCAAATAGGTTCATTAATACCATTTTTCTAGATTCCATATATATATTAATATTCTAAATTTGGTTTTCTCTGACTTACCTCACTCTGTTTAACAGGCTCCAGGCTCATCCACCTCTCTAGAACTGACTCAAATTCGTTCTTTTCTACGGCTGAATATTATCTCATTGCATACATGTGCCACATCTTCTTTATATAGGTATTTTTTTATATAGGTACTTTTTATATTTGCTTTTCTATTTTGAAAAGTTTCTGCAACAGACAAGTATTACTTATATACTCAACAAAAAGAGTGTATGCTTTTTTAAGTAGTAAATAACAACCTACCAGTCCATTTAAGTTCTTTATGTTGTTTCTTCCTAAAGACAATATTCTCAAGTTTTCTGTAGAGGAAAGAAAGCAATTTTGCTTTATTAGAATCATATCACACAATTGTTATAAATCTAATATAATAAAGCTTTAATACATTTATATAATAAATATTCTTATATAATAAGAAAGGCTATACTAATAAAAAGTGGTAATCAAGTAGGAAATAACACTGACCCATCACTAAGGTCAGAGAAGGCAATGGCAACCCACTCCAGTACTCTTGCCTGGAAAATCCCATGGACGGATTAGCCTGGAAGGCTGCAGTCCATGGGGTCGCTGAGGGTCTGATACGACTGAGTGACTTCACTTTCACATTTCACTTTCCTGCATTGGAGAAGGAAATGGCAACCCACTCCAGTGTTCTTGCCTGGTGAATCCCAGGGACGGGGGAGTCTGGTGGGCTGCCGTCTATGGGGTCACACAGAGTCGGACACGACTGAAGTGACTTAGCAGCAGCAGTAGCAGTAGGTAAACTCTACAACTGCACATCACATCAATATTAAATTTTAAATGTTTAGCTATTTGAAATGCATGGTTTTAAATTACTGGCTAGTAAGAAATATTACACAGATAAAATAAGAGTAAAGAAGAGTTGAACTTTAAATTTGGGAGCATATACATTTCAAATCTCTTATAGTATGAGGACTTATACTAGAGAATAGAAACATTCTCATGTATAGTCCCCACCTCACTCCACAAAAGATAAGAAGCGGAATCAAGTGAATTAGCATTTTAAAAATCTTTTGTTTTACTTTTTTAGAATAATTAGATTGTAATTTGGTTTAAAAAGAAATCTATTTGTGTTTTTTAAAAGGATGTTTCTTTTGTCTATCTATAAGGTTATTTCTGGAAGAAAAAAAAGTAGAAACAGTGGTTGGTTTGGGGGAGGAACTGAGAGTAAGTCTATGGGCAGAGGAAGATATTTTTAATTTAGCTTCTTCTGAACTTATTTGCATAAAACCATGTACACATATTATCTTTCAAAATTAAAAGATTTCTAGTAAAACATTCAATCTCACCTCTGTCCTAAAAATCTGCTGCAATTACTTATGCATAAGTTATACATTTAATTTTCACAACTTAAACTTTTATAACTCTGCTATCCAATATGGTAGTTACTAACCACATTGTTATTTAGTCGCTAAGTCGAGTCTGACTCTTTGCAACCCCATGAACTGCAGCACTCCAGGCTTCCCTGTCCTTCGCTATCTCCCTGAGTTTGCTCAAACTCATGTCCATTGAGTCAGTGATGCCATCCAACCATCTCATCCTGTGTCACTCTCTTTTTTTGCTCTCAATCTTTCCCAGCATCAGGGTCTTTTCCAGGGAGTCGGCTCTTTGCATCAGGTAGTCAAAGTATTGGAGCTTCAGTCTCAGCATTAGTCCTTCCAATGAATATTCAGGGTTGATTTCCTGTAGGACTGACTGGTTTGATCTCCTTTCTGTCCAAGGGACTCTCAAGAGTCTTCTCCAGCACCACAGTTCAAAAGCATCAATTTTTTGGTGCTTAGCCTTCTTTATGATCTAACTCACATCCATACATGACTACTGTAAAAACCACAGCTTTGACTATATGGATCTTTGTCAGCAAAGTGATGTCTCTGCTTTTAGATACACTGTCTAGGTTTGTCATAGCTTTTCTTCCCAGAAGCAAGTGTCTTTTAATTTCATGACTGCATCCACCATCTGCATTGATTTTGGAGCCCAAGAAAATGAAATCTGACACTGTATCCACTTTTTACCCATCTATTTGCCATAAAGTGATAGGACTGTATTAATTTAATTAAAATTATACATAAATTCAGTTTCTCAGTCACATTAACCACATTTCAAGAGCTTAATAGCTATAAATGGCTAGTTGGAACTATATTGGGACAATACAGAAAATTCTATTGGATAACACTGTTCTATACCATCCATAATTCGATGGTTAAGAACAAAATCTAATCCAGGCTCTCCAAGGAAGTAACCAAAGCTTTCAGAATCTCAGTTTTCTTTTATGTAAAATGAGGAAGTATAGGCTCTATCTTATAGGAATATAAGGACTAAATGAGATAATTGTCTAAAATATTCAGCATAATGCCTAATCCATAGTAAGTACACAATAAATGATGTATGTGTGTATAGGTATCAGGCATTTATAGTTACATAAGCTTTGGTTTCAAATTATTTAATTTAATAAAATTTTCAAATTATCTTATGAGAAACATTTAGTTTTCAGAACAAGGTATTAATATTTTAAAAGCAATCTAATTCTTGCAAAATAGTTGAAATAAAATCCCATGTTATAGGCTGAATTGTCCCCTATAAATCCATATGTTGAGGTCCTAAGCCCCAGTACCTCAGAATGTGACTCTATTTGTTGATAGAAACTTTAAAGAGGCAATTGAAGTAAGACGACATTTTAGGTAAAATCCAATATGACTGGTGCCCTTATAAGAGAGAGATTAGGACACAGACAGAAACAAAGACAAAGGGATGGCTATACACAAGCCAAGGAGAGAGGCTTCAGAAGAAATCAATTGTACCTACACCTTGATTTTGGACTTCTAACCTCTACAACTACGAGAAAATAAATTTCTGTTGTGTAAGTCATCCAGTCTGTTGGATTTGTTATGGCAGCCCTAGCAAACTAATATACTTTATATATAACTATAAATATGTAAAAATTAAATATATAAGAAAATCACATAATCAGTTATTCTTTAAAGCTTAATATGGAAAACACTATCTTTTTCTATTTAAAGCAGAATAAAAACCTTATTCAAAAAGTTATTCATTCAATACATAATTATAGAGCATCTACTATGTGCCAGGCATACCTATAAGTGCTTGCAATATAACAGTGAATAGCACAGATTTAAATTCTTGCTGTCATGGAGCTAATTTCTGGCAGACAGTAAACAAAACAATTAAGTGTATTAGATAGTGACAAGTGTAAAGCATAAAGAAAAGCAGGCAAAAAGAATGAAACAGCAGGGGGTAGAAGCATCCAACATGTTAGATAGAAGGTAACTTTGAAGTAAAGATTCAGGGGAAGTGAAGCAGCTAGACATGAGGCTATCTGGAGGAAAAACATGCAGAGGGAACTTCAGCTGCAAAGGCCTCAAAGCAGGGCCATAGCAGAAGTAATCACAAAACACAGCCTAGCTGAGAGAATGAGAGGAGAGCAATAGGAGATGAAATTAGGGGGAAAAAAAAGGCCTTATAGGGGATATGACAGAGGAGTCAAGAAATTACCAAGGAATTTGGCCTGAGCAGCTAGAAGAATGCAGTTGTCACTGCCTGATACAGACACACAAGAAGCTGGGTTAACAAAGGCTGGGGAAGGATAGCAGGACTCAGTTTTGAACCTGTTAAGGATGAAATGTCCAGTAGACATTCAATGGAAATGTTGGGCAACTAAATGTGTAAGTCTGGAGTTCAGAGGAGATGTATGGACTTGGGCTATAAATGTGGGAACCATCAGCATACAGATGGTAAAGCCATGAACTGGATGAGAATGTGAAGTAGGTAAAGACAGAAAAAAGATCCAAGAACTGAGGCCAGGGATACCCCAACATTAAAAAATTTGAGGACATGAGACTGGGAGGAAACAGCCAGAAAGGCAGGAGGAAATCGCAAGGGTACAGTATCCTAGAAACCCAATAAAGAAATTGCTGCAAAGAAAAAGAAATCATCATGTCAAAATGCACTTAGGTCAACTAAGATAAGAACTGAGAAATGACCTCGGATCAGAGATAACAGATATATGCAGATCTTTCAAAGATAGTATCTAGCTTAATATATACAACTCTTTAAAAAATGTACATGAAATGGCAATGAGAGGGCTAAAAGGATATTATTTATTGCTGTCCAGGGAGGTAAATTATGATATCAAAGTTAATAGATTAACTGTTCTAACATTACACAATTACATATTTTCTATATTTTAATATGCTGCATAAGTAAAACACCACTATATGGAAAACACTTTTTAGGTCTTGAGGAAAATCAAAACACTATCGTAAAGTTATATTTATTTATTTAGTAAACTGAAGGAGTATACTGTTTTAACAACAATATTTACTTTCTAATCTTTAAATGAGAGTATTATTTATACTGTACAGCTTTTTAGCCACAGTTTGAACATACTCATGTCATACTATTTTCTCATCACTGCTGTTAGGGTTAATCTGCCTTAAAACCCCCCTGTTAAAAAGCAATACTTGTTTATTTTAGATCTTCTCATATTAGCATAGTAGGTAAGACACAGTGCTCATGAAAGGAAAGGTGTAGGAGGCAAGCTAGAGTCATATATTCAGTATTTTATATGGATCAGTTGGCTTCATTTTGCTTCATAGTCACAAACAAAGTATATTCTCTGTAGACTGCAGAAATACCATTTGTTACAAGCAGAACTAAAATGAGATGTGTCTAGTACAGCAAATACATGATACAAACGCCTATCCTCTCTCTTTCCATGTCTCCATTAGACATCACTAATTGATCAAGGTACTCTTTTCCACTGAATTTCTGGAACTCTTTTTAACGTGATTTTCCTGAGAATCACTACCAAGTGATCAAAGAGAACCCCAGTCATCAGCCCTTTATAGAAGTTTACCCAATTTCATATGTCATAGTCATGTTTTTACGAAAGAGATGCATGTTGTTCATACTGATAAATGTTATGAATTTAGCTTCATGTAAGCAAGTTATTTCAATTACAAAGAAACCAAAAGAGAAGAAAATGAAATATCTCAAATTGTTTAATGAGTCAGTGAAAACTGGAATAGACTGAATCATTTTAAATACAACTCTAATAGTAAACACTTCCTCTCCAGCACCATATAAATACTGAATGCAACTTTGAGTAAGATATTAGGCAGGGGCAGGGGGAAACGGAGATTAGGAATAGAAGATTAAAGGATTAATAAAATATGGTGCTTGCCCTAAGGGGCTCATTATCTAAAGAGACAGAACATATTCCTAACTATAACAACAGCTACTATTTCTTGAGCATTTATATGCACCAGGCACTATTCTAAGCACTTTTTACACACTGACTCATTTAATATTCAAAATAAATATATGGAGCTGTTGTTCAGTTGCTAAGTTGTGTCTGACTCTTTGAGACCCATGAACTGCTGCATGCACGGCTTCCCTGTCCTTCACTATCTCCCCGAGTCTGCTCATGTCCATTGAGTTGTGATGGCATCCAACCATCTCATCCTCTGTCGACCCCTTCTCCTCCTGTCCTCAATCTTTCCCAACATCAGGGTCTTTTCCAATCAGTCAGTTCTATGCATTAGGTGGCCAAAGTACTGGAGCTTCAGCTTCAGCACCAGTCCTTCCAATGAATATTCAGGCTTGATTCCCTTTAGGACTGACTGGTTTGATCTCCTTGCAGTCCAAGGGATTCTCAAGAGTCTTCTCCAACACCACAGTTAGAAAGCATCAGTTCTTTGGCGCTCAGTCTTCTTTATGGTTCAACTCTCACATCCATACATGACTCCTGCAAAAACCATAGCTTTGACTATATGGATCTTTGTCGGCAAAGTGATGTGTCTGCTTTTTAATATACTGTCTAGGTTTGTCATAGCTTTTTTTCAAGGAGCAAGTGTCTTTTAATTTCATGGCTGCAGTCACTGTCCACATTGATACTGGAGCCCAAGAAAATGAAATCTGACTGTTTCCACATTTACCCCATCTGTTTGACATGAAGTGATAGGACCAGATGCCATGATCTTTGTCTTTTGAATGTTGAGTTTCAAGCCAGCTTTTTCACTCTCCTCTTTCACCTTCATCAAGAGGCTCTTTAGTTCCTCTTCACTTTCTGGATTATAATCCAAGGTATACTGTTATAAATGTTTCCAAGAAAGAGTAATTATGATGATGGAAATCAGAGAAGTCTTTAGAGATCTTCCTCTAAATAACATATAAACATTGCATTCTTAATGTTAATTTTGTTTCTTGTAGGGTTTTCCTGTTACAGGAAGGGGCTGTTCTCAGTGAAAACCACTGCATTAACAAGTGTTCAGTTCAGTTCAGTTCAGTTACTCAGCCGTGTCCGACTCTTTGCAACCCCATTAATTGCCGCACGCCAGGCTTCCCTGTCCATCACCAACTCCCGGAGTCCACCCAAACTCATGTCCATTGAGTTGGTGATACCATCCAGCCATCTCATCCTCTGTCGTCCCCTTCTCCTCCTGCCCCCAGTCCCTCCCAGCATCAGTCTTTTCCAATGAGTCAACTCTTCGCATCAGGTGGCCAAAGTATTGGAGTTTCAGCTTTAGCATCATTCCTTCCAAAGAACACAGGACTGATCTTCTTTAGAATGGACTGGTGGGATCTCCTTCCAGTCCAAGGGACTCTCAAGAGTCTTCTCCAACACCACAGTTCAAAAGCATCAATTCTACGGTGCTCAGCTTTCTTCACAGTCCAACTTTCACTTCCATACATGACTACTGGAAAAACCGTAGCCTTGACTAGATGGACCTTTGTAGGCAAAGTAATGTCTCTGCTTTTGAATATGCTGTCTAGGTTGGTCATAACTTTCCTTCCAAGGAGTAAGCGTCTTTTAACTTCATGGCTGCAATCACCATCTACAGTGACTTTGGAGCCCCCCAAAATAAAAGTCTGCCACTGTTTCCCCATCTATTTTCCATGAAGTGATGGGACCAGATGCCAGGATCTTAGTTTTTTGAATGTTGAGCTTTAAGCCAACTTTTTCACTCTCCTCTTTCACTTTCATCAAGAGGCTTCTTAGTTCCTCATTAACAAGTGTACAAAGTCATAAAAAAGAGTGACATATTTGGGTATAAAGAGGATGTTATAAGCTTTTAAACGACTCTGAATGCAACCTTAAGGCATTTGGTCTTTATTAGGCAAAGGGGAGTCATTAAAGGTCTCTGGCCTGGAGGAATGATAAATAGAACAATAGTTTCACTAAGAAAACTCTGGTGTCAGTGCTGAAGGTCAACTGAAGAGCAGAAAGACAGGAGATAAAGAGATCAATTGGGTGGCTATCACATAAGTTGTAAGACAGTGTTTTTTCAAATTTTGGATCGTGTGAAATCAACTTAATGGGGTGTCAGCAAGGACCTGCTGCTGCTGCTGCTAAGTCGCTTTAGTCGTGTCCGACCCTGTGCGACCCCATAGACAGCAGCCCACCAGGCTCCCCCGTCCCTGGGATTCTCCAGGCAAGAACACTGGAGTGGGTTGCCAGGACCTACTATATATTAATAACAGGAAAATCTACTCAATATCCTGTGATAACCTACATGAGAAAAGAATCTAAAAAAGAATGAATATATGCACATGTATAACTGAATCACTTTGCTGTACACCTGAGAGCAACAACATTGTGAATCAACTAGACTCCAATAAAACAAGCAGAAAAAACCTTAGTGACTGTGACAAACATAAAAAACCATGAAATCACACTAAAATTTTTAATAATGGAACCTATGCTATAAGGGTAAATACGGTTTTACAAATTTTAATCCAGTTCATATGAGTATGTGTATATTTGATAAGTATATTCATGTTTGTGTGTGCACAGTCACTAAGTCATGGCTGACTCTGCTACTCCATGGACTGTAGCCTGCCAGGCTCCTCTGTCCATGGGATTTTCCAACCAACACTGGAGGGGGTTGCCATTTTTTCCTTCAGTGGATCTTCTCAACCCAGGGATTAAAGTCACATCTCCTGCATTGGCAGATGGATTCGTTACCACTGAGCCACCTGGGAAGCCCTATGAACATATCTACTGAGTTATTAACTCAACTGTATTTCTTATTGTGGGAAGTGGTTAAAAAACATGTGAAAAAGATGACCTAAGGGGGAAATGATGAGGGTCTAAATTAAAGCTGTAGCTCCTGGAAATGAAAACGCAACAAATTATTTGAGAGCTCTTTCAAAGAATAAATTTAACAGGACTCAGTGACAAACCTGGATGTAGGGCTTGAGGGAAATAAAGGGGAAATATTATAAGATAAATGATGGCTCACCAAAAGATACCTACATCTTAATCCCTGGATATGAATGTTACCATATATGGGAAAAAATATTTGGCAGCCAAGAGTAAGTTAGGAATCTTAAGATGGGGAAAATATCCTTGATTATCCAAGTGTTTCCTAAATGCAATCATGTATGTCCTTATAAGAGGGTGACAGAAAAAGATATGACAGAGACAAAACAGGAGGAGGAAATATGATCACAGAGGAAGACACTGGAGTGACACAGTCACAAGCCAAGGAACGCGGCAGTCATTAGCACCCAGAACAGCCAAGGAAGAGATTCTCCCCTAACGCCTCCAGAGAAACCGTGGCCCTCTTAAAACACTGATCCTGGCCCAGTGAAACTGAGTTCAGACTTCTGGCCTCTAGAACTGCGAGGGAATAAATTTCTGAAGCTTTAAGCCACGAAGTGTTTGCAGCCCAGAGGCAACTTGCATAAGGAACCTTGACAACTGGGAAGGAGTTAATGCCACTAAAAAAGATAAGGCGCACAGGAAAAACGAATAAAATTTTAGACACAACAAGTATGAAATACAAGAGAAATCTGGACAAAAACAGATAAAAAAAAACCTTGATTTTCTAGTTCAGATATTTCAATTCTAACTCTACAAGCTTTAAAATGTCCTTAAACTATTCAAGTTTCATGTTATCTCTAATTTTCTTTGGATAGTCAAACAAGACACATAGTTTATATATTCTTTCTATCATCTGATAATTACTGTGGTTGAAACAGGTGCCAGCTTCTAGGATTATGCAGTGTCTCTGGAATGTTTATTCCAAATGACTAAAAAAATTCTAGAACCATCTGTTACTGTGGATCACTTACTTAAGCCATTCAGGTTTGCAATTTTTTCAATACAGTTTGTAGACAGTGAAAGCTTCCTAAAGGAGAAAAAAAAAAAGAATACTTGAATTAATAAGAAAAAAAGTTAATAGTATAATAGAAATTACTCCTCAAGTTCTTTCAGACATTTCCTTTTCACACTGAATCCTTTTTCCCCTCTCAGACATGGCACGTATTCTTTCATTTTGAAATCGTCATACTGTTTCCCTGATTACAAAAGTTAATAAACATTCACTGTATAAAATTAAAAAAACCTTTTTGTGGACAATTTGGTGTTTTCTATTAAATTTTTTAAATGCATATTTTCTTTGACCCAGTAAATCATTTATAGGAACATATCCTATGGAAATACTAATGCCAAATATATATTAATTAAACTATTTACTGTATTATTATAATAGCAAGAAAATGGGAAAAAAATTTATAAACACCTATCAGCTGAGGAATACAGATAACAAAATACTATGCTGCCACTAAAACAAACAAGATCGGGCCATACATACCAACTTTGGAAAATGTCCATGATATGTATATTATAAAAAGTCAATGTAATTCTAACCACCCCAGACATTCCCCCAGAGATAAATACTTTCACCAGTTTATATATATATATTTTCTATATATTTTTCCTATATATACTTTAATCGTATAAAAACAAAATTTTAAAGGGAGCATAATTATACACTATTAATCTTCTCTTGACAAAAATGTTTAATATCTTAGTAAACTTCATGCAAAGAATATAATAAAAGCTAATTTTATTGAACGCTTTATATGTGCCTAGTATTCTTCTAAATACTTTACATGTATTAACTATTTTAACCATCAGAATGATCCTATGAGCTACATATTAGTAACCATATTTTATAAATGAGGAAACTGAGACACAAAGGTGTTAAGCAATTTGCCTACTATTACACAGCCAGAAAGTAGTAAATCCAAATTTAAAACCCCCCAAAACTACCCTAGAACATGTGATCTTATCCTTCTGATTTGATTTAAAGAGGAAATTTTTTTTTGCTTAAAACAGTAAAAGCAATTACTGTACACTGTAAATTACTGGTCATATGTGTGTATTTTCTAGTCATTCCCCACTCCCAAGAATTACCAATGAAAGTGAAAAATGGAGTGGAAAAGCGGGGATACAGTTGGGGAATAATTCTATAATTGTTGTATAGGCAACCTGCCCAAAGATTGTCAGCAAAAATATGAACAGGATGACTCTTAAGCAGTTTCTGGAGTACTTTGGTATGAGGTATAGAACCGTCTCAAGATTTGATAAAAAGATATTTGACCACTTTGAAATCATGATTTTGAAGCCAAAAACACATTTAAGGTGGATTTTTATGTAATACACTGTGTTTTCATCACAAAGGACAAGCTGCATACAATAACTAAATTATGTTTGCTTTTCCCTTTAAGTCCAAAGATAGACATTAGTCTAATGCATGCATTCACAAATACGTGCTTAAGAGTCATTCAGATTGCTTACTGTAAATACAGATACCTGGTTTCATCAGTAGATTCTTTTTCTATAAATTTGAAGTGGGGCTTATCTACTGCACAAGGAAGTTCTTATGTAGGTAGTCAGGGAACCACACTTAGGAAAATATAGGATTTTCCAATATTCTATAAGAAGTGATTGTATAATGGTCTATAGCCCTGATAAGACATTGCAGCTTAAGAGCATAACCATGGTGTCATGGTTATAACACATAACACAGGTGTCATGGTATAATTGCCTCAAATTAGTCACAGAACCCCGCTAAAAAGTATGCAGAATATTCAGGAAATCAGTTAAAATAATAAACATAGATCTGATACTTAAAAGTCTTGGGAAAATAGGATTACAAGTAAGTGTAACTTAGTGCCAATGGAAAAAAAAAAAATTAGAAGGCTCTATATGAGAATGCTAGGACTTCCCTAGTGGTCCAGTAGTTAAGACTTCATGCTTCCATTGCATGGGTTCAATCCCTGGTCAGGGAACTAAGTAAGATCTTACATGCTGCGCGGAGCAACCAATAATAATAGTAATAAAATGAAATTTAAAAAAATGCTAACCCTGGTACTCAAAAACTGGTACAATTTTGGTTGATATTTCCTTTTCTTTGTGTTTTTAGTATTTTCTAGATGTTTTACAATGTATTTTCATAATTTGAGAAATTTTTCAAAAGCAGTTACTTCTATGCTTCTGAGTAAGTATAGTATTGACTTTGATGGAAAATTTTACAAGAGAAACTACTAGATTTTATGACAGAGAAATAGTTTTATTGTGTTATTTAGCTTCTCCTAAGAGACAAGGAAATTTGTGTAAAGAATCCACCTTCTAATGCAGGGGACACGGGTGCGATCCCTGGTCGGGGAACTAGGAACCACGGGGCAACTAAGCCCGTGCACCAAAACTAGAGAAGCCTCTGTGCTGCAGCCAAGAGCCTGTGCACTGCAGCAAAGACCCAGCACAATCAAAACAAAAAACCATCCTGTAAAAGAAATATGATACAGGATAGTTTAGGATTACTCTATTAATGACCCTATAAACCAATAATCTTTTATGTTTAGCCTTGCCAAAAGGAGAACCACAGGAAGATGGAAGGGAGAGAGGAAGGGAAATGAAAACCAAGAAGATAAATAAATATTTTTAGTCTGTGTATTTAGAAAAGGGAGGGAAACTTAACAGCAATACTAGAAAGGATGAAAAAAGAGAAGCACTTACTCGCAATTAGAAAGCGTGGACAAGGATGCATCCATCTTCTCTATAGGGGGAATCTGGGCATACAGCTTTATCTCTCTGGCTTCAGATGGCTTCTGGCTGGTTTTCTCTTCCTATAATAAAAATTAATGTGGAAGAAAATAATCCCAGATTATAAGGTGGAACTAAAAAGGCCAGATTTTCTCAAGGCTTTTCAATATTTATTTCAACATAGCTATTAAAACTCAGTAATTCTGTACATTCTTGGCAGAACACTTATTGACAACACTTATTTACTGAAACTGATAACTAGCTTACACATGGCTGATTCAGATAATTCCCTGTCAGGTCTCAGCCAAGCGGAAAAGAGGAAAGAAAATAACTTTTATTTCTGTAGTTTTTAAAATCTTTTCAGAGTTTACCAATTAATAAACAAAAATAAAACATAACAACAACAAAAAAAACATTTTCCTGGGAAGGATTCCTTGTCCCTGAACAAACTTAAGTATCAGATTTAGATCTATAAGACGAGCTGTTTTTATCATCTCATCTTTCTGTTCCTATATACAATTTAGTCTGAGTTACAACTACCAAATACCAAGAATTTGGGAAGGTATTCTCTTTATGACAAAGTTAAGGTCAAATTTATTTGTTCTACAATAATTTACTACTACATTCTATGTTACAGTTTAATTTCAGTACCTAATACAATTTAAATTTTAATTACCAGGATATGGTGCCTAATAATGTTTCCTAAGTACCTTAGTACTTAGTTCTATCTCTCCAACAAAACAAGAAGATACTGCAGCTCAGGGACCATTTTTTTGGCTTTCCTATGTTTTCTATTGTTGTTTAGTTGCTAAGTTGCGTCTAACCCTTTGTGACCCCATGGACTGCAGCACTCCAGGCTTCCCTGTTCCCGGAGCGTGCTCAAACTCATGTTTTCCATAAGTAGTGTGATATAAGACACAAAAGAGACTTTTTTTAAAAAATCAAATCATAACACATCAATAATAGAAAATATATAATCAGTTGCAAGACATCTAATACGCATCCACTCGGTATTTTTTTGTGTGCCACAGGTTAGGAGATGGGAGACTGACATCTTTAATAAATGTTGGTTAATGAGATTAAGAAAGAGCATGATATCTTCAAATAATCTTAAAGACTTATGGCCATCATATAATCTAGAAATAAAATGTACAAACCAAACCAAATAGCCAACCACTTGTTATTATAAACCAAGTGTTATTAACTACTTGTTAATATAAATATTATTATGTTATCCTAAAATCTGCTTCAAGGAAACTGTATTGAAAACTAAGCCTACTCTATACTTTTTTAATGAAACAAAACAGATTTTTCACTAGCTAAACAGAAAGGAATTTTTAAATTGCAATTAGGGTATAAAGAAACTTATAAGCACTAAAACCAAGAATTCAAATATTTCATTATCCTAGCCACTTTGTCTGTTTTCCATAGACACCAAGTTTCTTGAAAGACTTTTTATTTAAAGCCCAGCTACAAAAGCAAAGATACATTATTATACAAAAAACTGATAACACAGTCAAATAAGCTATCACTGGGGATAGAAATTGAGGAGCCATCTCTATACTTTCTAGAAATTCTATCCATAATGCTGAAATACAACCATTCAAACTTTATAGAATTTTATATTCAAAATATTTGTTTAAATTTAATGCATATTTTTTACAATGCCATTTCCTAACATNTTCCTAACATTACTATGCACTTTAAAAAAATGTACCTTGTGTATTTTTCCAGATATAATTGATATACAGCACTGAATAAGTTTAAGACATACAACATACTGATTTGACTTACAGAATCATGAAATGACCACAGTAAGTTTAGTGAACATCCATCATCTCAAGCAGATATAAAATAAAAGAAATAAATTTTTTTCCTTGTGATGGGACTTTCTTAACTTGGGACTTTCTTAACTTTCGTATATAACATACAGCTGTGTTGTTTTCTTCAGTTGCTAAGTTCTGTCCAACTGTTTGCCACCCCATGGACTATCTATAGCTTGCCAGGCTTCCCTGTCCTTTACCATCTCCTGAAGTTTGCTCAAATTCATGTTCATTGAGTCAGTGATGCCATCCAATGACCTCATCCTGTGTCGCCCTCTTTTCCTCTTGCCCTCAATCTTTCCCAGCATCAGGGTCTTTTCCAGTGAGTCAGCTCTTCACATCAGGTGGCCAAAGTAATGGAGCTTCAGCTTCAGCATCAGTCCTTCCAATGAATAGGAAGGTTTATTTCCTGTAGGACTGACTGGTTTGATCTCCATGCGGTACAAGGGATTCTCAAGCATCTTCTTCAGCACCACAATTCAAAATCATCAATTCTTTGGTATTCAGCCTTTATGGTCCAACTTTCACATCCCTACATGACTACTGTAAAAACCGACTATATGGACCTTTGTTGGCAAAGTGATGTCTCCACTTTTTAATACTCTGTCTGGGTTTGTCATAACTTTTCTTCCAAGGAGCAAGTGTCTTTTAATTTCAAGGTTACAATCACCATCTGAAGTGATTCTGGAGCCCAAGAAAATAAAATCTGTCACTGTTTCCAGTTTCCCACATCTATTTGCCATGATGTGATGGGACTGATGTTAATTATTTAATCATTTTGTACATTGCATCCCTAGTATGTACTTATCTTGTAACTGGAAGCTTGTATCTATTGACTATCTTCATCCAATTTCCCCTAACCCTACCCCTTGCCTCTGGTTACCATAAATCTAGTGTCTTTTTCTGCGAATTTGTCTGTTTGTTGAAACATAATTGACTTACAGTGCTATGTTAGTTTCTGGTGTACAACAAAGTGATTCAATATTTCTATACAGTACAAAATTATCATGACTTTTTATAGATTTATTGAGATATAATTGACATATAACATTATTTATGTTTAAGGTATGCAATGTGATACTTTGATATATGTACATATTACAAGATGATTACCAGAATAAGGTTAACACATCCAGCACCTGATACAATAAATTTTTGGTGTGTTGAGAACATTTAGGATTATTCTCTTAGCCACTTTGGAGTATATAATACAGTATCATTAACTATGCTATATACAGGTTCCCAGAACTTATTGATCTTATAACTGGAAGCTTCTACCCTTTGACCAATTTTTCCCTATTTCTTCCATTCCTCAACTTTGGTAACCACCATTATAATCTGTTTCTATGAGTTGGCTTTTTTAGATTTCACATATAAGTGAGATCACAAATGAAAAAACCTCAAATTGTCTTTACCTATCTGACTACATCATTTAGCATAATGCACTCAAGGTCCTTCCTTGTTGTCACAAATGGCAGGACTTTCTTCTTTTTATGGCTGAGTAATATTCCATTGTATACAAATACACATTTTCTTTGTCCATTCATCCACTGATAGCCATTTAGGTTGTTTTCATGTCTTGGCTATTCTGAATAATGCTGCAATGAACCTGGGGATAATCACTCTTTGAGACAGTGATTTCATTTCCTTCAGATACACATCCAGAAGTGGGACTCCTGGATCATATGGTAGTTCTACTTTTAATTTTTGAGGAATCTCCACAGTGTTTATATTAACCTCTCCACCATAACACTATACCAACTTACATTCCCGCCAAAGTGCAAAAGGGTTCCCTTTTCTCCATATCCTCACCAACACTTTTCTCTCATATTTTTGATGACAGCCATGTTAACAGGTGTAAGGTGATATCTCTTTGGGGTTTTGATTTGCATTTCTCTGACGATCAGTCATGTTGAGTATCATTTTAGAATTTTTATTCGAGGTTTTTTCATTTGTCTATGCATGATTTTCATTTGTTCACATTGACTGTCTCTGTTCTGACCTCCAAGAGATTAAAACCATCATTTATCTAAAACCTAGACCATCCATAGCACACATCACTCTATCACCTAAAAATGTGGTTTAATAATGATAAAGTTGAAAAAGAACATGGAGATTCCAGCTATCACAGTAACAGACAAATTAGCCTTTCCAGATTTAAATTTTCCAGTGGTCAGACTTTTTAACTGAAATTTTTATTGAGATATTTGAAGAGTCATGTGCAGTTATAGGAGAAGGCAATGGCACCCCCACTCCAGTACTCCTGCCTGGAAAATCCCATGGATGGAGGAGCCTGGAAGGCTGCAGTCCGTGGGGTTGCTGAGGGTCTGACACGACTGAGTGACTTCACTTTCACTTTTCACTTTCATGCATTGGAGAAGGAAATGGCAACCCACTCCAGTGTTCTTGCCTGGAGAATCCCAGGGACAGGGGAGCCTGGTGGGCTGCTGTCTATGGGGTCACACAGAGTCAGACACAACTGAAGTGACTTAGCAGCAGCAGCAGCAGTGTAGTTATAAGGAATAATACAGAGAGAGCCTTTATACACTTTGCCCAGTTTCCCCTAATGGTAACATTTTTCAAAATTATAGTATCACAACCAAGATATTGATATTGATACAGTCCACTACCTTTAATCAGATTTTTCCAATTTTACTTATACTCATTTGTACATGTGAGTGTGAATATGTCTGCATGTAGTATTAAGGTCTATATAATTTTATCACCTGTGTAGGCTCATGTATCCACTAACACCATCGAGATAATTAAACACTTTCAGTACCAAAAGATCCCTTGTACTGAATGGTCAGATTTAAATAACTGTCCAAAACTTATCCTAATATGGTTTCTAGAAGTAAGAACTCATAAACTCACCCATCTGGCTAGGGCTTCTTTGATTGTTGTTGCTTTCGCCTTAAAAAGAGAAGAAAAAACAAGGCTATCTTTATTTTTT
>SJYQ01004619.1:35522-104429 GCA_006410935.1 Redunca redunca
GGGCCCTCTTTACTTCTCAAAACAGATTTGAAAAATCTTAGATGCACAATATTAGATTTCCAAAGCCAATGGTGTACAATGATCATGATCAAAAATGGCTCATGCCAGGGGCATATAGATTGTTTAGTGAAAGTGAAAGTGAAGTTGCTCAGTCGTGTCTGACTCTTTGCAACCCCATGGACACCAGGCTCCTCCGCCCATGGGATTTTCTAGGCAAGAGTACTGGAGTGGGTTGCCATTTCCTTCTCCAGGGAATCTTCCCAAACCAGGGATCAAACCCAGGTCTCCTGCATTGTAGACAGACACTTTACTGTCTGAGCCACCAGGGAAGTAGATTGTTTAACAACAGAAAAAGCTATTACAAATGTAAACCATTTATTAATGGATTAAAAGGGGGAAATTACATTTACTTCAGTAAGTGCAGAAAAAGCATTTGATAAAGTTCTACCTCTGATATTAAAAGCTTTTAACTAAGGGTTAAAGCAAAATTCCTTATTTGATAAAAGCTATATATCAAAATGGAGAAGGAAATGGCAACCCACTCCAGTATTTTTGCCTGGAGAATCCCATGGACAGAGGAGCCTAGCAGGCTACAGTCCATATGTCGTGGAGAGTCAGACATGACTGAAGCAACTTAGCACGCATGCATGCATATATCAAAAAGCTCTAACCAATACCAGCTTGATGAATAAATTCATTCATTTGAGCAAATATTCACTGATTACCTCCTATATACCAAACATTCTTCCACTTGCTTCAGATATATCAATGAACAGAACAAAGATTCCTGCCTTACGGGAATCTACATCTATTGCTAGGAGACCGATGGTAACTGATATAATAAATAAATAGATAAGTCATATAGTATATTAGAAGGTGATAATTACTAAGGAAAAAGAAAAAGCTGAGCTTGGTAAAGAGTATCAGGATGTGTGTATATGTGTATGGTGGATATTTACTTTAAATAAGGTGGTCAAGGTGAGCTAAATTGGGAAGGTAACAAAGTATCCTCAAACTCCTAGAAGACAACATAGGCACAGAAGGTAAAAGAAATAAAAACAAAAATAAACAAATGGGACCTGATGAAACTCAAAAGTTTTGCACAGCAAAACCACCATAAACAAAACAACCTGTGGGTTGGAAGAAAATATTTGTAAATGATGTGACTGATGAAGGGCTTAATTTCCAAAATATACAAACAGCTCATATAAGTCAGTAACAATAAAAAAAATAATTCAAGGACTTCCTTGCTGGTCCAGCGGTTAAAACTCCATGCTTCCACTACAGGGGGCATAGGTTCAATTCCTAGCTGGGAAACAGGATCCCACCTGCTGCATGGTATGGTAAAAAACAAACAAACAACCCACTGAAAAAATGAGCAGAAAACCTAAACAGACATTTCTCCAAAGAAGACATACAGATGGCCAATAGGCACATGAAAGATTTTCAACATCACTAATTATTAGAGAAATGCAAATCAAAACTACAAAGAGGTATCACCTCACATCGGTCAGAACAGCCATCACTGAAAAGTCTATACTGATTCACTTTGCTGTCACCTGAAACTAACACACTGTAAATCAGCTGTGTTGTTGTTGTGGTCATTGTTACTCAGTTGCTAAGTTGTGTCTGACTCTGTGACTCCAGCCTGCAGCATGCTTTGCTCCTCTGTCATCCACTATCTCTTGGAGCTTGTTTTGCCTTCAGTCTTTCCCAACATCAGGGTCTTTTCCAATGAGCTGGCTCTTCATATCAGGTGGCCAGAGTATTGGAGCTTTAGCAAAAGTCCTACCAATGAGTATTCAGGGTTGATTTCCTTTAGGATTGATTGATTTGATGTCCTCGAAGTGCAAGGGACTGCAGCACCATAATTTCAAAACCATCAACCTCAACAAAAAAAATTTTTAATTTAAGTCCACAAATAATAAATGTTGGCAAGGGTGTGGAGAAAAGAGAACACGCCTGCCCTTTTGGTGGGACTGTAAATTGGTACAGCCAGTACAGAAAATGGAATGGAAGTTCCTTAAAAAAAACTAGAAAGTGAACTACTATATGACCCAGTAGCCCTACTCCTGGGCATATATCTGGAGAAAACCATAATTTGAAAAGATATATGCATTCCAGTGTTCACTGAAGCACTATTTTACAATAGCCAAGACATGGCTAAATGTCCACTGACAGATGAATGGATAAAGAAGATGTGGTATATACATATGTACAATGGAATACTACTACTCAGCCATAAAATAATGAAATAATGCCATTTGCAGCAATATGGATGGACCTAGAGATTATCATACTAAGTGAAGTAAGCCCGACAGAGAAAGACAAATATCATATGATATCACTTATATGTGGAATCTAAAAAAATTTACAAATTAACTTATTTACAAAACAAAGGTAGACTCACGACATAGAAAACAAACGTATGGTTACCAAAGGGAAAAAATGGAGGAGAGATAAATTAGGAATTTAGGAGCAACATATACACACTATTTATAAAATAGAAAAACAACAAGGTCCCTGTTTAGGACAGGGAACTATATTCAATGTCTTGAAATAAACTATAATGGAAAAGGATATGAAAAAGAATATATATATACAAACACGTGTAACTGAATCACTTTGCTATACACCAGAAAACAACACAACATTGTAAATCAACTATACTTCAATAGAAAAGAAAAAAGTATTCTCTTTAAGATCCCAGACACATCAAGGATGCCTATCTCCTATCATTGCTACTGTTTAACATGGTACAAAAGATCTTTATCAATATTACACTAAAAAATAAAACTATGTGTAGATGACCATCTGTGTAGAAAATGCAATAGAATAAACTAATAAATACTAGAATACAGCAAATGCAAGACACTGTTGACAAGTTAGAAAAATTGAGATATTTTCAAAATAAAACCAACAAAAGACTAATATCTAGAATATACAAGGAACTCCAGAAATTAAAAAAAACAATTTAAAAAAGGGAAAAGTTGGCAAAAAATATATACAGAAAATTTACAGAAACTGAAATCCAGATGATGACTAACAATGAGATATTTGAACTCACTAAAAATCAGAGAAATGCAGTAAAATAATGGGATACTAAAATACATCCTCATCTAGGCAAAAGTCAGAAAACTGGTGAGAACGTAGAAATAGAAACTTTCATGCATCACTGAAGAAAGTAAGAAATAGTATAGCTGTTCTGGAACCCAATCTGACAATGCCTAGGGAAATTAAGTATGCAGAGACCCTATGATCCCACAATCTCACTCCTGGGTATATTTTCCAGGGAAATCCTCGTTGTTACTTTAGTCATTAAGTCATGTCCGACTCTTTACAACCTCATGGACAGTAGCCTGCCAGGCTCCTCTGTCCCTGGGATTTCCTAGGCAAGAATACTGGAGTGGATTGCCATTTCTTTCTCCAGGGGATCTTCCCAACCCAAGGATCAAACCCATGTCTCCTGCTTTGGCCAGCGGATTCTGTACCACTGAGTCACTAAGGAAAAGTGAAAGTGAAGTTGCTCAGTCGTGTCCAACTCTTTGCAACCCCATGGACTGTAGCCCACCAGGTTCCTCTGTCCATGGAATTCTCCAGGCAAGAATACTGGAGTGGGTTGCCATTTCCTTCTCCAGGGAATCTTCTCGACCTAGGTCTCCCGCATTGCAGGCAGACGCTTTAGCCTCTGAGCCACCAGGGAAGCCCACAGAGAAATCCATGGATGGATCCAAAAACAGACATTTATAGGAACACTTTCAAGTTGGAAGCAATCAAGTTATCCACAAATTGGTCTATAAAATGACTAGTTCCCCTATACGTAGCAGGAGTTAAAACCTGAAATGTCTAAATAACCAGTGGACATCATTAATGGGTAAAGCTGGCCATGTCAAGAGGATAACCACTATTTGGTTCTAGAAAACCACTGGCAGGTGGGACTTGGGACCAGAGTTACCCTAATATCACATTTCTTCAAAAATGAAAACTCTTGTTAATTGAAAGTAACACCCTTACTTTATATACCATCAGGAAAGAAAATGTGCTGCCAATTATATCACACCATCATATTTCAGTTAATACAAAAATATGAAAAAAGAGGTGTCTGATAGTAAAATATGGTATTTTGGATTTTTCAGAGAAGCCAAAAATCTGCATTTTGGTGTAAAATATGATCATTTTTAAGACATTAGAAGCTAATTTTCTTAAATAAAAAGCTATGTGGGACAGTATTTCTAGAGGGCCCCAAAACTACAAGCTTGCAGCTTCAGCGAGCTTCACTTAACTACGAATTCCGATTCTCTAATTGAAGATTTTCAATAATTCTTACGGTTCCTACTTTCAGAATTATTTAGGGCCAGTTATTTCTTCACCTGAATATAATCTATGTTCTAGAATTTTTAAACTTTCCTTTTTTTTTTTCCCAGCTAAATGCCTGTGGAATATAGTAAGAAATGTAGAAGGGAAACTACTTTTAAGAGTAGAATTTAACCTGGTGGCTGAGGGCAGGGATGTTTTCCTCATCACTTGAATTTCCAGGGTTCAATTTCTGCTCACTTCTATAGCAGAAAATTAAATTTATTCTTCATAAATATTTTGCATTGGAAAAGACCCTGATGCTGGGAAAGACTGAAGACAAAAGGAAAAGCAGATGGCAGAGGATAAGACAGATAGCATCACGGACTCAGTGGACATGAGTTTGAGCAAACTCTGGAGAAAGTGAAGGATGGGGAAGTCTGGCCTGCTGCAATCCATGGGACCGCAAAAAGTAGGACATGATTTAGTAACTGAACAACAATAAATATTTCCATTAGGCAGGACAATCACATACTTTGCTAAATAGCTTTGGCTGGGTCTTTAGCCAACCAACAAATTCAACTACTAGTTGAATCTACCAAGTATGTAAGCAAGACAGTGCTCACTTTAAGTAGGAAATGAACAACACTAGGTAAAATCATTACTTCATAAAGAGATTTGATTGGATAGACCACCGACAGATTTCAAGCCTAAGACAGCAATATTTCTCAAGGTGTCAGGAGGAGCTCTCTAATTTTAGAGTCATTTGAAATGCACATTTCTGAAAACCCCCACTTATGTTAAAAATTCATANTTAAGATGCATAGACTGTTCTTGTGCTTACAGTATGGGAAAACATTTACACAAAAGAAAAATCTCAACAGGCACATTCGAGGGCACATGGGCATACGGCCCTTTCAGTGCACTGTGTGCCTGAAGACATTTACTGCGAAAAGCACACTTCAGGACCACTTGAATATACACAGTGGGGATCGGCCATACAAATGCCACTGTTGTGACATGGATTCCAAGCACAAATCTGCCCTCAAAAAGCATTTAACCTCTCTCTCCATGGCAGAAGCAGTGGTGAAAAACTACCCAGGCATGATCTGGAAAGGCAAAACCTACTGTAACTAGAACCACACCTTGCTATATAAGCTGTATATCATTCTGTCGGGCAAGTCTTTCTATAGAAATGCAGCATTTGTAATATTGCATTTCCACCCCCACCTTTAGATCTTATTTTTAGTCTACCTACACGTGTTATGACTTCACTTTCACTTTTCACTTTCATGCATTGGAGAAGGAAATGGCAACCCACTCCAGTGTTCTTGCCTGGAGAATCCCAGGGACGGGGGAGCCTGGTGGGCTGCCATCTTTGGGGTTGCACAGAGTCAGACACGACTGAAGCGAGGCAGCAGCAGCAGCAGCATACTGACTGGAGTGAGATTATACCTCATTGTGGTTTTGATTTGCATTTCTCTAATAATGAGTGATGTTGAGCATCTTTCCATGTGTTTATTAGCCATCGTATGTCTTTGGAGAAATGTCTGTTTAGGTCTTTTGATGTTTTTGATAGGGCTGTTCATTTTTCTGATATTGAGCTGCTTATATATTTTGGAGCTTAATTCTTTGTCAGTTGTTTCATTTACTTTCTCCCATTCTGAGGGCTGTTTTCACCTTGCTTATAGTTTCCTTCATTGTGCAAAAGCTTTTAAGTTTAATTAGGTCCCACTTGTTTATTTTTGTTTTTATTTCCATTACTCTAGGAGGTGGGTCATAGAGGGGCTTGTTGTGATTTATGTCAGAGAGTTTTCTGCCAGACAACAGGCTACTTTAAAGCTGCATATATACAGTGGTTTTATATTCCAACCCCTCCCCCATCCATAAGGAAATCACTAGGAAATGGGAAAAAATTATGAAAACTAGCACCAAAGAAATGGAAATGATTTGGTTTGAAGTCTTAAGTCCTGGTAAATCTTAAAAAAGTTTCTGCAGGTTTCGAGTTATAAAAGTATAATACTTCATTAAAAAAAAAATAAGACATTAAGCTTTAAAAGGCCCTTTGACTTCTCAATAAACTTAAGATTCAGTCAAAATTACTGACCAAAATCTATAATTAAACTAGGTTTAAATTACTTTAAAGGTCTAATGAAGGTGTAATATAAAGTGAACAGTATGGGTGGAAAGGTAGTAAAATATCAAGTTAATATCCTCCTAATGTTGGCCTACTATTTCTCTTTCAACACCCCTACTAGAGATTATGTTATTCAATCACCACTTTAAGAGAATTTCCCAGCCAATGGCTTCCTACAATTTTTCTGATATATACTTCTATGTATTGGAATACAATTAAAAGTGCCAAATAAATCCATATAAGTACAGAAGAAGAAACAAGAACATTAGGATACAAACCAAACTAAAAGACCTAAGAATTCCAGTGCCAGAGACCTTTGCTAAATTCTCAAATCTAGAAACAAGCTGTAGACTGTACATATTAAGGTAGTGCTATTACAAGGTGGTTTTCTCAACATTCAGATATCTCACCATATCTTGATCTGCTCTGTTTAAAATCAGATAAATCTCAATCTTCTAGATTCAAGATTAGGTCCAGAAAGACTAAAGCAAACCATGAAAAAGACATAACTACAGACCCTCAAATCATTCTGACAATGGAATTTTCCAGTCACAGTGTTCAAAATTCTAATGTGATTATCACATTAAATAAAACAGAATTTTGTTTATTTCAATTCATTAATTCCCATTATGGAAATCTGTGAGGACTCTATAGGCTATTTCCAAAAAATCCTACCCTCTCTCATCCCCTAGCTATGAAAATGTTAAATCTCTCATTTAAATGATTCTTAGTTGTTCCTGAGGATCCTGAGGGTGAGAGGAGGGGATATGCCATACTGGGCTCTTAAAAACTCAGTTATTTCACTCACTGATTCACTCACCCAGCCTGTGTTTATAAAGGTCAGAGTTAGAGCTCAAAGAATTTGCACCCTGATTTTAACATCAGCTAACTGTCTGATTTGATTAAAACACTTCAGGCCTTGGTTCCTCATTTATATAAATAAGCTGTTCTTTGACCTATGAAATAAATAACACAACAGTTTTCTCATCATGGTGAAGGTCTCCACGATATTAGAGTATGTCAGAAACAAAAAGGTCATCTTTACCTTAACATGAAGGCAGTATGAAACCGTGAACTACATACTGTGACCTCAGTCACTTTGGGTCTTGAACAGATACCACTGTCAGACAATATTTGTATCCACTACTCTCACCATTTTAACAAGAAATGATAACAAAAAAGTTAAATTTATACAAAGCTCCGCCTAGCAGAGATAGGCAGACAAGCATTTAACACTAGAAACTAAAGCAATTTTAGGTTTGGTAAGAACAAAGTGAAAGAGGAGAGTGAAAAAGTTGGCTTAAAACTCAACATTCAGAAAACGAAGATCATGGCATCTGGTCCCATCACTTCATGGCAAATAGATGGGGAAACAGTGGAAACAGTGGCAGACTTTATTTTTGAGGGCTCCAAAATCACTGCAGATGGTGACTGCAGCCATGAAATTAAAAGACGATTACTTCTTGGAAGGAAAGTTATGACCAACCTAGATAGTATATTGAAAAGCAGAGACATTACTTTGCCAACAAAAGTCCGTCTAGTCAGGGCTATGGTTTTTCCAGTGGTCATGTAGGGATGTGAGTTGGACTGTGAAGAAAGCTGAGCACCGAAGAATTGATGCTTTTGAACTGTGGTGTTGGAGAAGACTCTTGAGAGTCCCTTGGACTGCAAGGAGATCCAACCAGTCCATTCTAAAGGAGATCAACCCTGGGTGTTCTTTGGAAGGAATGATGCTAAAGCTGAAACTCCAGTACTTTGGCCACTTCGTGTGAAGAGCTGACTCATTTGAATAGACTCTGATGCTGGGAGGGATTGGGGGCAGGAGGAAAAGGGGACGACAGAGGATGAGATGGCTGGATGGCATCACCGACTCGATGGACCTGAGTTTGAGTGAACTCCCGGAGATGGTGATGGACAGGGAGGCCTGGCGTGCTGCAATTCATGGGGTCGCAAAGAGTCGGACACGACTGAGTGACTGAACTAAACTGACTGACTTCCTTAATTGTGCTCTAGAGATATCTGTTCTTCACAATCTCAGATTGGGGATAAAGATATATGATGCACATTCCTCAATGTCAAACCTTCAGGCCTTTCATGACTTTGTTTAGCCCTATCTCAGCAACTCCCTCAAGGCTCTAGTTACGGGAACAGTCACTAATGGTTTTCCATCAATCACATCAGGACTTCAGCATCTTGTTTTCAAGATCTTTCCATGATGTACTTTTTACTACTCCTAGCCCTTTGCCTGGGGGTGATGAGGAAGTCATTTTTATTTTTCAAAGAGGCCCTGTTAATTATAGTACAGGCCTGTGCATAGCATATTCCCTACAACTTCCACTGTATAATCATAAGAGATTGATTTAGGTCATACCTGAATGGCCTAGTGGTTTTCCCTACTTTCTTCAATTTAAGTCTGAATTTTGCAATAAGGAGTTCA
Source organism: Redunca redunca (assembly GCA_006410935.1). NCBI lineage: Eukaryota > Metazoa > Chordata > Mammalia > Artiodactyla > Bovidae > Redunca > Redunca redunca. The sequence continues at coordinate 44,390 of SJYQ01004619.1, forward strand.
AGATCTGAGCCACAGTCAGCTCCCAATCTTATTTTTGCTGATGGTAGAGAGCTTCTCCATCTTCAGCTACAAGGAATATGATCAATCTGTTGACCGTCTGGTGATGTCCATGTGTAGAGTCGTCTCTTGTGTTATTGGAAGAGGATGTTTGCTATGACTAGTGCATTCTCTTGGCAAAACTCTCTTAACCTTTGCCTTGCTTCATTTTGTACTCCAAGGCCAAACTTGCCTATTACTCCAGGTATCTCTTGACTTTCTAATTTGCATTCCAGTCCCCTGTGATGGAAAGGACATCTTTTTTTTTTTTTTTTTGGTGTTAGTTCTAGGTCTTGTAGGTCTTCATAGATCCATTCAGCTTCAGCTTCTTTGGCATTAGTGGTTGGGGCATAGATTTGGGTAACTGTGATAGTGAATGTTTGCCTTGGAAGTGAACCGAGATCATTCTGTTGTTTTTGAGACTGCACACAAGTACTGCACTTCAGACTTTTTTGTTGACTATGAGGGCTACTCCATTTCTTCTAAGGGGTTCTTGCCCATAGTAGTAGATATAATGGTCATCTGAATTAAATTTGCCCACTCCTGTCCATTTTATTTCACTGATTTCTAAAATGCCAATGTTCACTCTTGCCATCTTCTGTTTGACCACTTCCAATTTACTTTGATTCATGGACCTAACATTCCAGGTTCCTATGCAGTATTGTTCTTTACAGCATCGGACTTTACTTTTCACTTTACTTTTCACAGTCACACCCACAGCTGAGCATGGTTTCTGCTTTGGCTTAACCTCTTCATGACTTCTAGAGCTATTTCTCCACTCTTCTCTAGTAGCATACTGGGCACCTACCAACCTGGGGGGTTCGTCTTTCAACATCATATCTTTTTGCCTTTTCATATTCTTAAAGGCTGTATATTGTCACCCTGCTTATTTAACTTATATGCAGAGTACATCATGAGAAACGCTGGACTGGAAGAAACATAAGCTGGAATCAAGATTGCCAGAAGAAATATCAATAACCTCAGATATGCAGATGACACCACCCTTATGGCAGAAAGTGAAGAGGAGCTAAAAAGCCTCTTGATGAAAGAGGAGAGCGAAAAAGTTGGCTTAAAGCTCAACATTCAGAAAACAAAGATCACAGCATCCGGTCCCATCACTTCATGGGAAATAGATGGGGAAATGGTAGAAAGAGTGTCAGACTTTATTTTTTTGGGCTCCAAAATCACTGCAGATGGTGACTGCAGCCATGAAATTAAAAGACGCTTACTCCTTGGAAGAAAAGTTATGACCAACCTAGATAGTATATTCAAAAGCAGAGACATTACTTTGCCGACTAAGGTCCGTCTAGTCAAGGCTATGGTTTTTCCTGTGGTCATGTATGGATGTGAGAGTTGGACTGTAAAGAAGGCTGAGCACCGAAGAATTGATGCGTTTGAACTGTGGTGTTGGAGAAGACTCTTGAGAGTCCCTTGGACTGCAAGGAGATCCAACCAGTCCATTCTGAAGGAGATCAACCCTGGGATTTCTTTGGAAGGAATGATGCTGAAGCTGAAACTTCAGTACTTTGGCCACCTGATGCGAAGAGTTGACTCATTGGAAAAGACAGATGCTGGGAGGGATTGGGGGCAGGAGAAGGGGACGACCCAGGATGAGATGGATGGATGGCATCACGGACACGATGGACGAGAGTCTGAGTGAACTCCGGGAGATGGTGATGGACAGGGAGGCCTGGCGTGCTGCGATTCATGGGGTCGCAAAGAGTCGGACACGACTGAGCGACTGAACTGAACTGAACTGAACTGAAAGCTAACTGGTCACATAAATCAACTTTGAGGGGAAAGTCACCAAATATCTTTAGTCAGTGTAGGGCATTTCAAGGCTACTTTATCAGTAAGAAATAAATGGAGGTGGAGGGCTGTCCCTACACCTAATTCTTTAGTATGCAGAGATGTTAAGTCATCATACTTATATTTAGCTTCTGGTGTTACCTTGGCCCTTACCCTCCCACCCACTTTCTTTATAACTTCTTTCGATGATGTCCCATCCCAAAGGCATCTCTAGGGTAGTAGAATCACCCAAGAGTGAGTTAAAGCAGAGGCTTCAACAATTCAAATTACAGAAAATTATACTACACAATAAATACACTCAACACATTTTTAAACAACCGGTCAAAACTAGGTAACTTCTAAGAAACCCTTCTTTTCATTGTTGTTGGTCAGTTGCTAAGTCGTGTCTGACTCTTTGTGACTCCATGAACTGCAGCACACTGGGCTTCTTTTCATTAGTTAAGGTCTAATGGACATTTGCTTGAATAGACTCAAATTGGTGAAAGACTTAGTGTGTGCTCAGCAAACCAAGTGATATGTGTCAGAAAAATATTCTTGCACTCACAGAGGACCCTTTGCTTTGGTCTCATAACTCTAGATAGTGCCCAATACAAGGCAATTGATTGAGAGAAACTGATCCCAGTCCTTCCCAGTAGGAAGTTAATAGGAACAGATGGTGCAGAGAAGAAATCTGATCTGTCAGGTATAATCTGACATCCAAAGATTAAGTCCCCCAAATCTGCTGGTGTCAAGGCATTCCTCTAGGTAGCCAAGTTCCAAGATTGAAAATTCAGACAATAAATAAAGAGTAAGTATTAATATATCAACAGTATATATCAGTAAACTGTTTCACTTACAACAAATGCTTTTTTGATAAAGGATTCAATTTTATTTTGTAAAGTATCCTTTGAATTTTAAATTCAAAACTTGTAAAGGATACTTTCTCAGTAAGGAAGAGATTGAAGTCTAGGTTCTCGGTCATAAAAGCAAAGCTCTGCATTCATAAAATAAAAGCAAAGCTTAAGATATTAAGTATGTCGATGCTCCCAAACCTCAGAGTGGGGTTCAGAGACGAGAATGAAGCAGAGTCCATTCCTTAAAGGACTTCAGTGGGCAGGTTCCCAAGCTTCAGATATGGTCAAAAAGTGTCAAGTTGCTCAGTCGTGTCCAACTCTTTGTGACCCCACACAGTGTAGCCCACTACGCTCCTCTGTCCTGCATTTTCCAGGCAAGAATACTGGAGTGGGCTGCCCTTTCCTTCTCCAGGGGATATATCTGACTCAGGGATCGAACCTGGGTCTCTCACATTGCAGGCAGACTCCTTACTGTCTGAACCACCAGGGAGCCAGATATGGTCAGTTAGGGCCCAAAGAGTGTATGGGACTCTCAGTAGAACAAAAGCTGACTTCAGAAGCAGAACTCAAGGTCAAATCTAGGCCAGCAGTTGAGACTTGGGCAGGCACTTCTTATATTTTTCCTGCTTAAGGTTAAGATTGGTCCTACAGATAAGATCAGGGTTTAGCCTATATACACTGGGAAAAGTTCAGGGGAGAAAAGGATGGACCTACCAATGAAGAAAGTCGGGTTGCTAGGGCTGATAGGACCTGACAAGGAGTCGGAGATGGTTGCTTTGTTACAAAATGTTTGCTAGGTGCTCTAAAAAACCCAACACATGTTGTATGGATAGGATTTTTTTTTTTTAATACGGTTGGTTTTATTTATTTTAAATTTATATTCTTATTTTTGGCTGTGCGGGGTCTTCATTGCCGTACACAGGCTTTCTCTCGTTGTGGCAAGTGGGGGCTACTGTCTAGTTGGGGTGCACAGGCTTCTCATTTGTGGTACTTTCTCTTGTTGCAGAGCATGGGCTCTAGAGTGTTTGGGCTTCAGGAGTTGTGGCACGTGGGCTTAGTTGTACTGTATGTAGCACGTGGAATCTTCCTGGACCAGAGATCGAAACCATGTGCCCTGCAGAGTCTTAACCACTGGACTACCAGGGAAATCCAGGATTTTTATTAATATATGGTCTGTGATTACAGTGTTACAATTTGCTGGGCCTGACAGGTTTTTTACCATTGAGATGTTTATGGAAGAAAGTTTGGATTTGTTGCCAGGCATCGGCTTGTGCATTTGAGTGAGCCTTTGGCTCACCTCCATAGAATATTGGTTGGCCCAAAACTGCATGCATAGAGGCTCTACAAAGAGGAAAATAAGGTGGTTCAATACAATGGCCAGTTCCTGGATAGTAGATTATCTGGGGTCTGTCTTTCCCATGGGCTTGTAACCGTTCAGAGGCTATACGAGCATAGACTTCACTCTTCCAGTTATGATCATCCATGCTAACAATAAACAGGAAGGGGCCCTGGGCCTTTTCCAATGGAATAAGACTTTGGTGGTTGGTTTTCTCCAGTGGGTTGCCCCAAATATCCACAAAAATTAAAAAGCCTGACTCAGTGATTGTATATTTTTCTGGGTCATAGCTGAGCTCAGGGATAATCATATCTTTGTAACGCAGAGGAGCTATTGTGTTGGCCACGCAGGCATTAATAACTACAGTAGCTGTGATACCCTTCAAGAAAGAGGCTATTGAGAGACACAGGTCACCTCCTTTGGAATAGCCAAGAAGCCCAACACCTGGGCCTTTTACCTGAGGAAAAGAGAGAATGAGAACAAGTTTAGAATTCATAAATGGAGAATTTAACTGTGATTTTACATTCTCTAGGCAGCTTTCTGAAATGTCATTTGCTTTCCGTCCTTATGCAACAGTACACAAAGTTCAAATATATTTTCTAATAAGCAAATCAATTAATTTCCTAGTACACAGGGCCTCCACTAATGGCCTCCATTTATGGCAACTGGGTCAAGAGTACAACACAGAGGCCCATATACCCTATACCTAAATACTTTAAAAAGTTACAAATATTTAAAAGTTAAATAAAAAATATTTTTCCTGTAACCTTGATAAATACACCTCCATAACAACTTATAAGCTCAGGTTCAAATTTTATATCTTGGAACTCCTTGGAGTTCTATACTGGAACATGGCATGGGGGGAGCACCAGCCCCTGCCCCAGTCTCTGGTTTTTAGCCAACTCTTCTTCTCTTCCCATCTCTGGCTCCATCATGTACCTTAAGAGCCCCCTTGCACATGGACACCCCAGCCTATATGTTTATGGCCTAGGTATATTCCCATTATGATTATACAGTGGAAGTGAGAAATAGATTTAAGGGTCTAGATCTGATAGATAGAGTGCCTGATGAACTATGGAATGAGGTTTGTGACATTGTACAGGAGACAGGGATCAAGACCATCCCCATGGAAAAGAAATGCAAAAAAGCAAAATGGCTGTCTGGGGAAGCCTTACAAATAGCTGTGAAAAGAAGAGAAGTGAAAGCAAAGGAGAAAATGAAAGATATAAGCATCTGAATGCAGAGTTCCAAAGAATAGCAAGAAGAGATAAGAAAGCCTTCTTCAACAATCAATGCAAAGAAATAGAGGAAAAGAACAGAATGGGAAAGACTAGAGATCTCTTCAAGAAAATTAGAGATACCAAGGGAACGTTTCATGCAAAGATGGGCTTAATAAAGGACAGAAATGGTATGGACCTAACAGCAGCAGAAGATATTAAGAAGAGGTGGCAAGAATACACAGAACAACTGTACAAAAAAGATCTTCATGACCCAGATAATCACGATGGTGTGATCACTCATCTAGAGCCAGACATCCTGGAATGTGAAGTCAAGTGGGCCTTAGATAGCATCACTACGAACAAAGCTAGTGGAGGTGATGGAATTCCAGTTGAGCTATTTAAAATCCTGAAAGATGATGCTATGGAAGTGCTGCACTCAATATGCCAGCAAATTTGGAAAACTCAGCAGTGGCCACGGGACTGGAAAAGGTCAGTTTTCATTCTAATCCCAAAGAAAGGCAATGCCAAAGAATGATCAAACTACCGCACAATTGCACTCATCTCACATGCTAGTAAAGTAATGCTCAAAATTCTCCAAGCCAGGCTTCAGCAATACATGAACCGTGAACTTCCTGATGTTCAAGCTGGTTTTAGAAAAGGCAGAGGAACCAGAGATCAAATAGGCAACATCTGCTGGATCATGGAAAAAGCAAGAGAGTTCCAGAAAAGACATCTATTTCTGCTTTATTGACTATGCCAAAGCCTTTGACTGTGTGGGTCACAATAAACTGGAAAATTCTTCAAGAGATGGGAATACCAGACCACCTGACTTGCCTCTTGAGAAATCTGTATGCAAGTCAGGAAGCAACAGTTAGAACTGGACATGGAACAAAAGACTGGTTCCAAATAGGAAAAGGAGTATGTCAAGGCTGTGTATTGTCACCCTGCTTATTTAACTTCTATGCAGAGTACATCATGAGAAATGCTGGACTGGAAGAAACACAAGCTGGAATCAAGATTGCTGGGAGAAACATCAATACCCTCAGATNCTGTGTCTAACAAAAAGTATTAAAGCAGACCTGGAAAATAAAGAAATGGACCAGTTCCTAGAAAGACTGGTTTCCCCTGTGTGGTCTTTTCTTGTTCTCTTCTTTTCTGGCTGAATTCCCATCTGGAGCGCGGAGGCTCGCTGTGTCTACTTATTTGCTCTGGCTTCTAAGACCCATGAGAGAGGGAGCCCAAGGCGGGGCACCCTCCGCTATTCAAGCGGGTGCTGGTGGCCTACGTAGATGGTGCAAACCCCTTGTCTTGGAGTTTTATTGGTTCTCCACGTACACCAAGTTATTCAGCCTCTTTTCTCCACTAATTTTCCTACTACACGATTCTTTTCTAATCTCTCGCCATATCTTTAATTAAACAATTTTCCTTTAGATGCCGACTCCGTCCCTGCTTCGAATTACTCTGGATCCACTGGGGCTGGACCCTGGCAGGGAGGGATTGAGGGCAGGAGGAGAAGGGGACGATAGAGGATGAGATGGCTGGATGGCATCACTGACTTGATAGACGTGAATCTGAGTGAACTCCGAGAGTTGGTGATGGATAGGGAGGCCTGGAGTGCTGCAATTCATGGGGTCACAAAGAGTCAGACATGACTAAGCGACTGAACTGAATTGATATTCCCATTAATGGACCCAGAGAAGTGGCATAGGGCCTGGAAGCAAGATCAGAGCTGGTTGGCAGAGAATTCTGGGGTTCCAGGTCTAAAGGGCATGGTGGGAGGGGCACATGGTTTCCAGGTAGACATATTACCTTGGTCCCTCAAACTCCACACCCTGTGGGCAGGAATGCAGCCAAAGGAAGGCCAGAGAGTGGTCATCTAAAACAAAAGGCTCCCAGCCTGATAGTATATATTAATCTCTTCTTGTTCCTTGGGCCTTATAACCCATAAGTAAATCATCAGTTCAAGATCATCTAGGTTTAGCAGCTTTGTTGAGACCAGTCCCTGAATTCTAACAGAATTAGACCTTGCAGTACATCTTACTCCTTAACATTAGAATGTGTGGGTTTCTTTAATTCTAGATAATAGCAAAGAGTATGTATTCCATTCCATTTATAATAATTCCAAAATGTTTTAATTAACTTTTTCAGTCTCAGATAAGAACTTTATCTATAAAACCATAATGCAGTTAATACACTTAACAAAATTAATGATTCCTTCACATCATCAAATACAAATGCCTTTATTCAAATGTCACCAATTCCTTCAAAAATCTCTTTATAGGCAAACTTTTCTCCTCTACACATGTTGCGGGGGGGAGATCACACCTCTGGCCCCTGCACTGTAAGTGCAAGTGGACCACCACTGGACCACCAGCGAAGAACCTACATTAATCTTATAAATGAGAAAAATTGAATCCCAGAGAGGGCACCTCCTTTATTCAGGATTATAAGGCCACTTGGTAGTAGACCCAGAACCAGAACTTAAGGTTAGTGACTTTTAAGTCCAACTCTTTGAATTCTGATCAAGAACTAAAGGGAACTAAACAGTTGAGTCACAGGGGATTGAAGAGAAACAGGTAGAAATGAAAACAATAATCCTAACAACTTTTGAATAAGCCTTTGTGTCTCATGCCATTTCCAGCCCTGGGTGTCCTGGTAGAGCTTTTGGATCCAGCCCTGTGTTGGCTTGCATTCAGGCAAGCACAAGAACCCACCTTTGGATGCTGTAGCATGAAGTCCACGGCTTCTTCAAAATACTCCAGGCACACATCATTCAGATGTTCAGGGAGGTCTTCGAATCTGAAATAAGCCAGGGCAAGCACAGCAAAACCATGTCCGGCCAGAAGGCTGGCCCTGTATTCACAAAGGCCACCACTGCTTCCAAACAGGTCGAGGATTCCAGGGAAGGGTTTGCTGCCTGGAGAGCACCACAAATCATAAGGGTTTTAGGCACTAAGAAGACATTCTTGAATTTCAGAATTTGGTCAGCAAAAAGGAGTTTTTAAAGCAAGGAAGGCTGGAGATGAAGTGGGGGTGTTAAGGTGGAGGAGGACTCTTTACTTTCTTTTTTTTTTTTCTAAATAAACTTTGGGGAGAAGGGTGGGGGAGCAAAATGCCTTATTTTCTCCAGAAATTTTCACATATTTGCAAAAAACAATAATGATAATATAAACCAAGTTAGAAATAACAGCATGAAATATATATTTCTATCAAATTTTCCTTAAAACAAAAATACCCGAGAATGCTTTGATAGCTGTAAAACACTCTACATATACAAGGAATTATTAGAATATACTCCCTAACTCCTTATGGTCTCTGTTCCAGCCTTAAAGAATGCCATCCCCAAATGTGCCCTGTTCTCATTGGCCCCTGAAAATGGTGTACACTATTCTCCTCCCCTCGCCACCTTTTTTGACCTGGTTGATTCATCAGTCTTCAAATTTAAGTTTAGATCTCCATTCCTGGTAGCTTTCCCAACCTCCCCCACCAGCCCCCTCAGGCTGAGCTGAATTAGGTAGCCTTTTATGTGTTCCTACCAGCACCCGGAGCCTACAATTCCCATATCATAGCACTTACCATTCATCAGTCTAGGTATAGTTGCTTATATACTCTATTAGGTGGGAGGTACAGTGAGGCCCACATCTGACTTTGCTAGTTACTGTAAGTAGCATAATACCTGATTTAACATATATTTGTTAAATGATTGAACTTTTCTACATTGTTTACATAGCATCTTTGAGTCAGAACACAATAAATTTTAAGTGGGCCACAGTAGTACTAAAATAGTTAACAGTTGACTTAATTGAAATATCATGGTTGGGCAGTGAAAAATTTTTTTAAAAAACTGAAAGTCTTTAGGAGATTCTTATTGAATTAATCAGCATGATTTATTGAGCTCCTATTATATCCCTGTGTAAGCCTCTAGGAATATAGAGATGTGGAGATATGTAAGTCACAATTCCAGCCCCAGGAGTTCATAGTTGAGTGGGCAGCGACCAGTTAAGGTTGTAAATTGCTAAAGAACTGTAAGAATAAAGTAGGGCTTCTTGTTTTGGAGAATAATCACAGGATTCAGTTTAGGGATTCTGTGAACAGTGGCAGCTCCAGCATTTGCATATAGTAGGGGTTTCAGTCAGGAATTTGGTTGGAAGGGGTGGGTCAGCTGTCCGGTGTGCAGACTTTTTCCTAGCAAGCATCTTGTTTTTACTTAGACTAGGGTTTCTAACCTTAGCACTATAGATAACTTTGAGCAAGGTAATTCTTTGTTGTGGGTCTGTCCTGTGCATTGTGGGTGTTTCGCACCATCTCTGGCCTCTACCCACTACCCAGTAGGTGCCAATAGCACCCCCTCGCCCAGTTGTGATAAACAAAAATGTCTCCAGACACTGCCAAATACCCTTGGAGAAGGGAAAATCATCCAGGTTGAGAACCACTGACAGACTGTTTATGACAGGAGGAGGGGACCTGCAAGCAGTTTGTTTTTCAGTAAGTCTGATGTGAAAGAAGGCAAAAATCATTCTTGCATTTCAGCAGAAGTCATTGCCTAATATTAGTATTAATATCTGAGATACAGCTGCGTGGCTGGCACATAAGCAGCATAAATGTCCTTTTTGAGTCGGCTGAATGCACTTTTAGCACACAGCTAAGGGAGAAGGAAATGGCAACCCAGTCCAGTATTCTTGCCTGGAAAATCTCATGGACAGAGGAACCTGGTATGCTACAGTCCATGGGGTCTCAAAGAGTCGGACACAACTGAGCAACTTCACTTTCAAGGGAACGGCAGTACCTCCAGGCAGTGCACTGAAATTTACAGGAGAAACTGTTACCCAGAATTCATGGTAGACTCTGGAGCTTGTGGGGCGAGTCTGGAGAAGTTCCACAACCACAGGGTTCCGTAGGCAGACAAGGGGCCGCCCAGGGTCTCGGGATTACACCCAGCTTTCCACAACAGCCTGGGAAGGGGGCGGCTCACCTGGCGGCAGGAAGAGCGTGCCGCGCACCCGGCCCGCGCGCACCGGCTCGCGCCGCACCCCGGGCGCCAGGAAGTCGCGCTCGTGAACCGCCCGGCCCAGGAGCCGCTGGGCCTCGGGCTCGTGGCCGTCGAGCACCTCCAGCTCCACGGCGAAGGGCGTCTGCACGTCCCGCTTCACCAGCCGCATTAAGGGCTCCTCAGGCTCCAGGGCCCAGAAGAGCCCCATGGGCTCGAGCCCCGCGAAGCTGCCGCCCAGCGCGGGGGCGCGCTCCAGGTCCAGCAGGCCGGCGGCGTCGGCGCAGTAGCGCGCGTGGGCCCTGAAGAGCGCGCCCTTCTCGTCGCGCAGGGACGCGCGCAGCGTGACCGGCTGCCCCGGGGCCAGGCCGCGCACGGCGATGCGCACGGGCTCGTCCCAGCGGCAGCGGCCGGCCGGCTCCAGAGTTACTGTCACCGCCATCCAGATCCCGACGGAAAAGGCGTGGCCCGTCAGAGTCAAGGGCAGGGCTTGGCGTCTCTCCACCTCCCTAAAATGCCAACGCAGTTGGAACCTTAGAGCTACTCCCGTTGGTGGTCATAGGGACACTCGCTAAACTGCTTTGTGAGGTCTCCTGGAGTATGTGCAGTCCGCTATTGCTTGAGTGGAAGAAAGGTCTGCTAAAGCAAAAGTTACCGTTAATTATTAATCCTGCAGTCCAGAGTTCAGTTCAGTTCAGTTGCTCAGTCGTGTCCGACTCTTTGTGACCCCGTGAACCGCCGCATGCCAGGCCTCCCTGTCCATCATCAACTCCCGGAATCCACCCAAACCCATGTCCATTGAGTCGGTGATACCATCCAACCATCTCATCCTCTGTCGTCCCCTTGTCTTCCTGCCCTCAATCTTTCCCAGCATCAGGGTCTTTTCAAGTGAGTCAGTTCTTTGCATCAGGTGGCCAAATATTGGAGTTTCAGCTTCAACATCAGTCTTTCCAATGAACACCCAGGACTGATCTCCTTTAGGATGGACTAGTTGCAGTCCAGGGGACTCTCAAGAGTCTTCTCCAACACCACAGTTCAAAAGCATCAGTTCTTTGGTGCTCAGCTTTCTTCACAGTCCAACTCTCACATCCATACATGACCACTGGAAAAACTATAGCCTTTACTAGACGGACCTTTGTTGGCAAAGTAATGTCTCTGCTTTTTAATATGCTATCTAGGTTGATCATAACTTTCCTTCCAGGGAGTAAGTGTCTTTTAATTTCATGGCTGCAATCACCATCTGCAGTGATTTTGGAGCCCAGAAAAGTAAAGTCAGCCATTGTTTCCACTGTTTCCCCATCCATTTGCCATGAAGTGATGGGACTAGATGCCAAGATCTTTGTTTTCTGAGTGTTGAGCTTTAAGCCAATTTTTCACTCTCCTCTTTCACTTTCATCAAGAGGCTCTTTAGTTCTTCACTTTCTGCCATAAGGGTGGTATCATCTGTATATCTGAGGTTATTGATATTTCTCCCAGCAATCTTGATTCCAGCTTGTGCTTCTTTCAGCCCAGCATTTCTCATGATGTACTCTGCATATAAGTAAAATAAGCAGAGTGACAATATACAGCCTTGACATACTCCTTTTCCTATTTGGAACCAGTCTGTTGCTCCATGTCCAGTTCCAACTGCTGCTTCCTGACCTGCATATAGGTTTCTCAAGAGGCAAGTCTGGTGGTCTGGTATTCCCATCTCTTGAAGAATTTTCCACAGTTCATTGTAATCCACACAGTCAAAGGTTTTGGCATAGTCAAGAAAGCAGAAACAGATGTTTTTCTGGAACTCTTGCTTTTTCGTTGACCCAGCGGATGTTGGCAATTTGATCTCTGGTTCCTCTGCCTCTTCTAAAACCAGCTTGAACATCAGGAAGTTCACGGTTCACGTATTGCTGAAGCCTGGCTTGGAGAATTTTGAGCATTACTTTACTAGTGTGTGAGGTGAGTGCAGTCGTGCAGTAGTTTGATCATTCTTTGGCATTGCCTTTCTTTGGGATTAGAATGAAAACTGACCTTTTCCAGTCCTGTGGCCACTGCTGAGTTTTCCATATTTGCTGACATATTGAGTGCAGCACTTTCATAGCATCATCTTTTAGGATTTGAAATAGCTCAACTGGAATTCCATCACCTCCACTAGCTTTGTTCGTAGTGATGCTTCCTAAAGCCCACTTGACTTCACATTCCAGGATGTCTGGCACTAGGTGAGTGATCACACCGTAATGATTATCTGGGTTGTGAAGATTCTTTTGTGTAGTTCTTCTGTGTATTCTTGCCTCCTCTTCTCAATATCTTCTTTTTCTGTTAGGTCCCTACCATTTCTGTCCTTTATTGAGCCCATCTTTGCATAAAATGTTCCCTTGGTATCTCTAATTTTCTTGAAAGCATTCCAGGGTGGTGAGTGTCAAAAGAGAGGAAGAAAGATTGTTGAGAGCTAAGGGACTGGGAAAGATACTGGCAGTTCCAAGAAGCATTTAAGTATTAAAAAGCGTCCCAGGTGATTGTAACTCAGGGGATCTGTTGGAAACATAGTCCTAATCCTACCCTTGTCCCTCAGTCCTGTTACCAAGAACCCATAGCGGCTTCCAGAGCAGGTAGTTGTTTATGGAGTGCAACCTTCCTGGATTCCAGTCTGACTTACTCCTTAATAGTGATCCTTAGTAAAGTACATAATTAAGCCTCTGAATCCAGTTTCCTTATCTGTAAAGGATTTATTGTGATGGTTAAAAAGGGGATGACTATTTAACCTATTTATTTAAATAGGATGAGATGGTTGCATGGCATCACCGGCTCAATGGACATGGGTTTGGGCAGACTCCGGCAGTTGGTGATGGACAGGGAGGCCTGGCATGCTGTAGTTCATGGGGTTGCAAACAGTCGGACACGACTGAGCGACTGAACTGAACTGAAATAGGCAAACGCAGGCTTGATGCTGCCCTGATACTGTAGTAGATCTTCAGTGGGAGTTTTGTTCTTCAATTTGGTGCCAAAAATCTTGGTGCCTTGTGCACCCATACCAAACACATATAGAGAAAGAGATTTGGAGGAAAGAGAAGTGAATGTGAAAGTCCCTTAGTTGTGTCTAACTCTTTGGGACCCCATGGACTATATACAGTCCAAGGAATTCTCCAGGCCAGAATACTGGAGTCTGTAACCTTTCCCTTCTCCAGTGGCTCTCCCGAACTGGAGTGGGTAGCCTTTCCCTTCTCCAGCAGATCTTTCCCACCCACAGATTGAACTCAGGTCTCCTGCATTGTGGGCAGACTCTTTACCAGCTGAGCCACAAGGGAAGCCCAAGAATTCTGGCTGGAGTGGGTAGCCTATTCCTTCTCCAACAGATGTTCCTGACCCAGGAATCGAACCGGGGTCTCCTGCACTGCAGGCAGATTCTTTACCAACTAAGCTATTAGGGAAGCCCTGGAGGGAAGAGATGACTTTATTCCTTTGCAAGGCAAAGGTGGAAAACACAACAGTCTAACACTTTAAGAACTGTGACCCCGGCCCCTCCTAACCCAGGGAAACTGCGAGAGGTCTAGGGTAGGTGTTAAGGCTCAAAGTAATGAAAATCTTGCATTCTTCTTCCTCTTTATTTCAAAACAGTCACAGCTAGTGTCAGATAATTAGGCTCAGTTGTCTCTGGGTTATGGAGATTCAGCAGATGCTCTCAGGAAAGAAGCTGGTTGCATTGCTCTGCTTATCTTACCATCCTTATTCAGTAGCTGATCTGAGACTTTTTCTTTCTTATCAGGAGGACAAATGCTTTTAGAAGTTATTTTATCCAGGAGCATTAGTTATTTACAGCGGGAAAATTAATTCAGATACCTCACATGGAAAAAAAAGTCCACACATTTTAATATATCAGTATTTAATGTAGTCTGTTAAGTCAAAATTCATGGTGGATTTTAATGTAAAGTCAACATTTATCCTCTTACGTCCCCGTTTTTTGTTATCACTCATCTTCCAGTTTCTTGATTGTCGATTCTCACATTTATATTTCCAGCTCTCATGTCTCCTCTGAGATTCAGACTTGTTGGCCTCATTTCGTATTTGGCATCTTCACTTGGATGTCCAATAGGAAAACATAACATGACAGAAATAGAAATCTTGGCTTTTTTCTCCAGATTGTTCTTTCCTCAGGGTTCTCTGTTTCAGTAAATGGCATCACTGTTCATCCATTGGCTTCCCAGATGGCTCAGTGGTAAAGAATCTGCCTGCAATGCAGGAGATATGGGTTCGATCCCTGGGTTGGAAAGATCTTCTGGAGAAGGGAGTAATCCCACTCCAGTTTTCTTGCCTGGAAAACTCATCAACATTGGAGCCTGGAGAGCTACAGTCCATGGGGTTGCAAAAGACTCAGACAGGATTTAGCAACTCAGTAACAAACAACAATTCATCCATTAGTTTAAGGAATCCCCCCCCACCCCGCCCCCGCAAAAAAAAGACAGCTTGGCGTCATTCTTGTGATCTCTTTTTCCATCCTATCATTAAACTCTGCTGCTGTACTTTGGAATGTATCCTGCATCTGACCACCTTTCATCACCTGCATTGTTAGCACCCTGCTCTGTGAGTGATATCTCATTGTCGTTTNGTAATATAGTCTGAAGATAGGGTACATAATACTTCCAACTTTGTTCTCTCTCTCTCTCTTTTTTTTTCTCAAGATTGTTTTGGCAGTTTGGGACCTGTTGTATTTCCATATGAATTTTAGGATTTATTTTACTTCTGTGAAAAATGTCATGGGTATTTTAATAGGGATTGCAATACATCTCCAGATAGCTTTGGGTTCTATGGCCATTTTAACTATTAATTCTTTCAGTCCAAGAACTCAAGATATCTTTCCATTTTTTTTTATAGTCTTCAGTTTTCTTCATCAGTGTTTTATAGTTTATAGAGTATAGGTGCTTCATTTCCTTGGTTAAATGTTAAAGGATCCTCTGTAAGTGGAAAAGAAGATTCATTAGGAAAGGGAAAATCTCACTTAGGAAAATGTGTAGCAAGGGTTGAAGATTAACCACTTAAAGAAGCTAGTAAGAAGATTCAAAGACAAAGAAGCAACTATAACAACAATAAACAGTTAAGAGTAAACATGAAAATGTAAAATCTGACATCGAAAACACAAAATGTAGATAAGGGGAAGAAAAAAATGCAGATCTTTTAGAATGTGTTTGAACTTAAAGGACTAAATGATTACTAGTTCAAAACAAGTAGATATAGATATAGGTCATCATATATGAAACCCATGGTAACCAGAAATAAAAAACCTACAATAGACACACAAAAACTAAAAGCAACACAGGCACACTACTAAAGAACATCATCAGCTATGCTTCTCCTTGCTAACTATGACAAAATGGAAGAGGAAGAGGTGAGCTAAAGAATGAACTGCTAAATAGGAAGCAACCAGGGCTTGCCAGATATAACAATAATACTGTTTCTTCTTATAACTTCTCCAGATGGTAAATTACTCCATAATTAAGACAGGAATTCAGAACAAAGTCAAACCCAGGCTGGATCTGTGTAAGAGACTTTGTTAAGAAAAGATTCAAGGTAGTGCTGCATAAAACATTCAGAATGGCAAAAGGTCCTCTAAAGATTTTAAGGTGTACCTAGCATATCCTGCCTATTAAATAATAGAATTTATGGGAACCTTAAGGATGTTTGCCTGCAGCATCATCCCAAGGACCACCAGATAGAAAAGTTCCTATCTCAAACAGATTTGCAGTGGTACATTATCTAAGAAAGTGAAACCCACTAATAATTTTCAGAAAACCTGCATAATTCTTAAGAGAATTGTTCTGGTGGAAGCAGAGTCTGAACAAAAAGAGAGAGTATATGAAGTATACTAAAAGAGAGAATATAAGAAGAGCCGAATCATTGGAAGAGACCCTGAGGAGGGAAAGATTGAGGGCAGGAGGAAAAGGGGGCAACAGAGGATGAGATGGTTGGATGGCCTCACCAACTCAATGGACATGAGTTTGAGCAAGCTCCGGGAGATGGTGAAGGACAGAGAGACCTGGTGTGCTGCAGTCCATGGCTTCACCAAAAGTCAGACATGACTTAGCAGCTGAACAAAAGACAGAGCAAAATAAAGAGACGGATGTCTCATCCATGTTGTCCAGGAAACAGATCCAGGAGGGTTTTTCCGCTCATTTAGGAGCTACAGAGAACAACTCACAGAGTATAAATTGAGCAGCAATGGAAGAATTGGCAACACGTTCTCAGCTAGATTTCAGAATGGCTAGGGGGTGGTACGTGCCTCCCACATTCCCCATTTTTGAACAGGAATGTCTAAGAATTATACCACCACCACCATATCCTGATGTATGTTTTCGTACAGTTAACTTCCTTATTTAGTTCATAGGTCTTAAGGTTGAGAAGATGCTTAAGGATCTATACCCAAGGAACTATACCTGAGGAGCTTCATCTATATCTGAGCCTGATATAATTGATGCAGTCTTGGACTTTGAGCCTGAGCATGGTGCTATACTAGAATGAGATTCTGGTGGGGAGGGGGGTCCTCAAAGGAGGGATGGGTGTATTTTACATGTGTGAGGAATGTGTATAGTGTGGCTTAGAAGGCAGATTTTAAAAGGTGATTACAGTGTTTCCCATTCCACATGCTTTTCTAGAGCCTCTGCACTCTCCTTCTGAGAGGTAGACTACTATGTTTTCCTTAAAGTTTGTGGGTCTTTGTGATTGTCTTGACCAGTGAAAGTGTAAGTCACTCAGTCGTGTCTGACTCTTTGTGACCCCATGGACGGTAGCCCGCCAGGCTCCTCTGTCCATGGAATTATCCAGGCAAGAATACTGCAGTGCGTAGCCATTCCCTTCTCCAGGGGATCTTCCCAACCCAGAGATTGAACCCGGGTCTACTCCATTGCAGGCAGATACTTTACCACCTGAGCTACCAGGGAAGCCCACCTTGACCAATAGTGTATGGCAGGAGTAATACTATGTAGCTTCCAAGACTAGGTCAAAGACAAGGCCGTGCAATTCAGCCTTGATATGCTGGGATGCTCACTCTTGGAAGCCAGCCAAATTAACCACTGTAAAGGCCCACATGGAGAGAACTGAGACCCTGTGAACCCACAGCCCTGCCCAAGATCTTAGCTGACAGCCAATACCAACTTCCCTGCCTGGTGAGTGACAAAAATAGAATAGTCAATGTTTTAAGCTACTATGTTTTAGGGTGGTTTGTTACATAGCAATAGATAACTGAAATATACCCCAAATATAGTCACATAAAACAATATTTTGTTCATAGATCCACAATTTGGACAGTGCTTGACTCAGACAACTCTTCTCTGCTTCAGGATATCTAAGACCTTCACTGGGAAGATTCAATGGCTAGGGCTAGGATCATCTAGAAGTTTGTTCACTCACGTATCTAGTACCTGAGCTGAGATGACTCACAGGCTGAGTTCATTTGGGACGATCACAGGAAGTGCTTACAGTTGGCTTCTCCATGTATTTGGGGCTTCCTCACAGCATCACAGCCTCAAGTTTGTTAAGCTTCATCGGGTGGCTCAGCCCTCCAAGAGCAAGTGTTCCCAGCAAACAAGGCGAAATCATCATGGCCTTTATGACCAAAGTCACAAAGCATCAGTTCAGCCCTACTGTACTAACTGAAGCAGTCAGAAACCCATCCTTATTGAGGGGAGAGGGTGTAGATCTCCCGCCTGTTGGTGCCAGAAGTAGCAAAGAATTGATGTTACGAACAATTTTTCTGGGACTTCCCCGGTGACCCAGTCCTTAAGAGTACACCTTCCAGTACAGGGAACACAGGTTTGATCCATAGTCAGGGAACTAGGACCCCATATGCCATGGGGCCTCTAAGCCCATGTACTGCAACTACTGAGCCTACACGCCACAACTAGAGAGACGCCCACATGGTACAAGAAAGAGCCTGCATGCTGCAACTAAGACCCAATATACCAAATAAATAACTATTTTTTAAGAACCAACTTTTCTGTGATATGTTAAATATGATTTTCTTTGTTTTAACTCACTTGAAGTTAATGGGTGTTATGTCCCCTCAAAACTCAAACGTTGACATCTGAAACCTCAGTGTAATGGTATTTGAAGGTAGGGCTTTTAGGAGTTTGTCAGGTTCAAATGAGGCCCCCATGATGGGATTAGTGTCCTTATGAAACAAGGAAGAGAAACCAGAGGTGGTTTCTTCTCTCCTTGCCAGGTGAGGAGACAGGGAGAAAGTAGCTGTCTCCTGGCCAGAAAATGCCCTCACCAGCAACTGAATCTGCCAGAACCTTGATCCTGGACTTCTCAGACTGCACAACTGTGAGAAACGTGTGTTGTTTAAGCCATTCTATCTATGGTATTTTGTTAGAGAAGCCTGAGCTAAGACATGGTCCTTCCGGACTATGTGGTTGATGTCTTTGTCAGTTTTAGAAAATTCTCAACCATTATCTCTTCAAATATACCTACATAACGCTTTGTAGCTTTGTTGTCAGGGAAAGTGATGATGCCTCTAAGAATATCACAATATGAGTTTCCAAAGTTTGTTCTTAGAACCAGGAAGCAAGGAGGAAAACAGGTCATAGCCATGCTCCTTTGTATCAGAGTTTTGACTAAACTGTTCCAGAGCCAGATGCTCCCCTTCTTACCATCACTCCTCCTCCCAGGGGATTCCTCTATGAGAAAAAGGTCAGTCTGGCTACCCTTCTATCAACACCTTTGTGTATATTTTAGCCAATGAAAATTCTTCTGTCAGTGGTAGTTGAACCAGTAGCAACTGCTGAATGGTCATTCTCTCCCAATGATGGAAAAAGTAACCTAGTATTTGTTCAGCTTTAAATTTCATCTGTGCCTCCAAGTGTTAAGTAAAAACACCTAGATAAAAACACAACTTTTAATAGTGGGGATACCTTTTACTATTTTGTATACTTTTGATCCAGTCTTCTACAAGAGGTATGTATTACATTAGAAAAATTCATTACAAAATAAAACTCCAAAAAGTTTCCTACAATACATCATTAATAACAATGACATGAATTTAATGTTACCCAGGGGACAAATGATTCACATAAGATTATTAAACACTAAAATCCAACCTTGAATCTCTCTCTCCTGTCAGTAACAGAGCTCCTGCTAAGTCACTTCAGTCGTGTCCAACTCTGTGCGACCCCATAGACGGCAGCCCACCAGACTACCCCGTTCTTGGGATTCTCCAGGCAAGAACACTGGAGTGGGTTGCCATTTCCTTCTCCAATGCAGGAAAGTGAAAAGTGAAAGTGAAGTCACTCAGTCATATCTGACTCTCAGCAACCCCATGGACTGCAGCCTATCAGGCTCCTCCGTCCATGGGATTTTCCAAGCAAGAGTACTGGAGTGGGGTGCCATTGCCTTCTCCCAGTAACAGAGCAGTGCATTACAATTTGGGGGAAGGTCCAAGGTGTTTGGTGAAGAAGGTTAGAATTTGCTTCCACGCATCTACCTGGGCCTTAGAATGAGCCCTGGGTTCCCCGCCCCACATTACGGGTTTGTCCAATAATTTGTGCAAAGAAGCTGGGCACATGGGGAAATAAGGAGGCTCAATGTAGTGCCCAGTCCCAGGATAAGAGATGATCTGGGGTTTTTCCTTTCCATGGGCCTGTAACCGTTCAGAGACTATCTGGGCACAAAACTCACTCCTCCAGTTATGGTCATCCTGACCAACAATGAAGAGGAAGGGCCCCTGGGCCTTCTCTATTGGAATCATGCAGGGGTTCTCACATCCCCCTACAATATCATTCCTTACATCCACAATGTCTAGGAGGCCTGAGAAAGCTACCTTCACTCGCCTCAGGTCATGGCCCAGTGGTGGAATGCTGTTCTCTTTGTAGTACATAGCTTTGTTTCCATTGAATCCAGATCCATTGATGGACACTGTGGCTGATACGTTCTTCAAAAATGAGGCCATGGAGAGACAAATATCAGCCCCTAAAGAAATGCCCAGAAGGCCAATGCCTGGGCCTTTTATCTGCAAGAAAAGAAGGGACAAAAGTCAAAAACCTACCCCAGTGCAAAACATTTTTCTAAATGCAACTAGAGAAGCTGCTAGCTTTGACTTGTGAACTGCTCAAAAGACACTCAACCTCAGCTGACAGAGGAGATTCTTTCCTTGTAAAGACTATTTTCCTGGACATGTGGCAAACAAATCTTAAAAACTCACCTCACTGGCAAATTTGGGAACTGGTTGCAAACTTCCAAAGAGTCATGCACTAGAGAATGCTGAATCATGGAGCCTGTTGAGTTCAGAGCCTCACTCAGGTGGAATTATAACATTAATGTTCTTGGGTATCTAACTTGTGAAAGGAAAGTCTGTCCCAAGAAGTGAATCATTATCAGACCACATCTAAATATACACTGAAAAATGGTTAGCTTTATAGAAACAAAGTAAGACTTCAGAGTCCAATTAAGTAGTTCTTAGCTTCTGAAATGGGTGGACAAGTTTCTATCAAGTCTGAGAACATATTCTGCTATCGGAAATATAAAGATTAAAAAGCATGCAAAGCTAAAAAAAATTAGAAACTCCACTTGAAGAAATTTTAATATTACTACATAATTCCCTGAAATAAAATCTCACATGAATTTTACAATGAAGTCAGCAATTTTAATCCCTCTGACAGAGAAAGTGGAGTAGGTACCTAAAACCAAGGAAGTCTTCAAAAGAAACGTCTGTGAAAGAAGAAGAGTAGAGCAGCATCAATGTACTTGGCATAGGTGAGTGCAAAGTGACACCCTCTCTGCAGGTTCTAGAATGATAAAGGATATTAGGAGAACCTGGGTGTGTTGAAGCATGTAGCACAGGGCTTCTTCAAAGTAGTCCAGGTCTATGGTATCGAATATCTTGGGGAGATCTTCAAAGCTACAATAAGCTAGAGCCAATGTGGCAAAGCCATGGCCAGCCAGAAGACTGGCCCGATATTCCAACAGGCCTCCTCCAACACCGAAGATGTCAATGATCCCTGGGAAAGGTCCAGATCCTAAAGAAGGCAATATTATAAAGAGAATGTATTACATAATTTATTAAAGAATTTGCTTTCCTTTTAGAAATCTTTCTAAAGTATTTAGTGGGTGCCTGTGAATCAGAGGAAAGAAAAGAGCTCTTTGAGTCATTATTGAACAAGGGATCAGTTCAGTTCAGTTCAGTCGCTCAGTCGTGTCTGACTCTTTGCGACCCCATGAATCGCAGCACGACAGGCCTCCCTGTCCATCACCATTTCCGGGAGTTCACTCAGACTCACGTCCATCGAGTCCGTGATGCAATCCAGCCATCTCATCCTGGGTTGTCCCCTTCTCCTCCTGCCCCCAATCTCTCCCAGCATCAGAGTCTTTTCCAATGAGTCAACTCTTCGCATCAGGTGTCCAACAAGGGATACAAATTCCAAATTATCTCCAAGGTATACTTGGAGAGTCTTTAGTTGTAAAGGAGGGTAATAGAGTCTAATATTATATCATGGAAGGAGGATTTTAGACAGTTGATTTGCTGTGTTCTTTTATTGGATTGGGCACAGAATTGAGACTCAAAACAAAGATTTCAAAAGCAAATCAAAACCCTTGGTGATACCTTTGCTTCAGAGTCTGCTTAGAGGAAAGAAAAAGAAAGATCCTGTGAGGCTTTAGGTGAGGAAGGCCGTGAAGTCTGAAAAGTGATCTGCGGTAGAGAGGAGCATGAAAAAGTAGGTAAGGGGCCCAGTGTACGCAGAACACTCGAGAAGAGTGAGGAGGCACTAGCTTCCTCGGCTGTCATTATATTGTGTAAGACCATCATACTGTGTCAGAGCTGAAGGTTATAGAAATCTGTAGTTATTCATCACAAAGTGAACCTACAGACCCCATCCAGTCCTTTTTTTTTCCTTTGAATCTGCATAACAGTATCCACCTCTTTGGGATACAGAGGTTAAATGAGATAATGCAAGCAAACCGCATAGCAGAGTGCAGAACAAAGCAAAAGCCTCCATTGTGGCTGTGAGGTCACTGATTTAGTCAACATCCTCTTCTCTGACCCTGATCCCAAGCCACCCTTCCTGGGAAGCGGTATCACAAACCGAGCCGGCCTAGAGCACCCGCTCGCCAGGCCCCAGCACCCCAGGCTCACCTGGCGGCAGGAAGAGCGTGGCGCGCACCCGGCCCGCGCGCACCGGCTCGCGCCGCACCCCGGGCGCCAGGAAGTCGCGCTCGTGCACCGCCCGGCCCAGGAGCCGCTGGGCCTCGGGCTCGTGACCGTCGAGCACCTCCAGCTCCACGGCGAAGGGCGTCTGCACATCCCGCTTCAGAAATCGCCAGAAGGGCTTCTCGGGCTCCAGAGCCCAGAAGAGCCCCATGGGCTCGAGCCCCGCGAAGCTGCCGCCCAGCGCGGGGGCGCGCTCCAGGTCCAGCAGGCCGGCGGCGTCGGCGCAGTAGCGCGCGTGGGCCCTGAAGAGCGCGCCCTTCTCGTCGCGCAGGGACGCGCGCAGCGTGACCGGCTGCCCCGGGGCCAGGCCGCGCACGGCGATGCNTTAGCGATGTCCGGTCTATTTTACATACACAATTTAACAAGTCCATAAAACACTGGGAATAATTTTCAAATATTGGAAAGGAGAAATGTGAGCCTTGGCAAATGTAAAACTGCTAAGGATTAGCCTCTAATAACTGTCAGAGCCTTGACCAGCTCCAATGTGGAACTCAACAGTGAGCACCAGCATTGCAGTGAAATGTAATTAAAGTTCTAGCTCTGGCTTCCTCACTGACTAGTTCTGTAGGTTCAAATAAGTTTATATCTTTTGGGGTTTAAGAGTTCTTGCGTGTAGCATGATGGAAGTCTGCTATAAGGGGATCCAAGGTGACAGTGTGTGTGAAACTCTTAGGAGAAGACTAGGAAGCAAAATTCATGCTTCATTTTGTAATAAAGATTGAGCCTATGTGTTTTTTTTCTCATGGCCTCCAGATATTTGCTATAGGTTTGCATGAGGTGAGGTGAGGTGAGGTGAAGTCACCCAGTCGTGTCCAACTCTTTGTGGCCCTGTGGACTGTAACCTACTAGGCTTCTCCGTCCATGGGATTCTCCAGGCAAGAATACTGGAGTGGATTGCCATTTCCTTCTCCAGGGGATCTTCCTGACCCAGGGATCGAACCCGGGTCTCCCGCACTGGAGGCAGATGCTTTAACCTCTGAGCCACCAGGGAAGCGCTTTTCAAATTCTTTTTAAAGGACAAAATTTTTTTTTTCCCAAAGCATACATAAGCAAGGGCTTCCCCAGTGGCTCAGCTGGTAAAGAATCTGCCTGCAGGAGACATGGGTTAGATCTCTGGTTTGGGTAGCTTCCCTGGAGGAAGGCATGACAACCCACTCCGGTATTCCTGCCTGGAGAATCCCCATGGACAGAGAAGCCTGGCGGGCTACTGTCCATGGGGTCACAAAGAGTCGGACATGAGTGAGTGACTAAGCACATACATAAGCAATAATGACAAATTTACAGTGGTAAATGATAAAGAGTCTCTTCTCTGTCCTTTTGCCACTTTCCCCCAAAGATGAATGCATCCATCTAGATTTTGATTAATATTTAAAGTAGGTAAATATATGGGAGTGTAAACACACTATGGTACTAGTCTTTTTTTGTTCTTTGGTTTTTAAAATTAAAAACATGTTACATATTTTTTGTATTATTTTCTCTCTTCAACCACTTTGTTTAATATAAATTTTAATTTTTAAAATATTAATAGGCTTTATTTTTAAATATATTTGATATATTTATTTTTGCTTGTTTTATTTTCTATTTGTATGGCATGCCTTTTTCATCTCCTCACTTTCAGTCTGTGTGTCTCTTTAGATCTGAGCTGAACCTCTTGTCAGCAACCTCTAGATGGGTCTTGTTTTTTAACCCATTCACCTACTCTGTGTCTTCTGGTTGAAGTATTTAATCTGTTTACATTTAAAGTAATTATTGAGGGAATTCCCCGGTGGTGCTGTGGTTAGGATTTGGCGCTTTTTTACTGGTGTGGCCCCGGGTTTGATCTGTGATAAGGAAAGTAAGATCCTGCAAACCTCATAGTGTTGTCAGGAAAACAAAAATGAAGTAATGTTAATAGGTGTGTACTTACTGCCATTTTGTTGGCCACATTCTTTTTTGTTTCTTCTTTGTTTCTCTCTTCCCTTGTGGCTTGATGACTATATTTAGTCTTATATTTAGATTCCTTTCTTTCCTGTTTGTCTGTTACATAATTCTGTTTGTGCTGGCCAAGAGGTTTATTTATGGATATATATTTGATTATTTTAAGTTTCTGATCTCTTAATGTCAGACACATTTTAACCACCCTACTTTTCTACCCTTACCACCCCACCCCACCATTTACTGTTTGTGACATCATATTTTACATCCTTTTATGTATATCTTAACCTGTTTATTGTGGATATAGATGATTTGGTTACTTTGTCTTTTAACATTGCTTTGTAAATGGTTGAACTATACTACCTTTTTTGTGCCTTTACCAATGAGATTTTTATTTTCATACTTTTAATATTTCTAGTTGTGGCCTATTCTTTTCTACTTAGAGAATTTTTAAAAGCATTTCTTCTCAGGTAGTTTAGTGATACTGAACTATTTTTAGTTTTTGCTTATCTTTAAAATTCTTTATCTGTCCTTCAAATCTGAGTGATAGCCTTCCTGAGTACAGTGTTTCCTTTCATCATTTAAAATATATCATGCTGTTCCCTTCTTGTTTGCTGTGCTTAGTCATTCAGTCGTGTTGGCTCTTTGCAACCCCATAGACTGTAGCCCACCAGGCTCCTCTGCCCATGAGATTTCCCAGATAATAATACTAGAATGCGTTGCCATTCCCTTCTTTAGGGGATCTTCACAACCCAGGGATCAAACCCACATCTACCTGGGTCTCCTGCATTTCGGGTAGATTCTTTACTGTCTGAGCTACCAGGTAAGCCATTTCTGCTGAAAAGTCAGCTGGCAGTTAAAAAAAAAATAATTTTTGTATCTTTATTTTTGTCTGCTCCGGATCTTCTGTTGCTGCTTGTGTGGGCTTTTTTAGTTGCAGTGTGCAGGCTTCTTCTTGTGGAGGCTTCTCTTGCTGGGGAGCACAGGTTCTAGGGAGCATAGACCTGAGTAGTTGTGACTCAGGGGCTTAATTACCCCTTGGCATGTGACATCTTCCTGAACCAGGGATCAAAGTCATGTTCCCTGCATTGGTAGGTGGATTCTTTACCACTGGACCACCAGGGAAGTTCCTCAGCTGAAATTTTTATGGGAATTCTTATGTTATATATGTTTCTAGTTGCTTTTCTCTTGCTGCGTTTTACCATTGAATTGAGTCTCTAACATATATGTGATTTGGAAATATTTCTTACCATTGTGTGAGATGTCTTTTCAATTTTTTAATGGTATTGTCAGGGGAGTGTGTAATTTCCTCGGTTCTGTCTCAACAAAAATTTGAAGTGACGGACATTAAAGCCCTTGGACAGAACATATCTCAGCTCTCAGACAGACTGTGTCACAGCTCTCAGACAGATCAGTGTTACAGCTCCGTGTTACCGGTCAGTTTTATTTAGAAAATAAAAGGAAAATACATCCTCCAGGCGTGAGGGCATGCTGACCCAAAAGACGCAAAGAGAAGAGAGAGAGAGTGTGTGTGCTTGTGGGAGAGAGACCCTCCACCCCACCCCACCCCCGAATTTCGGCTCCTCTTTTTATGTTTTTTCCTCCCCCTGGGCCTGCCCTGTGTAAATTGGGCTAGCCTGGAGTGCTGTTTGTTCTACCTGAGGTCCTCACTCCGGTCCCAGACCTTCCTTTTTTTTTTTTTCCTGCGGGCTTTTCCCTTCCTTGTCTTTTAGCCAGGGTCATTCTGGACTCCTTTTTCATATTCTCACTACCTAACAGTATCCTTTGGTGCATAAAGGTTTTCAAATTTGATGTCCAGTTCATTTATTTTTTTCTGTTTTTGCTTATGCTTTGATGTCAAACCATTATCTAATCCAGAGTTACAAAGATTTACTTCTATATCTTCTTAAAATAATTCTATAATTTGAGCTCTTACATTTACACCTTTAATCAACTTTGAGTTCATTCTTGTGTTTGCTGTGAGGTAGGATTGAAATTCATTCTTTTCATATGGATATTCTATTGTGTCAACACAGTTTGTTGAAAAGACCATTCTTTCTCCCTTGAATTTTCTTGTCAAAAATCAGTTGACTGTAAGTGTGGTAAATGTCAGGATTTATTTCTGGAATCTCATTTCTATTCCATTGATCTTTTTGTCTATTCTTTTGCATGTACCACATTGTTTTAATTAGTGTTGCTTTCTAGCAAGTTTTAAAATTGGTCACTGTGAGTTTTGCAGTTTTATTATTCTTTGTCAAGATTATGGGTTTCTTGAGTTTCCACAGGAATTTTAAGATCAACTTACGAGTCTCTGCAAAGAAACTTGCTGGAATTTTGATGGAGGTTAGATTGAATCTGTAGATCAATTTGCAGTATGTTAGTTTGCCAGGGCTGCTCAGTCGTGTCTGACTCTTTGCGACCCATGGACTCGAACCCGCCAGGATCCTCTGTCCCTGGGGTTTTCCCAGCAAGAATACTGAAGTGAGTTGCTATGCCCTCCTCCGGAGATCTTCCTGATCCACTATTGAACTGGAGTCTCCTACACTGACGGGCAGATTCTCTACCATTGAGCCACTGGGAAGCCTTCTAGTGGCCAAGAGTAAAAGCCAGGCTCTTGTTTATTAGTATTAATTCTTCAGTACACTGTTGGAAAATTTTAACTACTTCCTATTCACTTCTGTATAGAGCCTTTTAATCTGAAGCCAAAAGTTGTCTACACAATACTCAAGCTCATCTTGTGTGAGCACATGCTTCCTGAGAGTTTGATGACTTTATACTGTGGTTGTGTTTTCTCTTATCCTGAATTTTTACATCTAAGTAAACTTGGTGCTTGGTGAAGCCTATTCTGTTTTATTTGTTAATTCAAAACCAAGACCATTGCTGCTAGTAGAACAGATTGTGGTTTACAGTCTTCTATGCCTTAATTTTTTTTCTCATACATATGTCACTAGAGTGTATGTTCCTCGATTCTTTGCCTCATCACAACAAAGATTTGGAGTGATGGACGTTAAAGTGTTAGCCCAAGTCGTGAAATCTCCCAATGACCACCAGGGAGCCGATATCCGATGCAAAAGCAAGAGAGTTTTTATTACCAAGCTCGAGCTGGGACTCCCACCAATACCGACACAGCGGCTATAGGGAGAGCCCTGAGCTCTGGGTTACATTGCTTATATAGGGTATTCTTGCACGAAAAATTTGAAAAATGGGAGTTCCCGGGTTGGGAGATGTCTAATTGGTTACCTTCTGTGGAAGGGCTAGGTGTTGGGTTCTGATTGGTTCCCATTTCCCGGGCTGGCCACGGGTTCTGATTGGTCCGCAGGTGGTGGGGTGAGGTTAAGGGATTTCCAAAAAGCTCTTTTCCTGGAACCTTACAAAATGGAGTAGCTTAGATCCTTCAAAAGCCCCCTCCGAGTGTCACAGCTCTCAGGTCTCAGATAGACCGTTATAGCTCTCAGGTCTCGAATGGACCATGTTATAGCTCTTAGACAAAGCAGCGTTACAGCTCAGTGTTACAGCTCTATTTTATTTAGAAGATAGCAGGAAAATCCATCTTTGAGACGTGAGGGCACGTCGATCTAAAGACACGAGGAGAAGAGCGCCCCAGCGCGCACGTTTATTTTTCCCTGGGCCTGTCCTATGTAAATTGGGCCAGCCAGGAGTGTTGTTTGTTTTACCTGAGGTCCTCACTCTGGTTCTCGGACCTTCTTTTGTTTCATTTTCTCGGGCTTTTCCCTTCCTTGTCTGTAGCCACCACCATTTTGGACTCCTTTTCCCTGTTCTACCTACCTAACACATAGCCTACCTCTTATTTCTGGAAATTGTGAGAGATTTCTTAAGTCTTCTTATGAGTCCTAATTTGACTACTAGCCACGTCAATTTTGTTTTTGAGCTCATCAACTGAATTGTGTATCTCAGCAATCATTTCCACTTCCTAAAATGCCTTGTGTATATTAGGAAAAACCTGTTCTCCTCCCGTGTCTCTTTTCTGTGTGACTCCTTTACTACTCAGAACACTGCATTTCTGACACTTCTGGTCGCCATATGTGTGGTGTAAGTCTTTGAGATAACCATCTGATGTCCTAGAATTTAATTCAATTCTAACACTGTCTACCTGGAGATGGTGTTAGTTCCCGGAGGTTAAGGTCTCAGTCCCACAAACTGCTCTCACCTCACCCCAGGTGCCAGTTGCAAGCAGGAGGTCCCCAGGTTACCCATAATCTCTGTGTGATTAGGCTATAAATCCGAGGTTTCTACAATCCCTTCTTCAGGTTCTACTGATTTGCCAGAGCAGCTTGCCAAACTCAGGGAAACCCTTACATCAACTACCTTCTTGAAGAATATGATAAAGGGTACAGAGGAACAGCCAGATGAAGGGTCTCATTGGGTGAGGTCTGGGAGAGTCCCAGTGCAGGAGCTTTTGTCCCTGTGGAGCTAAGGTATGTCTCCCTAGCAGTGTGGATGTGTTCGCCAAACTGAAAGCTCTCCAAACCCTGTACTATTGGGATTTTTGTGGAGGCTTCCTCACATATGCTTAGTTGCTAAATCATGTCCAACTCTTTGTGACCCCATGGACTGTGGCTTGCCAGGTCCCTCTGTCCATGGAGATTCTTCAGGCAAGAATACTGGACTGGGTTGCCATGCCCTTCTCCAGGGGATCTTCCCAAACCAGGGATCTAACCCAGGTCTCCCACATAGTGGGCAGATTATTTATTGTCTGAGCCATCTTGGAAGCCCAAGAATACTGGAGTGGGTAGCCTATCCCTTCTCCAGGAGCACTTCTTGACCCAGGAATCAAACCAGGGTCTCCTGCATTGCAGGAGGATTCTTTACTAGCTGAGCTACCAGGGAAGCCCTTTCCTCATATAGGCATGCTCAATTATTAACTCAGTTTCTGGCCCCTAGTCTCTCTGGAAAATTGGGAGAGACAGCTGAAAATTCCAGGCTTCTAAACATGGATTGGTCTTTCTGGTTACTAGTGCCCATGCAGTCCCCATCCAGGAGCCCACTTAGAATCACTCAGTAGAACAAAAGATGTGACTATTGCTGCTATCACTTAGGTATTTATAAGAGTAAATGGGAACCCACTCCAGCGTTCTTGCCTGGAGAATCCCAGGGACAGGGGAGCCTGGTGGGCTGCCATCTATGGGGTCGCACAGAGTCAGACACGACTGAAGTGACTTAGCAGTAGCAGCAGTAGGAACTCTGTGCTGGAAGTTGGGAGAAAGGTGCAGGCAGATACATATTTCTTATCATTTCCACCTTCCATCATCAACTCATCTTGCAAAATTTAACACATACATATATTCACACATGTACTCATAATTTAAATGGCAGCTAACAAGATGATGTAATGTGGTCAACATATATGAGAATTATTTACTTCTGTAATACATAATCAAATGCTGCCGTAGGTCATAAAGAAATAGGAGAACATTCTGAAGGAATGGGAAATGTAGTTTAAAAGGAATACAGATATTTTCCCAATAAGAGGGGGAGATATTCAACTTTACTAACAGCAACAACAAAAAACAGTACAGTAATACGAGATTATCTTTTCAAACCATAAAACTTATAAAATTATAAACGATTAGACACAAAGGAACACATACACACATATTCCACCAATGTTGGCAACATGGCAGTTTCATACAGTGTCCTTGATGGTGCGGTTGGTCATTTCTGGTATGCATAGTAATTTCCTTTTAAAGAATCTCTCTTAAAGAAATAATCAGTGACACACAAAGACTTATACATGTGTATGTCCCTTCATCTCAGAACAGACTTTATAAAGAAAAACTATCAACGATATCAGGGGCTAACAACAGAGGATTGATTAAATGAAGGGTAGTAGCACCAATCAGTAGAATACACATCACTGTTTTAAAAAAGTCATGTGTTTGAAGAATATAATAATAACATGGTAAAATAATCACCAGATGATATTAAAGTAAAAAGGATGTACACTTGAATAAAAACTCAATACATACAACAAAAAGCCTAGAGGAAAATGGAAATATTCTGACATGTTAAGTGCGTTAGTTTCTAGTGAATGGATTATATGCAATTCCTTTTCTGCTGAGTAATTTTCTCTATTTTCCAAGTTTTCTATGAATTTTTATTACTTTAGATTTAGAAAAAGAGAGATCCTATCTGTTAAGACCCATATCAAAGGCCATGTCTGAAT
Organism: Redunca redunca; assembly: GCA_006410935.1. NCBI lineage: Eukaryota > Metazoa > Chordata > Mammalia > Artiodactyla > Bovidae > Redunca > Redunca redunca. The sequence continues at coordinate 74,875 of SJYQ01004619.1, forward strand.
TCTTTTCTAATCTTCACATCATAGTATATCATATCTCCCTCCAGAACATAAACCTATGGCATCTCTAGTCCCCTTTTGTTAGATTCTCCTACTAACAAGAATTTAAAGAGGAAATCATCTTTGTGTCTTTTGAAACATGTGGTTTGCAGTTTTACTTGGTCATTTATTGGCCCCCAAATTTCTGCTGCTGCTGCCTTTTATCCCTCAAGATCAGCCCCAGAATCTCTAGAGAAGCCTGGCTCTCCAGCTTGATTAATGGGAGATTCCTTCAACTGTCATGGAACGTGCTATTGACAGAAAGTGGTGGAAAGAGAAATATGGAAAGAGGAAGGAAGGAGGGCAGATCACACACACATTGTTAATAATCAAGGGAAGGCATGTAGGCATTTTAAGGTGCCTGTCAGCTCCTGCAAAACCATACTACTAGGTAAAGGCCAGGATTTAAACATGGTTCCAGAACTATACTTTTAACATCAGTGCCCTGAAACCACCCCTACCCTCACACTGCAAGTCCAGGAAATCCACTGAAAACTTAGGTAGAAGAAAGAAGAGCCACTTCCTTTCCCTGTGGCTGGGGCTGTTACCCTGCAGAGAGCATGGATGAGCTTAACAAAGAGAGAAGAAACTGGATGTGGGGAGACTGAGCCCCAGCTCTAAGGTACCATGCAAAAATTTTTCTGAGTCTTGCTTTCTTCATCTGTAAAATGGAGATGACACCTGCCTCACAGTGGGACAGAAGAAAAATCTGACTAAGCAAAAGGAGGACTGTTTTTGAGTTTCAAGAGAAAACATCTGTCAGAAGATGCTTTATTGAAAAAGAAAGTTGAGAAACCAAAACACTGTGATCATAAATTAAAGTATCTTTTCTTTAAACACATTCAGCTTTATAAAAGTTTAGTAAGTTTAATGTGTATTTGTATAAGTAATACAAAACTAAATCATTCATTTGCATGCTAATCAATATTAAAGTCACTTATGAAATTCATCTAAATGATGTTATACCAGGTTTCAAAACAACTAAATCACAAAGTCCATATGTGAAAATGAAAAAAGTAAAATACATTTGCACTAGGAGACTTCTTCCTCATTCAAGAAGATTCAAGAACTAAAAACATATTTGCTTTGAAAATTTTTAGTAGTTTTCATCTAAGTAGTTATCTAACTAGTANTAACTGGGTATTACACCTTTTCCTTTCAGAGTTAAAGCCTTGTCAATTGTTTTTCTGGCCATTTGTTTCATTTTCTGTAGAATCACTCTCCACTCAAACAACTGAAAATGTATGTAATTTATAAAAATCTAAAAAACTTCTTGGTAAGTTCACTTTAACACTGAAGAGGAAAAACTCTATATAATTATTGAACAGGAGAAACCTACACTGGTATACACTAACTGTGGCAGCTGTTCCTAGCTGTTCTGTCCATCCCGTGATCACAGCTTGGCTGGAATTGTCCCTTTTTCCCCACCCAGGTGTTTATGGAAGAAAGTCTGGAGCTGCTGCCAAGCATCCACCTGGGCCCTAGCATGAGCCCTGGGCTCCCCTCCCCAGATGACAGGAGTGCCCACCAAGGTGTGCAGGGAAGCTGGGCACAGGAGGAAGTAAGGAGGCTCAATGTAGTGCCCCGTCCCTGGGTAACAGATGACCTGGGGTTTTGCCTTCCCATGGGCCTGCAAGCTCTTAGAGGCCTCGTTAGCATAGAATTCACTCTTCCAGTTGTGGTCATCCTGACCCACAAGAAACAGGAAGGGGCACTCAGCCCTTTCCACAGGAATGAAGCTCTTCCGGTCAGGTCCTTCCAAAGGACTGTTCAGGACTTCCACGATGTCTACAAAGCCATCTTTGGTCATCTTGATTTGATTTTGGTTGAAACCCACAGGCGGCAGAATCTCACCTTTGTAGTGTAAGTTTCCACCGACACGGGCCACAGAGCCATTGATTATGATGGCCGCAGAGAAGCCCTTCAGGAAGGAAGCCATGGAGGGGCAGAGCTCACCTCCTTTTGAAATCCCAAGCAGCCCAGCTCCTGGACCCTTCACCTGAGAAAAGGTCAAAGGGAAAAGGAGAATGAGTCCATGAACAGTGCGTGTGGCCAGTAGTGCCTGGACTTGAGAGTCAGGGAACTGAGCCTGAATCTGGGCTCTCCCAGTTATCAAGGTTAGCAGCCTTGGGATATTAACCTTTTGCTGTACCTTGCTTTCCACAATTTCTCCATCACCATTCCTGGTGTCTTCAACAACCAAGTGGATGACAACAAAATACTCTGGCCTTGAAGTTCCTTGACCACCAAACCTCCAGTGGTCTTTTCCTCTCCCCCGTCCTTGGGACTCTCCAGGCAAGAATACTGGAGTGGGTTGCCATGTCCTCCAAGGGATCTTTCCGACCCAGGTACTGAGCCCCCGTCTCATATCTCCTGCATTGGCTGTTTACCAAAAGCACCACCTGGGGAACCCTTAATAATCCCTTGACCTCAAATCCACTCTGCCCTAGTTTGTACTCCTTTTCACAGCAAAACTTGTGGGAAATTTTGTCTGTAGTTATTCACTTTCTTGTCTTAATTATCTGCTGAGTCCCCTCCAGTGTAGTTTGAGTTTGCCCTATTCCAGAAAGATTGTTCTCATCAATTACTGAATTCTGCTGCTGTAAATGGCCTTTTGATTGACCTATCAACAGCTATTTTTTTTGATCATGGTTTCTACAATAGCACTCTTGACTGATTTCAACTATTTATTCCTTATAAAGGTACTAGGAATGGGATATTATAGTGATCCCAATTTTGGAGAGTATGATACAGAAGCCCCAAGGTCAAGGAGCTAGAAACTGGCAAAATCAAACCTCAAATTTAACTTTTTTCTATCAAATACACTATTATACTATTTCCACTACACCCCATCACCTTCTCTAGGAGCTGCAAGGCTTTCAGCTACTTTGAGCTCTGATTGAATTATAAAATAAACAATCCTATTAATCCTCTAATATCCTGAGCAACCTGTATGTTCTAATCCTCTGATATACTGAATCCTCAAACATTTCCTACTACCCAGGTCCTTTACCACTAGGTGATTTGTTTAAAGTGAGTACTCTGCTCTCAGATGGTCACATGGAGGAGAGGATTGTAAAACATAAATATTTAAACTGGAGACAGCTTTCTGGAGAGAGTGATCACTTCCCCTTCCCCTCTTACTTCCTGGGTCAAACCGAGCATTCTCAATGTGTTGAGCTCTTAATAAAATATGATAAAATACTGGAGTTTAAAATTCCATAATTTCAACTAGGACACTTTTACCAGCAGGAAATCTAACAATAACACCTAATTGCATGGAAACTGTCTGGGAGAAGTGATTAAGTGTGTGTTGGGGGCAGATAGTGGCTGTCATGAATTTGTCAAGTTCTGTGAAAACCAAGAGCATTTCAGAAGGAGAACTGATATGTAGAACATGAAACTAGAGAAGTTCCAACCTGAGGGTGATTAAGCAGGTAGTTCACAGCTTCTTCAAAGTACTCCAGGTGGAGGTTCTCCAGGCCCTTGGGGAGGTCTTCATAGTTACAATAAGCCAGCGCCATCACAGCAAAACCCTTCCCAGCCAGCAGACTAGCTCAATATTCCAGAAGGCCACCTCCAGCTGCAGAAATGTCCACAATCCCAGGAAAGGGCGTGGGTTCTTGGGAAGAAAAAACAGAGTTAAACTAGAAACTCTTTGCTGTGGTGTCAAAAGTCATTTTTGCCTCTTTGGTGATGTCACAGTTTTCTGTTGATGATCAGAAATGCTAAACAACTCTGGTCTTCAAAGGTCCAGACCGTGGCATAGTTTAAACCCACATTCCCCTCTACACCCGGGGCCTCAAAGCCCCACAGATTTTTGCAAAGAACATGTGCTACTTTTATGAGTACCACTCCACATCAATTATAGAAAGAATTTTCAATTACAAATCAACAGAAGAATCAACAGGAAAGAATCATCAATCACAGGCCCCAACAACAACAAAAAGGATGTACATTGCATCCCTTCCAAGAAATTGACTACCCCAGGAATTCAGCCAATGAGAAACCATCATCGCCCTAAACTGTCACTTATCTCCGATAGACTTCTACTGGAAGCAACCCCTCCCACCTTCCTCCTTTTTCTCTATAAAGTAACATTCCTTTCTTTGATTTGTTGAACTTGCCTATGGTTTTTGTTCTAGAATTAACCCATTTTTGCTGGTGAAACAACTGTTTTAAGGGCAACATTACTTGGTGCTTGGAAGTGGGATTCCCAAGAGGTCTCCCCCAAACTCCCAGGTTGGTGAGGACACAGGTGCTCATCCCCACAGACATGCGCTCACTGCCTTCTAGCTAAGCCTGGAGTTTGAGGGTAAGTCTGTCCTGGATTTCAAGCTCCACTGTCTGCATTTTGAGTTCTCCAATCTTTATTTGCGATCCATTTAAAGGCTTTGTCCTTTCTGAGAGTATTCCTTTGGTCTTTGGTCTGATTGCTTTAGGTACTGGGCTGTGCCTGTTGGAACTCTGCTGTTTAGGAATTTTTCTTTTTGCTCTAGAGAAAAATCTTTAATGGGATCCTTGTCATCAAAATGCTTTGACAATGCCCCACTCCTTTCTGAGACCCCGGCTGATTTTACTTTTAAAAACTTTGGTCCCTCCTCATGTGCATTTCTAATTAAATGGACTGAAAAATATTTGAGAACACCAATCAACATTATGAGGAACATTTGAGCTCCCCAAACTTACTTTTCTTAAAACTGAATTAGATGTCTGTTTAATTGGCATTCTGAGGCTTCCAGTCATTACTGGCCATCTAGAATTACTTCCCTGCAAATTACAATTTCGAAATTAACTGAGGTAAACGAACAACTGAAGCCATCAAAAGGCTTCTGAGGCCCCTCTTTCCCTCTCCCTTCAGCCACTTCCTGTGCTCGGGCACCCCCTCCAGTGCCACCACAGCCTCCCTTGCTGCACTGCCTCCGTCTCCTCTATACCCTCAGTTTCCCCAGTCCAATGCTCTCCCTGAATTTCTCTTTCTCTTGGCACCTCTCTCCACTCCCTCCTCCCCTGAACCTATCAGAATCTGCCTCTCTAAAATTATGTCTTCCGAGCACCCAGATAAATCCTATATTTCTTATGTTCCCTAGACTAAGGCTGAATTGGGAGTCATAGTTGAAGTTTCCTAAAGTAACCGAGAACCTTACCGATTTGCTGAAGAGTCTAACACAGTTCATTCAAACTTCCCAACCTGGTTGCTTAGATTTTTATCAGTCAGTCCACCTGCTTGTTGGTGAGGTTCAACCCAAACATGTGATTAAGGTTGTCTGATGGGAACAGCCCAAACAGAATTTAGAAAAACCCCTAACTTTTGGCCAAATGGTAGAGTATTTTTCTGGAAACCTCTACTGAGCAGTTACAGTAGCTTTTCCTAAAACTACTGATTGAAACAAAATTCAGACTTGCACACAAAAATCTGATGAACCTGTTCATGACGATTAGAATTGTTCTCGGAATGTTTGCAAAGCAAACAAATTCTCGTTTGTTTGCAAAGGAAGATCCTGTTTTCCCTCAGATGGTGAATCCACTCAGGTAACCTTTAACTCTGTTTATTTATGTGCTGAGCCAGGATGTTCCTCTTTATTTGAAATAAGCAGGGTGGAATGAGAAACTGTGTCCACTCCAGATTTAATTTGGCACAGCAGTTCACTTGCAAGGTAGATGAGTCAACTGATAAGAAAGACCACCGGATTTCTTAATTTTCAACTCTGGCAAATGAAGGTCCCTAAATAGAGCCTCAGACCTTCTAGTTGCTGCTATTATTGGGAAGACACAGGACACTGAAGAATTTTAGCACTCAAGGTGCCTTCAGCCTTCTAGCCAGCCTTTCCAGTGTCCTCCTAATTTCGAATGATGGGGCTTCAGGAGCTACAGGGGCTCTTCCCAATCCTCCATCTTGATCCCCCTGTGGGAACATTTCTCCAGATTAAGGATGAAGCTCTTTCTATCCTTAATGACACCAGAGCTACACTCCTAGTACTCAACCCCACTTCTGTAAAGCAGCCCCTGCTTTGGAGTGCTAAATAGTTCAATTAGTTGGAATCTCTAATGAAAGAAAGAAAACTTTAAAAACTGGGAATTACGTATAAAATGTTTTCTTTCCATCACTATCTTTTCTCCCATTCCTTGTGATCTCTTTGCCCTGAGCTCTGTTCCGGAACAACGGTATCACCTCCACAGCTAAGGAAAGGTCCAGTCCTGTCTCCTGCAAAGTTTCAGGCCCCACGTACTTTTGGAATACTGGGAGCTACATACTTATTGCTTTCCTCTCGCACAGGGACAGATCAACAGGCTCACCTGGCGGCAGGAAGAGCGTGGCGCGCACCCGGCCCGCGCGCACCGGCTCGCGCCGCACTCCGGGCGCCAGGAAGTCGCACTCGAGAACCGTCCGGCCCAGGAGCCGCTGAGCCTCGGGCTCGTGGCCGTCGAGCACCTCCAGCTCCACGGCGAAGGGCGTTTGCACGTCCCGCTTCACTAGGCGCAGCAAGGGCTTCTCGGGCTCCAGAGCCCAGAAGGGCCCCATGGGCTCGAGCCCCGTGAAGATGCCGCCCATCGCGGGGCCGCGCTCCAGGTCCGGCAGGCCGGTGGCGTCGGCGCAGTAGCGCGCGTGGGCCCTGAAGAGCGCGCCCTTGTCGTCGCGCAGGGACGCGCGCAGCGCTGCCCCGGGGCCAGGCCGCGCACGGCGATGCGCACGGGCTCGTCCCAGCGGCAGAGGCCGGCGGCTCCAGCGTCACGGTCACTGTCATCCCAGACGCACAGCCTCGGTCCGTACTCTAAATGGGGAAGCGCGGACGGCTGATGGAGTTTTGTCTTAAGCCGACTGGAGCGCGCCCGGAGACACGAAGAGGTCAGGCGTGGCCTGGCGCCAAGTTAAGTTTCCTGACTGAGCCGCCTTTGGAACGTCCTGGGGCTTCAGGTCTGTGGACCCTGTGCGTCCGAGTCGCCTGAAGTTAACAGCACCAGATTGTTCACGCGGGCCAGGACAGGACCCACAGGGATGTCCTGCTGTCCAGAACATGAATCTCCCCGCCCACCGACGCCTCTTTTCTGCCTTAAACTGATTNGGCCCGCGCGCACCGGCTCGCGCCGCACTCCGGGCGCCAGGAAGTCGCACTCGAGAACCGTCCGGCCCAGGAGCCGCTGAGCCTCGGGCTCGTGGCCGTCGAGCACCTCCAGCTCCACGGCGAAGGGCGTTTGCACGTCCCGCTTCACTAGGCGCAGCAAGGGCTTCTCGGGCTCCAGAGCCCAGAAGGGCCCCATGGGCTCGAGCCCCGCGAAGAAGCCGCCCAGCGCGGGGCCGCGCTCCAGGTCCGGCAGGCCGGTGGCGTCGGCGCAGTAGCGCGCGTGGGCCCTGAAGAGCGCGCCCTTGTCGTCGCGCAGGGACGCGCGCAGCGCTGCCCCGGGGCCAGGCCGCGCACGGCGATGCGCACGGGCTCGTCCCAGCGGCAGCGGCCGGCGGCTCCAGCGTCACGGTCACTGTCATCCCAGACGCACAGCCTCGGTCCGTACTCTAAATGGGGAAGCGCCGACGGCTGATGGAGTTTTGTCTTAAGCCGACTGGAGCGCGCCCGGAGACACGAAGAGGTCAGGCGTGGCCTGGCGCCAAGTTAAGTTTCCTGACTGAGCCGCCTTTGGAACGTCCTGGGGCTTCAGGTCTGTGGACCCTGTGCGTCCGAGTCGCCTGAAGTTAACAGCACCAGATCGTTCACGCGGGCCAGGACAGGACCCACAGGGATGTCCTGCTGTCCAGAACATGAATCTCCCCGCCCACCGACGCCTCTTTTCTGCCTTAAACTGATTCGTTGGTAACATCAGAGATTAGTGAATTTAGGCAAAATTCCAACAAAAGGGAAAGGACAACTTTAAAAAAACAATCATTGAGTTATAAGGTACATCCTTATTGCAAAATTCAGACTTAAATTGAAGAAAGTAGGGAAAACCACTAGACCATTCAGGTATGACCAAAATCAAATCTTTTACCGTTATACAGTGGAATGACAAATAGATTCCAGGGATTAGAGCTGATAGACAGTGGCTGAAGAACTATGGATGGAGGTTCCTGACATTGTACAGGAGACAGTGATCAAGACCATCCCCAAGAAAAGAAATGCAAAAAGGCAAAATAGTTGTCTGAGAAGGCCTTACAAATAGCTGAGAAAAGATAAGCTAAAGGCAAAAGAGAAAAGGAAAGATATACCCATTTGAATGCAGAGTTCCAAAGAATAGCAAGGAGAGCCAAGAAAGCCTTCCTCAGTGATCAACGCAAAGAAATAGAGGAAAACAATAGAATGGGAAAGACTAGAGATCTCTTCAAGAAAATTAGAGATACCAAGGGAATATTTCATGCAAAGATGGGCACAATAAAGGACAGAAATGGTATGGACCTAATAGAAACAGAAGATATTAAGAAAAGGTGGCAAGAATACAGAGAAGAACTATACAAAAAGGATCTTCATGACCCAGATAACCACGATGGTGTGATCACTCACCTAGAGCCAGACATCCTGGAATGGGAAGTCAAGTGGGCCTTAGGAAGCATCACTACAAACAAAGCAAGTGGAGGAGATGGAATTCCAGTTGCGCTATTTCAAATCCTAAAAGATGATGCTGTTAAGGTGCTCCACTCAATATGCCAGCAAATTTGGAAAACTCAGCAGTGGCCACAGGACTGGAAAAGGTCAGTTTTCATTCCAATCCCAAACAAAGGCAATGCCAAACAATGTTCAAACTACCACCCAATTGCACTCATCTCACTAGCAAAGTAATGCTCAAAATTCTCCAAGCCAGCCTTCAACAGTATAAGAACTGTGAAATTCCAGATTTCAAGGTGGAAAAGCCAGTGGAACCAGAGATCAAATTGCCAACATCTGTTGGATCATTGAAAAAGCTAGAGAGTTCCAGAAAAACATCTACTTCTGCTTTATTGACTACGCCAAAGCCTTTGACTATGTTCAGTTCAGTCGCTTAGCCGTGTCCGAGTCTTTGCGACCCCATGAATTGCAGCACGCCAGGCCTCCCTGTCCATCACCAACTCCCGGAGTTTACCCAAACTCATGTCCTTCAAGTTGGTGATGCCATCTAGCCATCTCTTCCTCTGTCATCCCCTTCTCTTCCTGCCCCCAGTCACTCCGAGCATCAGGGTCTTTTCCAATGAGTCAACTCTTCACATGAGGTGGCCAAAGTATTGGAGTTTCAGCTTCAGCATCAGTCCTTCCAATGAACACCCAGGGTTGATCTCCTTTAGGATGAACTGGTTGGATCTTCTTGCAGTCCAAGGGACTTTCAAGAGTCTTTTCCAACACCACAGTTCAAAAGCATCAATTCTTCGGCACTCAGCCTTCTTCACAGTCCAACTCTCATATCCATACATGACCACAGGAGAAACCATAGCCTTGACTAGACGGACCTTAGTCGGCAAAGTAATGTCTNCTCATATCCATACATGACCACAGGAAAAACCATAGCCTTGACTAGACGGACCTTAGTCGGCAAAGTAATGTCTCTGCTTTTGAATATGCTGTCTCGGTTGGTCATAACTTTCCTTCCAAGGAGTAAGCGTTTTTTAATTCATAGCTGCAATCTCCATCTGCAGTGATTTTGGAGCCCCCCAAAATAAAGTCTGACACTGTTTCCACTGTTTCCCCATCTATCTCCCATGAAGTGATGGGACCGGATGCCATGATCTTCGTTTTCTGAATGTCGAGGTTTAAGCCAGCTTTGTCACTCTCCTCTTTCACTTTCATCAAGAGGCTTTTTAGTTCCTCTTCACTTTCTGCCATAAGGGTGGCGTCATCTGCATATCTGAGGTTATTGATATTTCTCCTGGCAATCTTGATTCCAGCTTATGCTTCTTCCAGCCCAATGTTTCTCATGATATACTCTGCATATGAGTTAAATAAGCTGGATCACAACAAACTGTGGAAAATTCTTCAAGAGACAGGAATACCAGACCACCTCACCTGCCTTGTGAGAAATCTGTATTCAGGTCAGGAAGCAACAGTTAGAACTGGACTTGAAACAACAGACTGGTTCCAAATCAGGAAAGGAGTATATCAAGGCTGTATATTGTTACCTTGCTTATTTAACTTTTATGAAGAGTATGTCATGAGAAACACTGGGCTGGATGAAGCACAAACTGGAATCAAGATTGCCAGGAGAAATATCAATAACCTCAGATATGCAGGTGATACCACCCTTACAGGAGAAAGTGAAGAACTAAAGAACTTTTGAATTAAAGTGAAAGAGAAGAGTGAAAAAGTTGGCGTAAAGTTCCAACATTCAGAAAACTAAGATCATGGCATCCGGTCCCATCACTTCATGGCAAATAGATAGGTAAACATTGGAAACAGTGAGAGACTTCATTTTGGGGGAGCTTCAAAATCACTGCAGATGGTAACTGCAGCCATGAAATTAAAAGACACTTGCTCCTTGGAAAAAAAGCTATGACCAAACTAGATGGCATATTAAAAAGCAGAGATATTACTTTGCCAACAAAGGCCCATCTAGTCAAAGCTATGGTTTTTCCAGTAGTCATGTATGGATGTGAGAGCTGGACCAATCCAAAGCTGAGCACCGAAGAATTGATGTTTTGAACTGTAGTGTTGGAGGAGACTCTTGAAAGTCCCTTGGACAGCAAGGAGATCCAACCAGTCCATCCTAAAGGAAATCGGTCCTGAATATTCATTGGAAGGACTGATGCTAAAGCTGAAACTCCAATACTTTGGCCACCTGATATGAAGAATTGACTCATTTGAAAAGACCCTGATGCTGAAAGATTGAAGGTGGGAGGAGAAGGGGATGACAGAGGAATGAGATGGTTGGTATCATTGACTCATTGGACATGAGTTTGAGTAAGCTCCAGAAGTTGGTGATGGACAGGGAGCCTGGCATGCTGCAGTCCATGCAGTAGCCAAGAGTCAGACATGACTGAGCAACTGAGCTGAACTGAAGATACATACAAAAAAGTGGCTTCTTTGGTGGTCCAGTATTAAGAGTTTACCTTCTAATGAAGGCGGTGCAGGTTTGATCCCTTATTGGGAGAGCTAAGATCCCATATACCTTGGGGCCAAAAAACCCAAAAACATAAAAAGAGAAACTATATTGTAATGGATTCAATAAAGACTTTAAAAATAGTCCACATTAAAAAAAATCTTTTTAAAATATTGCACCCATCTTATGTGTATATAGTTTGATGAATTTCAGAACATACAGGTTGGAAATTCATCAAAGTATACACTTGAGCAGAGGAATGCAGAAAGATCATTACTAGCACTCTGAAAGCCATGCTCATTCCAGTTCCAAATGAATGAAGTGAAGCAGTGGCCCAATAGTGTTAACAGAATGTGATAGCTAGCAGGAGTTCTTGAGTTTATCTCGTAGAGCAACAGATTGGGGAACAGCTTGTTAAAACCAGTCTACTTGTAAACTGCCTTCACTAATTAAGGTGCTCTAGTTGTTTTTTTCTTTTTTCTGCCACTCTAATTGCATATCTTGCCAGGTCTAGTTGTTTTAAAGGAACTTGAAGGCAGCTTTTGTCCAGTGGGGGATGGCTCAGGCTGGTTGGGACCATCACCCCTAAAACTGAGCATAGACAGGTGTCTGATGAATGGATGTTTGATATCAGTTCAGTTCAGTTCAGTCACTCAGTCATATCTGACTCTTTGGGACCCCATGGACTGCAGCATGCCAGGCTCCCTATCCATCACCAGTTCCTAGAGTTTACACAAACTCATGTCCATTGAGTAGGTGATGCCATCCAACCATCTCTTCCTCTGTCATCCTCTTCTCCTCCCGCCTTCAATCTTTCCCAGCATCAGGGTTTTTTCATATGAGTCAGTTCTTCCTATCAGGTAGGTGGCCAAAGTATTGGAGCTTCAACTTCAACATCAGTCCTTCCAATAAATATTCAGGACTGATCTCCTTCAGAATGGACTGCTTGGATAGCCTTGCTGTCCAAGCGATTCTCAAGAGTCTTCTCCAACACCACAGTTCAAAAGCATCAATTCTTCGGTGCTCAGCTTTGGATTGGTCCAACTCTCACATCCATACATGACCACTCGAAAAACCATAGCTTTGACTAGCTTTGACTTTGTCAGCAAAGTAACGTCTCTGCTTTTTAATATGCTATCTAGGTTGGTCATAACTTTCCTTCCAAGGAGTAACCATCTTTTAATTTCATGGCTGCAGTCGCCATTTGCAGTGGTTTTGGAGCCCAAAAAAATAAAGTCTGACACTGTTTCCACTGTTTCTCCATCTATTTGCCATGAAGTGATGGGACCGGATGCCATGATCTTAGTTTTCTGAATGTTGAGCTATAAGCCAACTTTTTCACTCTCCTCTTTCACTTTCATCAAGAGGCTCTTTAGTTCTTCGCTTTCTAGCCTAAGAGTGGTGTCATCTGCATATCTGAGGTTATTCATAGTTCTCCTGGCAGTCTTGATTCCAGCTTGTGCTTCATCCAGCCCAGCGTTTCTCATGATGTACTCTGCATGTAAGTTAAATAAGCAGGGTGACAATATGCAGCCTTGATGTACTCCTCTTCCTATTTGGAACCAGTCTGTTGTTCCATGTCCAGTTCTAACTGTTGCTTCCTGACCTGCATACAGATTTCTCAAGAGGCAGGTCAGGTGGTCTGGCATTCCCATATCTTGAAGAATTTTCCAGTTTGTGGTGATACACACAGTCAAAGGATTTGGCATAATCAATACAGCAGAAATAGATGTTTTTCTGGAACTCTCTTGCTTTTTCGATGGTCCAACAGATGTTGGCAATTTGATCTCTGGTTCTTCTGCCTTTTCTAAAACCAGCTTGAACATCTGGAATTTTATGGTTCATGTACTGTTGAAGCCTGGCTTGGAGAATTTTAAGCATTACTTCGCTAGTGTGTGGGAGAGTGCAATTGTATGATAGTTTGAGCATTTTTTGGCATTGCCTTTCTTTGGGATTGGAATGAAAACTGACCTTTTCCAGTTGTTTTTGATGTCAGAGGGCCAGGAAAGTCCAAACTCAGCTTATCTTAAGGGCCTCCTCTTTTGAATATGCAGAAGCATGTGATCCAGGTATGGTTGCAGAGAACATCCATTACCTCACCTTTTCCCTGTCTCCAACCACCTTGCACCACTGCTACCCCATAAATATCCCAATGCCCTCAACTATGGGAAGACCAATCTGAGACTTGCTCTCCAGTCTCCTCATTTGGTTGCTTTGTTAATGAACAATTCCTCAGCCACAAACCTAGGTCTCAGTGGTTGGCTGGCTGCCCATAGGGCAAACAACCTTTGTTTGGTTTCACAGGCACTTTTCCCTTCCCTAAGATACTCTATTCTGATTCCATTAAAATGGGTTAGTTTTTCCCAACTCTGCATTTTATGGTGATGAATCATCGCTGTGCCTTCTAAAGAAGGCAAACTAAAGTGTCTGTTTGATTTTGCTCATTGCTATTGTTGGGAGTAGTTGTAGAGTTCTCATTATCACTGCCAAATAGTATTCCATTTTGTGATCATANTGATAGTTGGAGCATTTTTTGGCATTGCCTTTCTTTGGGATTGGAATGAAAACTGACCTTTTCCAGTTGTTTTTGATGTCAGAGGGCCAGGAAAGTCCAAACTCAGCTTATCCTAAGGGCCTCCTCTTTTGAATATGCAGAAGCATGTGATCCAGGTATGGTTGCAGAGAACATCCATTACCTCACCTTTTCCCTGTCTCCAACCACCTTGCACCACTGCTATCCCATAAATATCCCAATGCCCTCATCTATGGGAAGACCAATCTGAGACTTGCTCTCCAGTCTCCTCATTTGGTTGCTTTGTTAATGAACAATTCCTCAGCCACAAACCTAGGTCTCAGTGGTTGGATGGCTGCCCATAGGGCAAACAACCTTTGTTTGGTTTCACAGGCACTTTTCCCTTCCCTAAGATACTCTATTCTGATTCCATTAAAATGGGTTAGTTTTTCCCAACTCTGCATTTTATGGTGATGAATCATCGCTGTGCCTTCTAAAGAAGGCAAACTAAAGTGTCTGTTTGATTTTGCTCATTGCTATTGTTGGGAGTAGTTGTAGAGTTCTCATTATCACTGCCAAATAGTATTCCATTTTGTGATCATAGAAGTATTTGTCAAATTTTACTGACTCTGGGAATTTTGTAGTTCCCAGTTTGGGACTCTTAGGTTTAGTGCTCTGAAAATTCAATAAACTTATGTCCATTTTGATGGATATATATGTGTGTTTCAGTGGAGTAAATGCCTGGGAGTGGAATTTCTGTGTCATAAGGAATCAGTAAAGAATCTGCCTACAATGCAGGAGACCCAGGTTCCATCCCTGGGTCAATAAGAAGGGACCTCTCATCCCTGGAGAAGGGAATGGCAACCCACTCCAGTATTCTTGCCTGGAGAATTCCATGGACAGAGCAGCCTGGCGGGTTACATAGTTCATGGTGTCACAAAGAGTTGGACATGACTGAGCAATTAACCCTTTCACTTCACTTTCAGGGAATGAGAATATTCAGCTTTAGTAGATACTAAATGTGATCCTAAAAGCAATGTTAATGTATAATGTTCAGGGATGTCTAGCATTTTTTTAGATATATAGTATAGTAATAGCTACTGTTTAGCAATGTCCCCTCTGTGTTACAAACACTATTTAACAAGTTCATAAAACACTGGCAATATTTTTCAAATATTGAAAAGGAGAATCCTGAGATGTAGTGAATGATAAGCTGCTAAAGATCAACCCCTAACTGTCAGAACCCCGACTAACTCCAAATGTGGAACTCAACCATAAGCTGCCACACTGTGCTGAACTATAATTAGAGTTCTAGTTCTGGCCTCAGCACTAAGTAGTTCTATAGCCTTAAGTAAGTTAATTCCCTGGAGATAAACAGTTCTTGTGTGTAACATGACAGAAGACCCCCATATAGGGGTCAAACATGATAGTGTATCTGGAAGTCTTAGAAAAATACTGGAAAACAAAATGTAATGATTGATTTCATAATAGAGAGTGAGCTGATACGTTTTGTTTCTCATGGTCTCCAGGTATGCATACTGCTTTTTAGATTTCTTTATAAGGAAAAATCATAGGTTCCTTAAAGGAAAAATATGTATTTTCCAAGAACAGATGTAAGCAATACTTAACAGTTTACAATGTGACCACTTCCCCCCAAGGATGGGAGCATCCAACTAAATTTTTCTTTTGAATGTTTACAGTAGGTAAGTATATACCAGTATGAACATGCTATACTACTATTCTTTGATTTTCTTAAGTTTAAAAACATGCCATATGTTTTTGTACTGTTTTCAGTTTCAACCACTTAAAACCACTTTTTAACTTTTTAAATGAATTTTTAAGATCCATCTGTGTTCTCACAAGTGGCAGTATTTCACTTTTTTTATGTATGAGTAACACTCCACTGTAGGACTTTCCTCTTAGCTCAGTTGGTAAGGACTCTGCCTGCAATTCAGGAGACCTGCATTTGATCCCTGGGCCGGGAAGATCTCCTGGAGAAGGAAATGGCAACCCACTCCAATATTCTTACCTGGAGAATCCCATGGACAGAGGAGGCTGGCAGGCTACAGTCCATGGGGTCGCAAGAGTTGGACATGACTGTGACTAAGCACACAATACTCCACTGTACATATATAACACATCTTCTTTAGCCATTCACTTATTGATGGACATTTAGGTTGCTTCCATATTTTGGTTGTTGTAAATAATGCTGCTATGAATGTTGGGGTGCATATATCTTTTTGAATTAGTGTTTTTGTTTTCTTTGGAAAAATACCCAGAAGTAGAATTACTGAATCATATGAGTGTTCTATATTTAAGTTTTTGAAAAACCTCCATATGGTTTTCTAAGAGTGGCTATACCAATTTACATTCACACCAGCAGGACCAAGAGGGTTTCCTTTTCTCCACATTTTCCCAAACACTTGTTATTTGTTGTCTCTTTGATAATAGCCATTCTGACATATGAGGTGCTATCTCATTGTGGCTTCAATTTTTGTTTCCCTAATGATTAGTGATGTTAAGCATCTTTTCATGTGCCGGTTGGCCATCTATTATGTCTTATTTGGGAAAATATCTATTCAGTTCCTCTGCCTATTTTTTATTGTGTTGTTTATTTATTTATTTATTTTTGATGAGTTTTATGTTGTTCAGTCAACAAGTCCTGTCCTACTCTTTCTGACCCCATGGACAGCAGCATGCCGGGCTCCTCTGTCCTCCACTGTCTCCTGGAACTTGCTCAAATTCATGTGCACTGAGTCAGTGATGCCATCTAACCATCTCATCTTCTATTGTACCCTTCTCCTTTTGCCTTCAATCTTTCCCAGCATCAGGGTCTTTTCTAATGAGTCCTCTCTTTGCCTCAGGTGGCCAAATTATTGGAGCTTCAGCTTCAGTCCTCCAATGAATATTCAGGATTGATCATTAGGATTGACGGGCTTGATCTTCTTGCAGTCCACGGGACTCTCAGGAGTCTTTTCCAACACCACAGTTTGAAGGCATCAGTTCTTCAGCACTCAGCCTTCTTTATGATCCAACTCTCACATCCATATATGACTACTGGAAAAACCATAGCTTTTACTAAACAGACTTTTGTTGGCAAAGTGATGTCTCTGCTTTTTAATACACTGTCTAGGTTTGTCATAGCTTTCCTTCCAAGGAGCAAGCATCTTTTAATTTCATGGCTACAGTCACCATTTGCAGTGATTTGGGAGCCCAAGAAAATAAAATCTGTCACTGCTTCCACTTTTCCCCCTTCTATTCACCATGAAGTGATGGGACCAGATGCCATGATCTTCACTCTTCTCTTTCACCCTCATCTAGAGGCTCTTTAGTTCCTCTTCACTTTCTGCCATTAGAGTGGTATAATTTGCATATCTGAAGTTTGATATTTTTCCTGACAATCTTGTTTCCAGCTTGTGATTGATCCAGCCTAGCATTTTGCATGATATACTTTGCATGTAAGCTAAATAAGCAGGGTGATAATATACAGCCTTGACATAGTCCTTTCCCAATTTTGAACCAGTTGTTCCATGTCTGGTTGTAAGCGTTGCTTCTTGACTCAAATACAGGTTTCTCGG
Organism: Redunca redunca; assembly: GCA_006410935.1. Classification (NCBI taxonomy): domain Eukaryota; kingdom Metazoa; phylum Chordata; class Mammalia; order Artiodactyla; family Bovidae; genus Redunca; species Redunca redunca. The sequence goes on from SJYQ01004619.1 coordinate 91,990, forward strand.
GAGACAGGTGGTCTGGTACTCCTATCTCTTTAAGAGTTTTCCACAATTTGTTGTGATACACACAGTCAAAAGCTTTAGCATAGGTATTGAAGTATATGCTTTATTCTGGAATTTCTTTGCTTTCTCTATGATTCAACAAATGTTGGCAATTTGATCTCTGGTTCCTCTACATTTTCTAAACCCAGGTTATACATCTGAAGTTCTCCATTCATATAGCACTGAAGTCTAGCTTGAAGGACTTTGAACATAACCTTACTAGCATGTGAAATGAGTGCAATTTTATGGTAGTTTGAACATTCTTGGGCATTGCCCTTCTTTGGGACTGGAATGAAAATTGACCGTTTCTAGTCCTATGGCCACTGCTGAGTTTTCCAGAATGGCTGACCTTGCACTTTAACAGCATCATCTTTTAGGATTTAACAGCATCATCTTTTAGGATTTGAAATAGCTCAGCTGGAATTTCATCACCTCCTCTAGCTTTGTTCATAGTAATGCTTCCTAAGGCTCACTTGACTTCATATTCCAGGATGTCTGGCTCTAAGTGAGTGACCACGCCATCATTGTTATCTGGGTCATAAAACATTTTTTGTATAGTTCTTCTGTGCATTCTTGCTACCTCTTCTAAGTCTCTCCCGCTTCTGTTAGGTCCTTACCATTTCTATCCTTTATTCTATCCTGTGCTTATCCTTGCATGAAATGTTCTCTGATATCTCCAGTTTTCTTGAAGAGATCTCTAGTCTTTCCCATTCTATTGTTTTCCTCTATTTCTTTGAATTGTTTGTTTAAGATGACCTTGCTATTCTGTGGAACTCTGCATTCAGTTGGATATATCTTACTCTTTCTCCCTTGTGTTCTCCTTCTCTTCCTTCCTCAGGTATTTGTAAAGCCTCCTCAGACAACCACTTTATACCTTCTTGCATTTCTTTTTCTTGAGGATGGTGTTGGCCACTGCCTCCTGTACAGTGTTACAAACCTCCATCCAAAGTTCTTCAGGTACTCTGTCTACCAGATCTAATCCCTTGAATCTATTTGTCACCTCCACTGTATAATCATAAGTGGGTTTTGAGTTCTTTGTATATTTTGGATGTTAACCACCATCAGACGTATGGATTGCAGATATCTTCTCCCATTCAATAGGCTGCCTTTTCATTTTGTCGATAGTTTCCTTTATCATTAATAAGCTTTTTAGTTTGATGTACTTAGACTTTTTGCTTTTTGTTTTTGTTTTCCCTTGCCTGATGAGTCATATCCAAAAATACATTGCTCAGACCATGTCAAAGAGCATACTGTCTAGGTTTTCTTCCAGGAGTTTTATGGTTTCAGGTCTTATAGTTACGTCTGTACTCCAATTTGAGCTTATTTTTGTATATGGTGTGAGAAAGTAACCCATTTTGATTCTTTTGCATGTAGCTGACCAGTTTTCTCAACACCATTTATCGAGGAGACTATCTTTTCCTCCTTGCATATTTTTGCATCTTTTATCATAAATCAGTTGACCACATAAGCATGGGATTATTCCTGGACTGTATGTCATGTTCCATTGATCTATATATCTTTTTTTATACTAGTAACATACTGTTTTAATGACTGTACCTTTGTAGTATAGTATGAAATCAGGGAGCGTGATACCTCCAGTTTTGTTCTACTTGTTCAAGAATGCTATGGCTATATAAGGTCCTTTGGGCTTCCATATAAACTTCAGGATTATTTATTCTAGTTATGTGAACATGCCATTGGATTTTGATAGGGATTGTACCAAACTGGTAGATTTCCTTTGGTTTTACATTCATTTTAATAATATTAAATATTCCAACCCATGAGCATGGCATTTCATTTCATTTGTTTTTTTTGTCTTTAGTTTCTTTCACCAATGGTTTATAGTTTTCAGAGTACAGATATTGACCTCCTTAGTTATATTTATTCCTAGATATTTTATTCTATTTGATGCATTGTAAATGGAATTGTTTTCTTCATTTCTCTTTCTGATAGTTTGTATGTAGAGAAGAAATAGATTTCTCTGTATTACCTTTGTATCCTGAAACTTTACTGAATTCATTTATTAGTTCTAATAATTTCTTGACAGAGTCATTCAGTTCAGTTCAGTCACTCAGTCATGTCTGACTCTTTGCAACCCCATGGACTGTAGCATGCCAGTCCATCACCAACTCCAAGAGCTTTTAGGGGAGTCATTAGGGTTACCTATATATAGTATCATGTCACCTACAGTGAGTTTTATTTCTACCTTTCCAGTTTGGATGCATTTTTTTCTTTTTCTTGTCTGATTGCTATGGCTAGGACTTCCAATATATGGTTGAATAAAAGTGGAGAGAGTGGGAATCCTTGTTTTATTCCTGATCTTAAAGGAAATGCTCACAGCTTTTGACCATTGAGTATGATGGTAGCTATAGGCTTGTTATATTTGCTTGTTAGTATGCTGAGGTCTATTTCTTTTCTTCTCACTTTGTTGAGTGTTCTTATTATAAATTGATGTCAAATTTATTAAAGTTTTTTGTGCATCTGTTTAGATGATCATGTTTTTATTCTTCAGTTAATTAATCACATTGATTTCTGAATATTGAACTGTCCTTGCATCCTGGGGATAAATCCTTCTTAATCATGGTGTATGATTCTTTTAATGTATTTATTAAACTGGGTTTGCTAGTATTTTGTTGAGGATTTTTATATCTACTTTCATCAGTGACGTTGGTTTTATGTATTTTTTGTTTGTTTGTTTTGTATTTTTGTAGTGTCTTTGACAGATTTTGGCATTAGGGTGATGCTCTTCTTATAGAATGAGTTCAGAAGCCTTCACTTTGTACTTCTCAAATTTGGGGGATAGTTTGAAAAGGTGAGGTGTTAACTCTTTAAATGTTTGGTAGAATTTTTACTACTGATTCATTTCATTATGGTAATCTGTGTTTTCCTATTTCTATTTCTTCTTGATTCAGCCTTGGTAGATGGTACGTTTCTAATAATTTATCCAGTTCTTCTAGGTTGTACATTTTATTGACATTAACTATTTGTAGGTTGCTTATGATCTTTGTATTTTTGTGGTGTCAGTATAACATCTTTATTTTTTATTTTCTGATTTTTTGGGGGGTTGTTTAAATTATTTTTCTTGAAGAGTTTGATTTATCAATTTTATTTGTTTTTCAAAGAATCAGCTCTGAGTTTCATTGACCTACCCCCCGCCCCTTTATTTTGATCTCTTTTAAATTTATTTCTGTTGTGATCTTTATTATGTCCTTCCTTCTACTAACTTTCAGTTTTGTTTAGTCTTTAAAAAAAAATTTCCTTTAGGTGAAAGATTAGGTTATTTATTCGGAGAAGGCAATGGCAACCCACTCCAGTACTCTTGCCTGGAAAATCTCATGGATGGAGAAGCCTGGTAGGCTGCAGTCCATGGGGTCACTAGGAGTCGGACACGACTGAGTGACTTCACTTTCACTTTTCACTTTCATGCATTGGAGAAGGAAATGGCAACCCACTCTAGTGTTCTTGCCTGGAGAATCCCAGGGATGGGGGAGCCTGGTGGGCTGCTGTCTACGGGGTTGCGCAGAATTGGACACGACTGAAGTGACTTAGCAGCAGCAGCAGCAGGTTATTTATTTAAGATTTTTCTTGTTTCTTGAGGTAGGCTTATATCCAGCTGAACTGGCCTCGTAAAACTGCTTCTGCTGCATTCTATAGATTTTGGGTTGTTGTTTCCATTTTTACTTGTATCCAGGTATGTATTTTTATACCACCTTCGATTTTTTCCATAACCCATTGGTTGCTTAGTAGTATATTGTTTAGATTTCATGTGTTTGTGTTTTTTTGTAATTTTTTTCCTTGTAATTGAGTTCTAGTCTCACAACATTGTAGTCAAAAAATGCTTGGTATGATTTTAGTAATCTTAAATTAACAAACTTGTTTTGTGACCTTCTAACCTGAAAGCTATACAAACCCCTTTCTATTGGGATTTTTATGGAGGCTTCCTACATAGGCAAGATGAATTATTCACTAGTTTCTGGCCCCTCTCTCCTCTGGAGAATGGGGCAAGCAGGCTGACAGTTCCAAGCTTCTAATCATGGACTGGTCTTTCTGGTTACTAGTCCCCATCCAAGGAGCCCACCCAGAGTCAGCTCAATAGAACAAAAGATGCTACTAGTGCTTGTATCACTTAGAAATTTAGGGTTTTAGGAGCTCTGTGCTGGAAGTTAAGAGAAAGGTACAGGCAAAGATCAGTATACATATTTCTTATCATTTCTACCATCCATCATCAACTCATCTTACAAAACTAACACACACATATATTCACACACATACACATAGTTTAAATGGCAAATAACAAGCTGATATAATGTGGCTGAAATATATTAGAATTATTTACTTCTGTAATACATAATGAAATGCTGCTATAGGTCATGAAGACATAGATGAACATTCTGAAGGAATGTGAAATGTAGTTTAAAAGGAATACAAATATTTTCCTGATAAGAGAGGAAAATATTCAACCTCAGTAACAACAAGAACAGAAAAGCACAACAATATGAGATTCTCTTTTCAAACCATAAAATTTATAAAATTATAAAAATGAGATACACGGGCACACACGCATACCCACCTTGCACCCGTTAGCAATGCAACATGGCTGGCTGTCTCACAGTGTCCTTGATGGCGAAATTGACAGTTTCTGGTATGTATAGTAAAGAGTCCTGTTTACAAGCTTGACCCCATAATTTCTTTTCAAAGAATCTCTCTTAAAGACATAACCAGGGAACTTCTCTGGTGGTCCAGTGGTTAAGACTCTGTGCTCCCAATGCAGGGAGCCTGGGTTTGATCCTTGTTTAGGGAGCTAGATCCTGCATGCAACAACAAAAATCTCTTATGCAGCACTGACGAACCCATTGCCTCAGCTAAGACCTAGCACAGCCAAATTTAAAAATTAAGAAGAAAATCAGTGACACAGACTTAATACATGTACATGTCCCATTACCCCAGCACCAGACTTCATAATGAAAAATCATCAGGGGTTGTTTAAATGAAGGATAGTAGCACCAATAGAGTATAAGCTACTGTTTTTAAAAATCATGCATTTAAAGAATGTAAATATGATAAAATAATCATCATATAATGTTAAGGTAAAAAGGATGTACACTTAATTGATTAAAATCTCAGTACACACAAAAATCCCAGTTTCCTAAAATATTCATACATAAATAGAAAATCAAAGTCTGAAGGAAAAGAGATATATACTAAAATGTTAAGAGTGCTAGTTTCTGGACTTCCCTAGTAGTATAGTGGATAAGAAGCCACCTGCCAATACAGAGCTGATGAGTTCAATCCCTGGTCCAGGAAGATTCCACATGCCATGGCTCAACTAAGCCCATATGCAACAACTACTAAGCCCCTTCTCTGGCTGGGACCCACAGCTACTGAGCTCACGTGCTGCAACTACTGAAGCCCTTGTGCCTTGAGCCTGTGCTCCACAATGAGAAACACCAGTCAGAAGCCTGTGTGCCAGAGTAGTCCCCAGTTGTAGCAACAAAGACCCAGCACAACCAAAACTAAAATAAATAATTTTTTAAAAATCATGTTAAAAAAATGAATGGATTATATGAAACTCATTTTTTAATGAATAATTTTCTCTTTTCCAAATTTTCTATGAATTTATATTACTTTAGATTCATAAAAAAGAAATCCTATCAGTTAAGACACATATCAAAAAAAAAAGACATATCGAAACCCACTACCTCTCTGAATTCTGTCTTTAGAATTAATTTTGACATACACATATATTTTCTTTATTGGGGTACAGTTGATTTGCAATATTATGAATTCCAAGTATATAATACACTGATACAAAATTTGAAAAGACTATATTCCATATGAAATTATTATAATATATTGGAGGGACTTCCTGGTAGGCCAGTGGTTAAGACTCCATGCTTCCACTGCAGGGGGCATGGGTTTGATCCCTGGTCCAAAGGAACTAAGATACCGTATGCTGGCCAGCACAGCCAAAAGAAGAAAACATTGCATGTATTTCTCTGGCTGTAAATAAATTCTTATACTTTATTCATAGTACTTTATACCTCTTAATGTCCTACCTCTATCTTGCCCCTCTCCCATACCCTTTCTCCACTGGTAACCACTAGTTTGTTGTCTGTGAGTCTGTTTTTGTTTTATTTATTTTTTTTTATTCCACAGATAAGTGGTAACATACAGCATTTGTCTTTCTGTCTGACTTATTTTACTAAGTGTAATATCCTCCAGGTTCATCCATGTTGTTTCAAATGGTGAAAGTTGATTCTTTTTAGAACAGAGTAGTATTCCTTTATAAATATATACCACTCTCTTCTTTATCCTTTTGTCTACTGATGGAAAGCTCAGTTGCTTCAGTATCTTGGCTATTGTAAATAATACTGCTGTGGACATTTAGGGTGCATGCATTTTTTCGAATCAGTGTTTTTGTTTTTCAGGTATGTATCCCAGAGAGGAATTGCTGACTCATCTGGTAGAACAAGCTTTAATTTTTTGATGGGGCTCCATACTGTTTTCTATAGAGGCTACACCAATTTACATTCCCACCAACAGCGGACAAGGGTTAAAATCCACAGATTCAGTATATCTTTTGGTCTCTTTGTATCATTTTCGATTTCTCTCATCAGCCTTCTGTTGTTGTTAAGATTCCACAACTAAGCAATATCATATTTGTCTTTCTCTGTCTGAGTTACTTCAGTCAGTATGACAATCTCTAGGTCCATCCATGTTGCTGCAAATGGCATTATTTTGTTTTTCTTTTATGGATGAGTAATATGGTGACGGAATTCCAGCTGAGCTATTTAAAATCCTAAAAGATGATGCTGTTAAAGTGCTGCACTCAATACGTCAGGAAATTTGGGAAACTCAGCAGTGGCCACAGGACTGGAAAAGGTCAGTTTTCATTCCAATCCCAAAGAAGGGCAATGCCAAAGGACATTGAAACTACCATATAGTTGCACTCATTTCACATGCTAGCAAGGTTATGCTCAAAATCCTTCAAGCTAGGCTTCAGCAGTACATGAACAAAGAACTTCCAGACGTACAAGCTGGGTTTTGAAGAGGCAGAGGAACCACAGACCAAATTGCCAATGTTTGTTGGGTCATGGAGAAGGCAAGGGAGTTACAGAAAAACATCTACTCTGCATCATTGACTACACTAAAGCCTTTGACTGTGTGGATCACAACAAACTGTGAAAGATTATTAAAGAGATGGGGATATCAGACCACTTTTCCTGCCTCCGGGGAAACCTGTAGGCAGGTCAAGAAGCAACAGTTAGAACTGGACATGGAAAAATGGACTGGTTCCAAATCGGGAAAGGAGTATGTCAAGGCTATATATTGTCACATTGCTTATTTAACTTATATGCAGAGTACATCACGCAAAATGCTGTGCTAGATGACTCACAAACTAGAATCAAGATTGCCTGGTGAAATATGAACAACCTCAGATTTGCAGATGATACCACTCTAATGGCAGAAAGTGAAGAGGAACTAAGAGCCTCTAGATGAGGGTGAAAGAGAAGGGTGAAAAAGTTGGCTTGAAACTCAACATCAAAAAAATAAAAAATGATCATAGCATCCAGTCTCATCACTTCATGGCAAATAGAAGATGAAAAAGTGGAAGCAGCAGCAGATTTTATTTTCTTGGGCTCCCAAATCACTGCAAATGGTGACTGCAGCCATGAAATTAAAGGATGCTTGCTCCCTGGAAGGAAAGCAATGACAAACCTAGACAGCATATTAAAAAGCTGACACATCACTTTTTCAACAAAGGTCTGTATAGTCGAAGCTATGGTTTTTCCAGTAGTCATGTATCGATGTGAGAGTTGGATCATAAAGGCTGAGTGCTGGAGAACTGATGCCTTCAAACTGTGGTGTTGGAGAAGACTCCTGAGAGTCCCATGGACTGCAAGTAGATCAAGCCAGTCAATCCTAAAGGAAATCAACCCTGAAATTTCACTGGAAGGAGTGTTGGCTGAAGCTGAAGCTCCAATACTTTGGCCATCTGATGTGAAGAGCAGACTTATTGGAAGAGACCCTGATGCTGAGAAAGGCTGTAGGAAATAGAAGGGGGCGACAGAGGATGAGATGGTAACTCAGTGGACACGAATTTGAGCAAAATTCAGGTGACAGTGGAGGACAGAGGAGCCTGGCATGCTACAGTCCATGGGGTCGCAGAGTTGGACAGAACTTAGTAACTGAACAACAGCAATATTCCATTATGTATATGTACCACATATTTATCCATTCTTCTGTTGATAGACATTTAGTTTGCTTCCATGTCCTGGCTATTGTAAACAGTGGTGCAAGGAATATTGGGGTACATGTATCTTTTAAAATTTTGGTTTTTCTCCAGATATATGCCCAGGAGTGGGATTGCTGGGTTATATGGTAACTCTATTTTCAGTTCTCTTAGGAAGCTCTCCACACCAATTGACATTCTCATCAACCGGGTAGGAAGGTTCCCTTCTCCAGTATTTATTGTCTGTGGGTTTCTCTTTTGTGGCTGTGCTAGATCTTCATTGTTGCTCGAGCTTTTCTCTAGTTGTAATGAGTAGGGACTACTCTCCACTTACGGGGTGGAGGCTTATCTTTGCAGTGGCTTCTCTTGTTGCAGAATACAGGCTCTAGGTGGGCTTCAGTGGCTGTAGCATATAGGCTCAGTAGTTGCAGCTCCTGGGCTATAGAGCCTGGGTTCAATGGTCATGGTGAACAGTCTTGGTTGCTCCATGGCTCATGGAATCTTCCTGGATCAGGGGTCACACCTGTGTCTCCTGCACTGGCAAGTGGATTCTTTACCACTGAGTGACAAGGGAACCCCATCTGTGGATTTTCTGATGATAGGAATTCCGACTGATATGATATTTCATTGTAGTTTTGATTTGCATTTCTCTAATAATTAGCAATACTGAATATCTTTTTATGTGCCTCTTGGCCATGTTGGAATTCCCTGATAGGTCAGTTAATAAAGAATCTTCCTGCAATGCAGGAGAACAGTTCAGTTCCTGGATGGGGAAGATCTGCTGGAGAAGGGATAAGCTACCCACTCAAAGATTCTTGGGCTTCCCATGTGGCTCAACTGGTAATGAATCCGCCTGCAATGCAGGAGACCTGGGTTCAATCCCTGGTCGGGAAGATCCCCTGGAGAAGGGTACAGCTACCCACTCCAGTATTCTTACCTAGAGAATTCACTATACAGTCCATGGGGTCACAAAGAGTTGGGCATGACTGAGCGATTTTCACTTTTTCACTCACTGGCCATGTGTTGTCATCTTTAGAGAAATGTCTATTGAGGTCTTCTGCCTGTTTATTTATTGGGTTGGTTGTTTGATGATATTAAGTCATACAAGCTGTTGGTACATTCTGGAGCCCAATCCTTGCCAGTCACATCATTTGCAAATATTTTCTCCCATTTGATGGGTTGTCTTTTTGTTTTGTTTATGGTTTCCTCTGCTGTGCAAAAGCTTTTGAGTTTAATTAGGTCTCATTTGTTTATTTTTGTTTTTATTTCCATTACTCTGGAAGACAGATTGAAAAGGTTAATGCTGTGATTTATGTCAGAGAGTGTTCTGCCTATGTTTTCCTCTAATAGTTTTGTAGTGTCTGGTCTCACATTTTTGAAATCCATATATCATGCTGTGAGGAAGCTCAGCAGTCCATGCAGAAACTCACGTGCATGAGAATCACAACTGGCTTTAGGACTAAATGGCAGGTGGAAGCTGGAAGGGCTCCAGGGAGACCATTAGTGAAAGTCAAAGAGACTTATGAAGGCCTAAAGGAAAGCAAAATAAATTCACTGGAAGCCAGAGGAAACACCAACATCTGTAATATGTGAAAAAAGGAAAATATACCTAATTAATTCAATGCTCTAGCTAAAATGATTTCCTGGCAGAGTACTGATAGTGCCATCTGGCTTCTTCTTGCTGCCTATTATAAAACATACAAGAAGAAAAGGTGAACTAAAGAATCAACTGTTATCAACAAGGACCTACTGTGCAGTACAGAGAACCTACTCAATATTCTGTGATAACCTGTATGGGAAAGAATCTGAAAAAGAATAGATATGTGTATAACTGAACTGCTTTGCTGTACACCTGAAATTAACACAACTGTACTCCAATATCAAATAATTTTTTTAATGAACTTCTAAATAGAAAGCAACCAGGACTTGCCAAGTTTGACAGTAATATTGTTTCTCCTTTCCACCTTCTCCAGATGGTAAATTATTCTATAAGTAAGACAGAATCTCAAAGCAAAGTCAAGCCCAGAGTGAGTCTATGGGAGATCCTTTGTAAAAACCTCAAAGATTCAAGGTAATGCTTCACAGAATATTTCAGAATGACAAAAGTCCCTCTAAACATTTTAAGGTGTGCCTAACAAATCCTATTAAATAAGAGAATTTATGAGAATCTTAAGGATGTTTTCCTGCAGCATTCTCCCAGAAAGCCCCAGATAGAGACATTCTTATCTCAAACAGGTTTATAGTGGTGTATTGCCTAATACAGTGAACTCCACTAATATTTTTAGAAAACCCATACAGTTTTTTAAATGGTTCTGGTGGAAGCACAGTAAGTTTAAAAGAGAAAGATTGCAAAATAAAAAGAGACCTTTATTTATTTATTTATTTATTTTAAAAAGTGCATCTCTATGTATTTTCACAGTAAATGCACCAATATCACAAAACAAAAACAAAACTCCTGCCTTGTAGAACATCCACTACACTACTCTGACTTCTATCTCCATATATTAGTTTTGCCTGTTTTTATTTTTTGTTTTAAATTAATGTATTTTAATTGGAGGCTAATTACAATATTGTAGTGGTTTTTGCCATACATTCACATGAATCAGCCATGGGTATACATGTGTTCCCCATCCTGAACCCTCCTCCCACCTCCCTCCCCGTCCCATTCCTCAGGGTCATCCAAGTGCACCGGCCCTGAGCACCCTGTCTCATGCATCAAGCCTGGACTGATGATCTATTTCACATATGGTAATATACATGTTTCAATGCTATTCTCTCAAATCATCCCACCGTCACCTTTTCCCGCTCAGAGTCCAAAAGTCTGTTCTTTACATCTGTGTCTAAAAACAGACCTTTCAGTGGAGTTCATTTCAGTTGCTCAGTCATACCCAACTCTTTGTGACCCCATGAACCACAGCACGCCAGGCCTCCCTGTCCATCACCAACTCCCGGAGTCCACCCAAACCCATCTCCATTGTGTTGGTGATGCCATCCAACGATCTCATCCTCTGTTGTCCCCTTCTCCTCCTGCCCGCAATCTTTCCCAGCATCAGGGTCTTTTCAAATGAGTCAGCTCTCCGCATCAGGTGGTCAAAGTATTGCAGTTTCAGCTTCAACATCAGTCCCTCCAGTGAACACCCAAGACTGATCTCCTTTAGGGTGGACTGGTCGGATCTCCTTGCAGTCCAAGGGACTCTCAAGAGTCTTCTCCAACACCACAGTTCAAAAGCATCAATTCTTCCGTGCTCAGCTTTCTTTATAGTCCAACTCTCACAGAGACCTTTAGATGCTTCATATATTTTGCTCAGAAAACAGATTCTGGAGGCTTTTTTCCTAATTTAATTATTTTTATGAGAAACACAGGTTTCAATGCAGAGGATAGAACCAAGAGATACAGAGAACAACTCAGAGGGTAAACTGAGCAGCAATGAAAGAATTGGCAACATGTTCTCAGTTAGATTTCAGAAGAGGTAGGTGGGGCCAGCAATTGTTGTGTGTCTCAGACGCCATGTTTTTGAACGGGAATGTCTAAGAATTGGGGCTCACAAGTGGTAAAGAACCTGCTTGCTAATGCAGGAGATATAAGAGACAAGGGTTTGATCCCTGGGTCAGGAAGATCACTGGAGAAGGGCATGGTAACCCACTCCAGTAGGCTTGCTTGAAGAATCCCCTGGATAGAGAAAAACGGCGGCTACAGTCCATAGGAAGGCAGAGGAACCAGAGGTCAAATTGCCAACATCTGCTGGATCATGGAAAAAGCAAGAGAGTTCCAGAAAAACATCTATTTCTGCTTTATTGACTATGCCAAAGCCTTTGACTGTGTGGATCACAATAAACTGTGGAAAATTCTGAAAGAGATGGGAATACCAGACCACCTGACCTGCCTATTGGGAAATGTATATGGAGGTCAGGAAGCAACAGTTAGAACTGGACATGGAACAAGAGACTGGTTCCAAATAGGAAAAGGAGCACATCAAGGCTGTATATTGTCACCCTGCTTTTTTAATTTATATGCAGAGTACATCACGAGAAACGTTGGGCTAGAAGAAGCACAAGCTGGAATCAAGATTGCCGGGAGAAATACCAATATCCTCAGATATGCAGATGACACCACCCTTATGGCAGAAAGTGAAGAGGAACTAAAAAGCCTCTTGATGAAAGTGAAAGTGGA
>SJYQ01004619.1:104436-144771 GCA_006410935.1 Redunca redunca
AAGGAGATCAACCCTGGGTGTTCATTGGAAGGACTGATGCTAAAGCTGAAACTCCAGTACTTTGGCCACCTCATGCAAAGAGTTGACTCATTGGAAAAGACTCTGATGCTGGGAGGGATTGGGGGCAGGAGGAGAAGGGGACAACAGAGGATGAGATGGCTGGATGGCATCATCGACTCGATGGACATGAGTTTGGGTGAACTCCGGGAGTTGGTGATGGACAGGGAAGCCTGGCGTGCTGCAATTCATGGGGTCGCAAAGAGTTGGACATGACTGAGCAACTGAACTGAACTGAACAGTCCATAGGTTGCAAAGAGTTGGACATGACTGAAGCATCTTAGCATACACACAGGCATAGCATCACAGCGTCAGGTTTGTCAAGCTTCACAGGGTGGCTCAGCGCTCTAAGAGCAAGTGTTCCTAGCAAACAAGGTGGAAACTTCATGGCCTTTATGAAAGGCCTTTGTGACTTCTGAAGTCACAAAGGATCAGTTCAGAAATCCGTTCAGAAGCAGTCAGAAATCCATCCATATTGAGGGGACAGGGCATAGATCTCCCGCCTCTTTGTGCCAGAAGTGGCAAAGAATTTTGTGTTATAAATTCTACCTGCACAGGTAAAATTTTTTTTTTTAAACCTGCACAGGTCTTCCCTGGTGGCTTAGTGGTAAAGAAACCGACTGCCAATGCTGGAGACATGGGTTTGATCCTTGGTCTGGGGAGATCACACATGCCTCAGAGTGGCTAAGCCTGTGCTCCACAGCTATTTAGCCTGTGCTCTAGAGCCTGGGAGCAGCAACTACTGAGCCCACATGCTGCAACTACTGAAGCCCGTGTGCCCATGAACCCATGCTCTTCAATGAGAAGCCACCACAGTGAGAAGCCATGTAGCACAACTGAGCATACAGAACCCCATTTCACTGCCACTAGAGAAAAGCCGCAGCCACGGAGACCCAGCACAGCCAAGAATAATGATATATAAACAAGCAAATTATTTAAAACCTGCACAATTCTTCTATAATGTGTTAAATACAGCTTTCTTTGTATTTAACTAGCTTGAGGTTTATAGGTGTTATGAACTGAATGTGTGCCCTCAAAACTCAGTGTTGCAATCTAAAACTCCAGTGTGATGGTATTTGAAAGTGGGGCCTTTGCGAAGTTGTTAGGTTTAAATGAAGTCAGGAGAGTGAGGCCTCCATGATGGGATTAGTGTCCTTATGAAATGAGGAAGTGAAACTGGAGCTCCCTTCTTTCTCTCCCCACCAACTGAAGATACAGAGAGAAGGCAGCTGTCTCTAGGCCAGAAGTGGCCCCCACCAGGAACTGAATCTGCCAGAACCTTGATCCTAGACTTCCCAGCCTCCAGAACTGTGAGAAATGTCTGTTGTCTAAGCCATTCCATCTATGGTATTTTGTTAGAGAAGCCTGAACCAAGACACAGTGCTTCTGGACTATGTGGTTGATGTCTGTCAATTTTTGAAAATTCTCAACCATTGTCTCTTCAAATAAACCTACATAACGCTTTGTAGCTTTGTTGTCAGGGAAAGTGATGATGCCTCTAGGAATGTCACAATATGAGTTTCCAAAGTTTGTTCTTATAACCAGGAAGCAAGAAGGAAAATAGGTCATAGTCACTCACCTTTGGACTGATGACTTTGGAAGGATTGATGCTGAAGCTGAAGCTCCAATACCGTGTCCACCTGATGCAAAAAGCCGACTTACTGGAAAAGACCCTGATGCTAGGAAAGACTGAAGGCAGGAGGAGAGGGGATGACAGAGGATGAGATGGTTGGATGGCATCACTGACTCGATGGACATGAATTTGAGCATCCTTCACTAGTTTGTGATGGACAGGGAAGCCTGGTGTGCTGCAGTCCATGGGGTTGCAAAGGGTCAGACACAACTGAGCAACTGAACTGAACTGAATGACTCACCTTTGGAACATAGTTTTGACTAAACTATTCTAGAGTCAGATGTTCCCCTTCTTGTTTTATTTTTATTATTTTTTGGTTGTGCTGAGTCTTTGTTGCTGGGCATGGGCTTTCTAGAGTTGGGGTGAGCGAGGGCTACTCTCTGTTCGCAATATGCGGACTTCTCATTGCAGTAGCCTCTCCTTATCTGGATCAAGAGCTCTAGGTTTGCAGGCTTCAGTAGTTGTGGAACATATACTTAGTTGCCCCAGGCATGTGGCATCTTCCTGGACAAGGGACAAAATGGTGTTCCTTCCATTGAAAGGTGGATTCTTAACCACTGACCACAAAGGAAGCCCCTGGTGCTCCCCTTCTTACTGTAACTCCTCCTTCCGGGAATTCCTCTTTAATCTCCATGAGAAAAAGGTCAGGTCAGTCTGGCTTTCCTTCTATCAACACCTCTGTGTATACTTTAGCCAATGAAAATTCTACTGTTATCAGTAATTGAACCACTGGCAAATACTGAATGGCCATTCTCTCCCAGTGATGGGAAAAGTAACCCAGTAGTTCTGTGACTAAAAATGTTAAGTAAAAAAAAATCTAGATGAAAACACAAATCTTAAAATTATGGATACTTTTTACTATTTTGTATTACATACCTCTATTGAATCTTCAATAGAGGTATGTGTTACATACCTCTATGTATGTAACACATACCTCTAACAATAGGCATGTGTTACATTAGAAAAATTCATTACAAAATAAAACTCCAAAAAGTTTCCTACAATACATCATTAATAACAATGACATGAATTTAGTGTTGTCCAGGGAACAAACGATTCAGATAAGATTATTAAACACTAAAATCCAACCTTGAATCTCTCTCTCCTGTCAGTAACAGAGCAGTGCATTACAATTTGGGGGAAGGTCCAAGGTGTTTGGTGAAGAAGGTTAGAATTTGCTTCCACGCATCCACCTGGGCCTTAGAATGAGCCCTGGGCTCCCCGCCCCACATTACGGGTTTGTCCAATAATTTGTGCAAAGAAGCTGGGCACATGGGGAAATAAGGAGGCTCAATGTAGTGTCCAGTCCCAGGATAAGAGATGATCTGGGGTTTTTCCTTTCCATGGGCCTGTAACCGTTCAGAGGCTATCTGGGCATAAAGCTCACTCCTCCAGTTATGGTCATCCTGACCAACAATGAAGAGGAAGGGCCCCTGGGCCTTCTCTATTGGAATCATGCAGGGGTTCTCATATCCCTCTACAATATCATTCCTTACATCCACAATGTCTAGGAGGCCTGAGAAAGCTACCTTCACTCGCCTCAGGTCATGGCCCAGGGGTGGAATGCTGCTGTCCTTGTAGTGTATGACTCTGTGTCCACTGAACCCAGATCCATTGATGGAAACTGTGGCTGAGATGTTCTTCAAAAATGAGGCCATGGAGAGACAAATATCAGCCCCTAAAGAAATGCCCAGAAGCCCAATGCATGGGCCCTTTATCTGGAAGAAAAGAAGAGACAAGAGTCAAGAACATACCCAAGAGAAAAACATTTTTCTAAATGCAACTAGAGATGCTGCTAGCTTTAATTTGTGAACTGGCCACAAGATACTCAACCTCAGTTTACAGAGGAGTTTCTTCCCATATAAAGACTATCTTGCTGGACACATGGCAAACAAATTCAATGGTAAATTTGGGAAGATGGCTTAGTTGCTAAGGACTGTAGCCTGCCAGGCTCCTCTGTCCATGGGATTCTCCAGGCAAGAATACTAGAGAAGGTGGCCACTTCCTTGCCCAGGGAATCTCTCCCACCCAGGGGTCAAACCAGGGTCTACCTGCATTGCAGACAGATTCTTTACTTGACTGAGCCACCAGGATGGTTTGCAAACTTCCAGAGAGTCAGACACTAGAGAATGCTGAGTCTTGGAGCCTGGCAAGTTCAGAGCCTATGTTCTTGGCTATCTAAGCCTGTGAAACCAAATTCTGTTACAAGAAGTGAATCATTATCAGACCACTTCTAAATATATACTGAAAAATGGTTAACTTAATAGAAACAAAGTAGGACTGCAGAGTCCAATTAAGGAGTTCTTATCTTCTGAAATGGGTGGAGAAGTTTCAATCATCTGAGAACATACCCTCCTATCAGAAAAATATTAAAAAGCATTCAAAGCGAAATTTCATATCACTACCTAATTCCTTGAAATAAAATTTCACACGACTTTTACAATGAATTCTGCATTATTAACCCAACTGACAAAGAAAGGGGATGGTGCTTTAGGTGCTTTAGGTACTAAAACCAAGGAAGTCTCCGAAGGAAATCTCTGTGAAAGAAGCACAGGGCAGCCCCAGTGCACCCGGCGCAGGTGAGTGCAAAGGGACAGCTCTTTGGGGGTGGTCCTGAAGAGAATGATGAAGGACATCAGGAGAACCTGGGTGTGTTGAAGCATGTAGCACAGGGCTTCTTCAAAATACTCCAGGTGTATCACGTCAAATTTCTTGGGAAGATCATCAAAGTCATAATAAGCTAGAGCCAATGTGGCAAAGCCATGGCCAGCCAAAAGACTGGCCCGATATTCCAATAGGCCTCCTCCAATGCCGAAGATGTCAATGATCCCTGGGAAAGGTCCAGATCCTAGAGACAGTAATATTACAGAGGGAAAATATTATATAATTTAATGAATTTGCTTTCCATGCTCTACATCACTAATTATTAGAGAAATGCACATCAAAATACAGTGAGATACTCACCTCACACGAGTCAGAATGACCATCATTAGAAAGTCTACAGATAAGTGCTGTAGACTGTGTGGACAAAAGGGAACCCTCCTACACTGTTGGTGGGAATATAAGTTGGTGTAGCCACTATGGAAAATAGCATGCTGCTGCTGCTGCTAAGTCGCTTCAGTCGTGTCCGACTCTGTGCAACCCCAGAGACGGCAGCCCACCAGGTTCCCCATCCCTGGGATTCTCCAGGCAAGAACGCTGGAATGGGTTGCCATTTCCTTCTCCAATGCATGAAAGTGAAAAGTGAAAGTGAAGTCACTCAGTCGTGTCCGACTCCTAGCAACCCCATGGACTGCAGCCTACCAGGCTCCTCCGTCCATGAGATTTGCCAGGCAAGAGTACTGGAGTGGGGTGCCATTGCCTTCTCCATTGGAAAATAGTATGGAGGTTCTCAAAAAACTAAAAATAGAGTTGCCATATGATCCAGCAATCCCTATAAATCAAAAAGATGTATGAATTCCTATGTTTATAGCAGCACTGTTCACAACAACCAAGACAAGGAAACAAGCTAAATGTTCACTGACAGATGAATGGATACAGAAGATGTGGTACATATATGCAATGGAATACTACTCAGCCAAAAAAAGAATGAACAACATTTACAGCAACATGGATGGATATAGAGATTATCATACTAAGTGAACTAAGGAAGAGAAAGACAAGTACCATATGATACACTTATACGTAGAATCTAAAATATGACACAAATGAACTTATCAACAAAACAGTAACATACTCACAGATGCAGAGAACAGACTTGTGGTTGCCAAGAGGGAGGGTGTGTTGCAAAGGGATGGAGTGGGAGTTTGGGGTTAGCAGATGCAAGCTAGTATATAGAGAATGTATAAATAACAGGGTCTTACCATATAGCACAGGGAACTATATTCAATACCCTGTGATAAACTATAATGGAAAAGAATATATATATATGTATAATTGAATCACTTTGCAGTACAGCAGAAATGAATATTTTGTAAATCAACTACACTTTAATTTTTTTAAAAGAGCCTGCTTTCCTTTTAGAGATCTTTCTAAACTATTAGTCAGTTCCTGTGAATCAAAGGAAAGAGAACAATTCCCTGAGTCATTATTGAAAAGGGATACAAGTTACTTTTAGGGAAGGGAGTCCAAGTAAAATATATAAGGTAACTTATCGATGCATTTACCCTCCCTATTATTTTACAACAAATTTTCTCAAAGGTTCTAAGAATCTGTAGTTGTAAGCAAGAATAACCAAGTTAATAATCTTGCAAGAAAACTTCTGTATTGTGTTGCATCGACACAACTCTGTGTGTGTGTGTACTTATATTTCAAATGTCACTTGACCAGAGGAAAGAAAAAGAGATACCCAGTGAGGCTTCAGGTAAGGAAGGCAGTGAAGTCTGAAAAGTGATCCATGGTAGACAGGAGCATGAAAAAGTGGGTAAAGGGCCCAGTGTACGCAGAACACTCGAGAAGAGTGAGGAGGCACTAGCTTCCTCGGCTGTCATCATATTGTGTAAGATCATCATACTGTGTCAGGGCTGAAGGTTATAGAAATCTGTAGTTATTCATCACAAAGTGAACCTACAGACCCCATCCAGTCCTTTTTAGTTTTTTCTTTTAATCTGCACAATAACAGTATCCACCTCTTTGGGATACAGAGGTTAAATGAGATAATGCAAGCAAACCGCATAGCAGAATGCAGAACAAATCAAAAGCCTCCATTGTGGCTGTGAGGTCACTGATTTAGTCAACATCCTCTTCTCTGACCCTGATCCCAAGCCACCCTTCCTGGGAAGCGGTATCACAAACCGAGCCGGCCTAGAGCACCCGCTCGCCAGGCCCCAGCACCCCAGGCTCACCTGGCGGCAGGAAGAGCGTGGCGCGCACCCGGCCCGCGCGCACCGGCTCGCGCCGCACCCCGGGCGCCAGGAAGTCGCGCTCGTGCACCGCCCGGCCCAGGAGCCGCTGGGCCTCGGGCTCGTGACCGTCGAGCACCTCCAGCTCCACGGCGAAGGGCGTCTGCACATCCCGCTTCAGAAATCGCCAGAAGGGCTTCTCGGGCTCCAGAGCCCAGAAGAGCCCCATGGGCTCGAGCCCCGCGAAGCTGCCGCCCAGCGCGGGGGCGCGCTCCAGGTCCAGCAGGCCGGCGGCGTCGGCGCAGTAGCGCGCGTGGGCCCTGAAGAGCGCGCCCTTCTCGTCGCGCAGGGACGCGCGCAGCGTGACCGGCTGCCCCGGGGCCAGGCCGCGCACGGCGATGCGCACGGGCTCGTCCCAGCGGCAGCGGCCGGCCGGCTCCAGCGTCACGGTCACTGTCATCCCAGACGCACAGTCGCAGCCTATACCCTGAATGTGAAAGCTCAGGTCGCTTCCGGTGTCCCACCCCAGGCCGGGTGTACGCGCCCAGTGGACCGACGAGGTCAGGAGTCGCCTGGCGCCGGGGAGCGGTCAAAGGCTGAGGCGCCTCCGGAGGCGACCTGGCGCTTCCGGTCCATGTACCTCCTCTAGCCGGCAATTTGCCTGACTAAAAGTCGTTTTCCTGGCGGGACGCACTGGGATGTCCTGCTGTCCCGTGGGGTGCCAAACCCGCCCGCGGACGCCTCTTTTCAGCCTCAAACCTCCGGCACTCGTTGGGGGTAATTGATTCATGGTGAAACCAGAGCTGAGTGACTTTAGACAGAATTCCAAGACTTGTAGCCCCTCCATAGAAAAGGACAACTTAAAACTTTTAATGAATTATAACGTACATACCAAAAACGTGCATAAATCTTAAGCGTACAGTTCAATGAATTACAAAACCGGAACGTACTTAGTTGGGTATCCAAGCACAGGAATTCAGAAACATCACTACCAGCACTCCAGAAGCCACCCTCCTTTCTACTCCAGTCTCTTTCCCATCCCCAAGGTACTCTGAGTCCAATAAAACGGGTTGGTTTTTCCCAACTCTATTTTATGGTGACGAATCCTTCAGTCTGCCTTCTTTAGTGTCTGATTTTATTCTCATATTATGTATTTAAGATTCATCAATACTGTTGGGAGCAGTTGTAGATTTTCCGTGATCACTGCCAAATAGTATTGCATTTTGTAACCATAAAAGTATTGGTCAAATTTTACTGACTATAGGCATTTGATAATTCCCAACTTGGGATTCTTAGATATAGTGCTTCATTTTGGTGAAGTGAATACCAAAGATTGAAATTGCTGTATCATAGAGAATGAGAACATGCAGTCTTTGTAGACACTAAACATCATGTTTTGAAGGTGACCCTGGAAGCAATACAGATACAATGTCCAAGGATGTATTTTATATTTACTACAATTTATATGTAGTATAGTTATGACTGTGTGCTGTGTGTGTGTGCTAAGTTGCTTCAGTCTTGTCTGATTCCTTGTGACTGTACAGACTGTCCTTGGGACTCTCCAGGCAAGAATCTTGGCGTAGGTTGCCCTTTCCTTCTCCAGGGTACTCCACTGCTAAAGAGTAATGGCTACTCTTGTTAAATTGATCCATCTTGTTAAATTGTGTGTTTTACATTCACAATTTAACAAGTCCGTAAAACACTGGGAGTATTTTTCACATATTCAAGAGGAGGAACCTGAGGCTTGGAGAATGTTAAGCTACTGAGGATTAACCTCTGTCGGAGCCTTGACAGACTCCAAATGTGGAACTCAACAGTGAGCAGCAGCATTGGGGTGAAATATATTAGAATTCTAGCCCTGACTTCATCACTGACTAGTTCTGTAATCTCAAGTAAGTTTATATCTTTTGGGGTTTAAGAGTTCTTGTGTTTAACATGATGAAAGTCTCCTGTATGGGGATCAGAGATGACAGTATATGTGAAAGGCTTTGAAGAATACTAGGAAGCAAAATAGAGGAGAAGGCAACGGCACCCCACTCCAGCACTCTTGCCTGGAAAATCCCATGGACGGAGGAGCCTGGTGGGCCGCAGTCCATGGGGTCGCTAAGAGTCAGACACAACTGAGTGACTTCACTTTTCACTTTCATGCACTGGAGAAGGAAATGGCAACCCACTCCAGTGTTCTTGCCTGGAGAATCCCAGGGATGGGGGAGCCTGGTGGCCTGCCGTTTATGGGGTCGCACAGAGTTGGACAAGACTGAAGCGACTTAGCAGCAGCAGCAGGAAGCAAAATGTCATGTTTAACTTCAGAGTACCCAGGGACTGAGCGCATCTGTGTTTTGTTTCTCATGCTCAGTCACTCAGTCATGTCGGACTCTTTGTGACCCCATGAACTGTAGCCTGCCAAGCTCCTCTGTCCTTCGAATTTTCCAGGCAAGAATACTGGAGTGGGTTGCCATTTCCTTCTCCAACTGTTTCTCGTGGTCTCCGGATAATTGTCATAGGTTTTTGCACAGTGCTAAATTGCTCTGTAAGGACAAATCAATTCGTTTTGAAGGAAAAAAATATGTGCTTTGAAAAACAGATGTAAGCAATGTTGAAAAGTTTACAATGTGAAATGATAGTTTACTCTCCTGCCAGCTGCCACTTTCCCCCAAATCTGAGTGCTTCCAACTAGGTTTTATTTCCAGATGTTGAAGAACGTATGTAAGTGGGTGTGTGAACCTGCTATTCCTTTTTAAAATATTTTATTTCTTTATTTTTGGCTGTGCCGAGTCTTTACTGCTGCTTGCTGGCTTTCTCTAGTTGCGGCAAGCAGGGGCTACTCTCTCGTTGCAGTGTGCAGGCTTCTCCTTGACGTGGCTTCTCTTGTTGTGGAACCCGGGCTGTAGATGCACATGCTTGAGTAGCTGTTGCGCACAGGCTTAGAGCCCCGCCAAGGATCACGCCTGTGTCCCCTGCATTGGAAAGTGAATTCTTAACCACTGGACCACAAGGGAAGTCCCTGTCTTCTTCTGGATTTAGTAAGTTTTTCCTTTTTTTCTTGGGTTCTCTTCATTTGTGAATTAAATATTGTTTATTTTAGTGGTTACTCTTGAATTTTTGAAAAGGTAAAATTTTTGAAAAGAATCATTACTCTTGAAATGTTAACAGCGTGGACAGTTTCTTTACCTTTCTCTCAATATGAAAGAGACCTTATTTACCTCACTATCCGATTTGTTTTAGGACCCCAGACAATACCAAAATCTACAGATACTTAAGTCCCTTATATAAAATGGAGTAGTGTTTGCATATCACCTATGAAAACCCTCTCATATAGTTTAAATTATCTCTAGATTACTTATAATACCTAGTATTATGTGAAAGAAAGTGTTAGTTGCTGTCGTGTCCGACTCTTTGCGACCCCATGTGGAGAACTATTCACCTTGAACACTTCAGGGGCTGGGGCACTGACTCTGCATGTAGTTAAAATCCAAGTATAACTATAGTTATCCCTCTGTACCTGTGCTCGCTTCCATATATTCAAGCAACAGCAGCTGGTGAAGTACTGTAGTACATATTTATTTTTTTTCAAGTTAAAAAAAAGCAAAAAAAGAAAGAAAAAAGTTCACTTGTACGTGGACCTGTGCAATTCACACCTGTGTTGCTCAAGGGTCAAAGGTGTTTTCCATATTATTTCATCCTAACCTCTTAGTTTTTAATTTCTGGGACTCCTTTTTAATCTAAGTTTTTTGGAAACAACTTTTGTATAAGTTGAAAATTTTAACTTTTTCCCCAGATAGGCCTTCCTGGTGGTGCTAGGAAGGCTGGTTAACAACCTACCTGCCAATGGCAGGAGACATAAGACATGGGTTCGATCTCTGGGTCAGGAAGATCCTCAACAGGAGGGCATGGCAACGCACCCAAGTATTCACGCCTGGAGAATCCCATGAACAGAGGAGCCAGGCAGGTTACAGTCCGTAGTGTCACAAAGAGTCAGACATGACTGAAGCAACTTAGCATGCAATTTCTGCACAGTAATAAGTGTAAGGGTGGGAAAAAACTTAAAATGCAAATCAGCAGTCCTGTTTTTCACCACTGCCCTATAAAAAAGTCCCATGTTCTTCAAGCAGCCTCTTTTAACTATCTCTATTTTCATTGTTTTTATGGTTACCTTCATTGTATTAAATATTATGTTTCTCTATTTCATAATATTTGCATTTTGTAGTTATTTACTGACTCATGAACATTCAACTTACTCTTTCTTCTTCCTCCAGGTGTTTGAGAGATGTAGTATTATTTCTTGTTATTCTGTTGGTTAATTTTGTAATTTTAAATAACATATATGTGTTCATTTCTTGCCCCATCAAATTTCAACTAAATCTATGACTTTGAAAGATAGAGATATTATCAACCCTATGTTTTCCAATGTGTTTAAATTCCATTTTTACTCTCTCTGGTAAAACTCATTAATTTCTATTTTTCTCCAGCTGTATTTAAAAAATATAGTCTGCATCATTTCTACTGTGAATGAAAAATATTGCCTGCCATATCAGTAAACAAAGGATGTTCCAGGCATCAGGCCAGTACAGCCACCCCTAACAGTGACACTGAGGGAACTCAGAATGGAGACAGACAGGCTTCCCCTGAGGTGCATCCTGGGGGGACTCAGAATGGAAAAAAACAGGATGCTGGCCCTAGGTAGCTAAGGTATATATCAAAGGAATTATTTCAATACGCCCAGACTCATGTATCTTCCTAAACATAAAAGAATACTTAATTTATTAACTTGAGATACCTAGTTTTCTTTAACAGTAGTCTTTTGATGTTCCCAACTGCCCGGTCATTGTTGCAAAAACCCTACATAACCTGAAAGAAAGTGAAAATGTTAGTCAATTAGTCGTGTCCAGCTCTTTGTGACCCCCATGGACAGTAGCCCGCCAGGCTCCGCTGTCCATGGAATTCTCCAGGCAAGAATACTAGAATGGGTTGTCATTCCCTTCTCCAGGGGATCTTCCCAACCCAGGAATTAAACCCACGTCTCCTTCACTGCAGGCAGATTCTTTACCAACTGAGCCACTAGGGAAACCCTATATAACCTGGCTCCTCCCTTACCACTTTGGAACAGTCTCAGAGTTGAGAGGCTGTATCCCAGACCTAAGTCCTCAGTTTTGTCCACCAAATAAAACATAATTCTGAACTTTCAGGTTTGGATTTTTCAGTCAATACTACTCTTGGTACTTTATTACTTCTTAATGTTCTGAACATTGTCAACTTTTCTAAATATTTAAGAGTATTTGAAAAGAAGATGGAAACAGTGGAAACAGTGGCAGACTTTTTTGGGGGGTGGGGTTCCAAAATCACTGCAGATGGTGATTGCAGCCATGAAATTAAAAGACACTTACTCCTTGGAAGGAAAGTTGTGACCAACCTAGAGAGCATATTAAAAAGCAGAGACATTACTTTGCCAACAAAGGTCCATCTAGTCAAGGCTATGGTTTTTCCAGTAGTCATGTATGGATGTGAGAGTTGGACTATAAAGAAAGCGGAGCACCGAAGAATTGATGCTTTTGAACAGTGGTGTTGGAGAAGACTCTTGAGAGTCCCTTGGACTGCAAGGAGATCCAACCAATCCATCCTAAAGGAGCTCAGTCCTGGGTATTCTTTGGAAGGAATGATGCTAAAGCTGAAACTCCAGTACTTTGGCCACCTCATGTGAAGAGTTGACTCACTGGAAAAGACTGATGCTGGGAGGGATTGGGGGCAGGAGGAAAAGGGGACGACAGAGGATGAGATGGCTGGATGGCATCACCGACTCGATGGACGTGGATTTGAGTGAACTCCGGGAGTTGGTGATGAACAGGGAGGCCTGGCGTGCTGCGATTCATGGGGTCGCAAAGAGTCGGACACGACTGAGCAACTGAACTGAACTGAACTGAAAGACTAGCAGGGGTGTACTCTTTCTGCCCCCTTCTGATGTCCACATCAGAACCTTTCTCTATCTCTTTTATATTTTAATAAAACTTTATTACACAAAAGCTCTGAGAGATCAAGCCTCATCTCTGGTCCTGGATTGAATTCTTCTCCTCTAGAGGCCAAGAATCCCTGCGTCTTTTGTGGTTCAGCAACAACCTTTCTCTTTCCTTGGATGAGGGGTATCTCCTCACTGCTGCTCCTCCTGACCGTGAACGTGGAGTAGCTCCTCTCAGCCCTCCTGCACCCATGCACCTACCGCTCCTTGGACATGGGGTTGCTCCTCTCGGCCATGGCCCCTGACCTCGGACGTGGGGTAGCTCCTCTCAGCTGCTGACCCTGACCTTGGGCAAAGGGTAGCTCCTCTCAGCCATGCTTCTGCGTGGTCTGTCACAGCTGGCACGCTTCTGCCTGGTCCAAGTAAGATGGTAGGTGTTGCGAGACTGCATCAGAGGGCAGACACACTGAAACCATAATCACAGAAAGCTAGGCAATCTAATCACACGGACCACAGCCTTGTCTAACTCAATGGAACCAAGCTATGCCCATGGGGCCACCCAAGACAGGCGGGTCATGGTGGAGAGGTCTGACAGAATGTGGTCCACTAGAGAAGGGAATGGCAAACCACTTCAGTATTCTTGCCTTGAGAACTCCATGAACAGTATGAAAAGGCAAAATGATAGGATACTAAGAGGATCTCCCCAGGTCAGTAGGTGCCCAATATGCTACTGGAGATCAGTGGAGAAATAACTCCAGAAAGAATGAAAGGATGGAGCCAAAGCAAAAACAATACCCAGTTGTAGATGTGACTGGTGATAGAAGCAAGGTCCGATGCTGTAAAGAGCAATATTGCATAGGAACCTGGAATGTTAGGTCCATGAATCAAGGCAAATTGGAAGTGGTCAAACAGGAGATGGCAAGAGTGAACAACATTCTAGGAATTAGCAAACTAAAATGGACTGGAATGGGTGAATTTAACTCAGGATGACCATTATAACTACTACTGTGCGCAGGAATGACTTAGAAGAAATGGAGTAGCCATCATGGTCAACAAGAGTCCAAAATGCAGTAGTTGGATGCAACCTCAAAAATGACAGAATGATCTCTGTTCATTTCCAAGGCAAACATTTCAATATCACAGTAATCCAAGTCTATGCTCCAACCAGTAACACTGAAGAAGCTGAAGCTGAACAGTTCTATGAAGACCTACAAGACCTTTTAGAACTAACACCCCAAAAATATGTCCTTTTCATTAGGGGATATGTCCTTTTCATTCCAGTCCCATAGGGACCCGGAATGCAAAAGTAGAAAGTCAAGAAACACCTGGAGTAACGGGCAAATTTGGCTTTGGAATACAGAATGAAGCAGGGCAAAGGCTAATAGAGTTTTGTCAAGAGAATGCACTGGTCATAGCAAACACCCTCTTCCGACAACACAAGAGAAGACTCTACATATGGACATCACCAGATGGTCAACACCGAAATCAGATTGATTATATTCTTTGCAGCCAAAGATGGAGAAGCTCTATACAGTCAGCAAAAACAAGACTAGGAACTGACTGTGGCTCAGATCATGAACTCCTTATTGCCAAATTCAGACTTAAATTGAAGAAAGTAGGGAAAACCACTAGACCTTTCAGGTATGACCTAAATCAAATCCCTTATGATTATACACTGGAAGTGAGAAATATATTTAAGGGATTAGATCTGATAGATAGAGTGCCTGATGAACTATGGAATGAGGTTCGTGACACTGTACAGGAGACAGGGATCAAGACCATCCCCATGGAAAAGAAATGCAAAAAAAGCAGAATGGTTGTCTGGGGAGGCCTTGCAAATAGCTGTGAAAAGAAGAGAAGCAAAAAGCAAAGGAGAAAAGGAAAGATATAAGCATCCGAATGCAGAGTTCCAAAGAATAGCAAGGAGAGATAAGAAAGCCTTCCTCAGTGATCAATGCAAAGAAATAGAGGAAAACAACAGAATGGGAAAGACAAGAGATCTCTTCAAGAAAATCAGAGATACCAAGGGAACATTTCATGCAAAGATGGGCTCGATAAAGGACAGAAATGGTATGGACCTAACAGAAGGAGAAAGTATTACGAAGAGGTGGCAAGAATACACAGAAGAACTGTACAAAAAAGATCTTCATGACCCGGATAATCACAATGGTGTGATCACTCATCTAGAGCCAGACATCCTGGAATGTGAAGTCAAGTGGGCCTTAGATAGCATCACTATGAACAAAGCTAGTGGACGTGATGGAGTTCCAGTTGAGCTATTTCAAATCCTGAAAGATGATGCTGTGAAAGTGCCGCACTCAATATGCCAGCAAATTTGGAACACTCAGCAGTGGCCACAAGACTGGAAAAGGTCAGTTTTCACTCCAATCCCAAAGAAAGGCAATGCCAAAGAATGCTCAAACTACCGCACAATTGCACTCATCTCACACACTAGTAAAGTAATGCTCAAAATTCTCCAAGGTAGGCTTCAGCAATACGTGAACCGTGAACTTCCAGATGTTTAAGCTGGTTTTAGAAAAGGCAGAGGAACCAGAGATCAAATTGCCAACATCCGCTGGATCATGGGAAAAGCAAGAGAGTTCCAGAAAAACATCTATTTCTGCTTTATTGACTATGCCAAAGCCTTTGACTGTGTGGATCACAATAAACTGTGGAAAATTCTGAAAGAGATGGGAATACCAGACCACCTGACCTGCCTCTTGAGAAACCTATATGCAGGTCAGGAAGCAACAGTTAGAACTGGACATGGAACAAGAGACTGGTTCCAAATAGGAAAAGGAGCACATCAAGGCTGTATATTGTCACCCTGCTTATTTAACTTCTATGCAGAGTACATCATGAGAAATGCTGGGCTGGAAGAAGCATAAGCTGGAATCAAGATTGCTAGGAGAAATATCAATATACTCAGATGTGCAGATGATACCACCCTTATGGCAGAAAGTGAAGAGGAACTAAAAAGCCTCTTGATGAAAGTGAAAGACACAAGTGACAAAGTTGGCCTAAAGCTCAACATTCAGAAAACGAAGATCATGGCATCTGGTCCCATCACTTCATGCCAAATGATGGGGAAACAGTAGAAACAGTGTCAGACTTTATTTTTTTGGGCTCCAAAATCACTGCAGATGGTGATTGCAGCCTAAATTAAATTGAAATTAAATTAAAATAAAAAGATGCTTACTCCTTGGAAGGAAAGTTATGACCAACCTAGACAGAATATTAAAAAGCTAGAGACATTATTTTGCCAACAAAGGTCCGTCTAGTCAAGGCTATGGTTTTTCCAGTGGTCATGTATGGATGTGAGAGTTGGACTGTGAAGAAAGCTGAGCACCAAAGAATTGATGCTTTTGAACAGTGGTGTTGGAGAAGACTCTTGAGAGTCCCTTGGACTGCAAGGAGATCCAACCAATCCATCCTAAAGGAGCTCAGTCCTGTGTGTTCATTGGAAGGACTGATGCTAAAGCTGAAACTCCAATACTTTGGCCACCTCATGTGAAGAGTTGACTCATTGGAAAAGACTGATGCTGGGAGGGATTGGGGGCAGGAGGAGAAGGGGACGACAGAGGATGAGATGGCTGGATGGCATCACCGACTCTATGGACGTGAGTATGAGTGACCTCTGGGAGCTGGTGAGGGAGAGGGAGGCCTGGCATGCTGCAATTCATGGGGTTGCAAAGAGTCGGACACGACTGAGCACCTGAACTGAACTCAACTGAACTGAACAACCTTTCATTCCTGGCTTCATCTTTCCCAGCATCAGAGTCTTTTCAAATGAGTCAGCTCTTCGCATCAGGTGGCCAAAGTATTGAAGTTTCAGCGTCAGCATCAGTCCTTCCAATGAATATTCAGGACTAATTTCCTTTAGGATGGACTGCTCAGATCTCCTTGCAGTCCAAGGGACTCTCAAGAGTCTTCTCCAGGACCACAGTTCAAAAGCATCAATTCTTCAGTGCTCAGCTTTCTTTTTGACCAACTCTCACATCCATACATGACTACTGGAAAAACCATAGCTTTGACTAGATGGACCTTTGTTGTTAAAGTAATGTCTCTGCTTTTTAATATGCTGTCTAGGTTGGTCATAGCTTTTCTTCCAAGGATCAAGCATCTTTTAATTTCATGGCTGCAGTCACCATCTGCAGTGATTTTGGAGACCAAAATAAAGTCTCTCACTGTTTCCATTGTTTCTCCACTATTTGCCATGAAGTGATGGGACAGATGTCATGATCTTAGTTTTCTGAATGTTGAGTTTTAAGCCAGCTTTTTCACTCTCCTCATTCACTTTCATCAAGAGACACTTCAGTTCCTCTTCACTTTCTGCCATAAGGGTGGTGTCATCTGCATATGTGAGGTTATTGATATTTCTCCCGGCAATCTTGATTCCAGCTTGTGCTTTATCCAGCCCGGCGTTTCACATGATGTGCTCTGCATAGAAGCTAAATAAGCAGGGTAACAGTATACAGCCTTGATGTACTCCTTTCCCAATTTGGAACCAGTCTGTTGTTCCATGTCTGGTTCTAACTGTTGTTTCTTGACCTGCATATAGGTTTCTCAGGAGGCAGGTAAGGTGGTCTGGTATTCCTATCTCTTTAAGAATTTTCCAGTTTGTTGTGATTCACACAATCAAAGGCTTTAGCAGAGTCGTTGAAGCAGAAGTAGATGTTTTTCTGGAATTCTACTTGCTTTATCTATGATCCAGTGGATGTTGGCAATTTGATCTCTGGTTCCTCTGCCTTTTCTAAATCCAGCTTGAACATCTGGAATTTCTTGGTTCATGTACTATTGAAGCCTAGCTTGGAGAATTTTGAGCATTACGTTACTACCGTGTGAGATGAGTGCAATTGTGTGGTAGTTTGAACATTCTTTGGCATTGCCTTTCTTTGGGATTGGAATGAAAACTGACCTTTTCAAGTCCTGTGGCCATTGCTGAGTTTTCCAAAGTGCACTCCTGCTGCTGCTGCTAAGTCACTTCAGTCATGTCCGACTCTGTGTGATCCCATAGATGGCAGCCCACCAGGCTCCGCTGTCCCTGGGATTCTCCAGGCAAGAACACTGGAGTGGGTTGCCATTTCCTTCTCCAATGCATGAATGTGAAAAGTGAAAGGGAAGTCGCTCAGTCGTGTCTGACTCTTAGCAACCCCATGGACTGCAGCCTACCAGGCTCCTCCGCCCATGGGATTTTCCAGGCAAGAGTGCTGGAGTGGGGTGCCATCACCTTCTCCCCAAAGGAGAAGTTATCTGCTAGTAAATGGATTATACGTAACTCCTTTTCTACTTAATAACTGTCTCTATTTTTCAAGTTTTCTATGAATTTTTATTACTTTAGATTCAGAAAAACTAAAGAAATCCTATCAGTTAAGACACATATCAAAAGCCATATCTCTCTGAATTCTTTTCTAATTTTCTACTCAATAGTAGGTAGTTTCACTGGTCCCCTGCATAAGGCATGCCTGTGGCATCTCTATTCCCCCTTTTCTTACCTCCTCCATTGCAAAATAATTTGAAGAGGAAGCCATCTTTGTGTCATTTGAAATACATGGTCTACAGATTTACCTGGTCATTCATTAGCTGCCAAGTCTCTAATGTTTTAGCTTTTTATCACTCATGTCAGCCCCAGAATTTCTAGAGAAGCTGGATTCTCCAGCCTGGTTAACTGGAGATTTCTTCAACTGCCATAGAACATGCTATTGACAGAAAGTGGTGGAAAGAGAAATATGGAAAGAGGAAGGAAGGAGGGCAGATCACACACACATTGTTAATAATCAAGGGAAGGCATGTAGGCATTTTAAGGTGCCTGTCAGCTCCTGCAAAACCATACTACTAGGTAAAGGCCAGGATTTAAACATGGTTCCAGAACTATACTTTTAACATCAGTGCCCTGAAACCACCCCTACCCTCACACTGCAAGTCCAGGAAATCCACTGAAAACTTAGGTAGAAGAAAGAAGAGCCACTTCCTTTCCCTGTGGCTGGGGCTGTTACCCTGCAGAGAGCATGGATGAGCTTAACAAAGAGAGAAGAAACTGGATGTGGGGAGACTGAGCCCCAGCTCTAAGGTACCGTGCAAAAATTTTTCTGAGTCTTGCTTTCTTCATCTGTAAAATGGAGATGACACCTGCCTCACAGTGGGACCGAAGAAAAACTACTACTAAGTAGTAATCTAGCTAGTAATTTATAGCTAAAATGTTCACTTTCATTCTTAAAGGAGACACTCAGTCTGATAATATTTTTGATATTTTATATGATTTGTATACATACATAGCAAAATCACTTATTAACAAATTATACAAATTCAAGTATAACTGATTCAAGAAACTTCCGAGCAGCAATTGTACACCAGGTATTATTCTTCCTTTCAGAACTAAAGCCTTGTCAGTTATGTGTTGTTAGGTATTAAAGGGTATGCTTTCTCCACCTGCTGTGGTGTCTGTAGAATCATTCTCTTCCCAAACAACTGAAAAAGTATGGAATATATAAAAATCTTGAAAAATCCTCGATGAGTTCACTTTAATATTGGAGGGAGAAAATGTAATTATAGAAAATAAAAAACTACACACGTACACTAACTGTGGCAGCTGTTCCTAGCTGTTCTGTCCGTCCCGTGATCACAGCTTGGCTGGAATTGTCCCCTTTTCCCCACCCAGGTGTTTATGGAAGAAAGTCTGGAGCTGCTGCCAAGCATCCACCTGGGCCCTACCATGAGCCCTGGGCTCCCCTCCCCAGATGACAGGAGTGCCCACCAAGGTGTGCAGGGAAGCCGGGCACAGGGGGAAGTAAGGAGGCTCAATGTAGTGCCCTGTCCCTGGGTAACAGATGACCTGGGGTTTTGCCTTCCCGTGGGCCTGCAAGCGCTTAGAGGCCTCGTTAGCATAGAATTCACTCTTCCAGTTGTGGTCATCCTGACCCACAAGAAACAGGAAGGGGCACTCAGCCCTTTCCACAGGAATGAAGCTCTTCCGGTCAGGTCCTTCCAAAGGGCTGTTCAGGACTTCCACGATGTCTACAAAGCCATCTTTGGTCATCTTGATTCGATTTTGGTTGAAACCCACAGGCGGCAGAATCTCACCTTTGTAGTGTAAGTTTCCACCGACACGGGCCACAGAGCCATTGATTATGACGGCCGCAGAGATGCCCTTCAGGAAGGAAGCCATGGAGAGGCAGAGCTCGCCTCCTTTTGAAATCCCAAGCAGCCCAGCTCCTGGACCCTTCACCTGAGAAAAGGTCAAAGGGAAAAGGAGAATGAGTCCATGAACAGTGCGTGTGGCCAGTAGTGCCTGGACTTGAGAGTCAGGGAACTGAGCCTGAATCTGGGCTCTCCCGGTTATCAAGGTCTGCAGCCTTAGGACGGAGAAGGCGATGGCACCCTACTCCAGTTCTTGCCTGGAAAATCCCATGGGCGGAGGAGCCTGGTAGGCTGCGGTCCATGGGGTTGCTAAGAGTCAGACACGACTGAGCAACTTCCCTTTCACTTTTCACTTTGATGCATTGGAGAAGGAAATGGCAACCCACTCCAGTGTTCTTGCCTGGAGAATCCCAGGGACGGGGGAGCCTGGTGGGCTGCCGTCTATGGGGTTGCACAGTCGGACACAACTGAAGTGACTTAGCAGCAGCAGCAGCCTTAGGATACTGGCCTATCCTTCCTCTGTACTTGCTTTCCACAATTTCTCCATCACCAATCCTTGTGTCTTCAACAACCAAGTGGATGACAACTGAATACTTTGGCCTCATAGTCCCTTGGCCTCCTAACCTCCAGTGATCTTTTTCTCTCTCCTACCGAAGATACACACTCCCATTGTCATAACCTAAACTGAGTCATCAGTAAGTATATCATCTCCAAGATCTCAGCTTCAAGAATTCTACTCTCTAATCACCCTCTCATTTACCTCCAGTTTAGCCATTCTAGTAGTGCCCACTGCTATCTCTTTGAGACTCTGACCACCATTTCTTCACCATCAGTACCTCTCTCATGTTCTCCTTCCCACCTCATCCAGCTTAGATTTCAAGCTTCATCATTATTTTTACTCTCCTGCAAACACTGTTAACTACTTTAATTGGTCATACTTGCTTGAAAAAGTTCTAACCTCAGTTAAATGCACTTATAATTCACATCAAGGGCCTGCACTTGTGCAAATGAACACTGCTACAGAAAAAAAATCACTGCTTGTGTTGATACAACTTATGTTTATGTCATGACCACAAATTTCAAATAAACATCCATGCTGCCCCTTAGTCCTGCCACACATCACTGATGTTTGCTTTCCACTTCTCTTAAAGACCGTTTCACCTTGTCTCCTACCTCTGTAAGCCCATTTAACCCTTATTCCCCATCACTTCCATCCCATCCTTCTTTATGGAGAAAATAGAAGCTATCAGGTAGGAACTTGTCCTCCACTGAAAACTTAGGTAGAAGAAAGAAGAGCCACTTCCTTTCCCTGTGGCTGCCCACTTCCTTCCTGTTTCCTAAGTAGCTCTGTTCTCCAAGGCCATCCCTCTGCTTGTCCTTGGAATCTCATCTATTCGCATCCCCAGTGACTTTGCTCCTGCAATGACTTCCTCTCTCTTTCCTTTGTAACTTTCTTCTCCACTGGCTCATCCCCATCGGTGTACCTCTTATATTTTAACTCTAGTTCAGTTCAATTCCGTCGCTCAGTCGTATCCGACTCTTTGTGACCCCATGAATCACAGCACGCCAGACTTCCCTGTCCATCACCAACTTCCAGAGTTCACTCAGACTCACATCCATCGAGTCCGTGATGCCATCCAGCCATCTCATCCTCTGTTGTCCCCTTCTCCTCCTGCCCCCAATCCCTCCCAGCATCAGGGTCTTTTCCAATGAGTCAACTCTTCGCATGAGGTGGCCACAATACTGGAGTTTCAGCTTTAGCATCATTCCTTCCAAAGAAATCCCAGGGCTGATCTCCTTCAGAATGGACTTCTTGGATCTCCTTGCAGTCCAAGGGACTCTCAAGAGCCTTCTCCAACACCACAGTTCAAAAGCATCAGTTCTTCAGCACTCAGCTTTCTTCACAGTCCAACTCTCACATCTATACGTGGCTACTGGAAAAACCATAGCCTTGACTAGACGGACCTTTGTTGGCAAAGTAATGTCTCTGCTTTTCAACATGCTATCTAGGTTGGTCATAGCTTTTCTTCCAAGGAGTAAGCTCTAGTACCTCTTGCATTTTAACAGTCCCTTGACCTCAAATCCACTCTGACCTAGTTTCTACTCCCTTCACAGCAAAACTTGTGGGAATCTTTGTAGTTATTTTATTTCTTCATTCACTACTCAGTCCCTCTCCAGGGTAATTTGCCCTGTTCCATAAGCACTGCTCTTGTCAGTCACCAAACACTTATGTTATAAATGGCCTTTTGATTAGCTTTTGAACAGCAGTCTTTTTTTTTTTTGTCATGGTTTCTACAAGAGCACCCTTAACTGATTTCAACCATTTATTTCTCATAAAGACACTGGAAATGGGATATTATTGTCATCTCAGTTTTTGAGAGTAAGAAACAGGCCCCAAGGTCATAAAGCTAGTTAAGTGGCAAAATGAAATCTCAGATTTAACTTTTCTCTATCAAACATATTGTGCTGGTTCCACTACACCCCGCCACCTTTTCTAAGAGCTCCAGTGGCTCTATTCACCTTGAACACGGATTGAATTATAAAATAAGCAAGGTTCATCTTCTATTCCTCTGATATCCTAAACCTATATTTCCTACTAGCTAGGTTCTTTGCCACCAGGTACCTCCTTAAAACTGAATACTCTGCTCTCAGCTGGGCACATTAAGGAGAGGTTTGTTAAACACAAACATTTAAACTGGAGACAGTGATTTCCTTCCCCTTTTCCTCAACATCCTGGGTCAAAGCCAGGGTTCTCAATGTGTTTGGGCTTATAATGAAATACTACAAAATACTGGAATATAAAATTCCATAATTTCAACCAGGACAACTTTACCAGCAGGAAATCTAGCAGTAATATCTAATTGCATGGAAACTCTCTGGGAAAAGTGACTATGAAAGGTAGTGTGGGCTGGGGGCAGGGAGTGGCTGTCAAGAATTTGGTCAAATTCTGTGAAAACCAGGAGCCTTTCAGAGAAGGAGAACTGATAATGTAGAACATGAAACTAGAGAAGTTCCAACCTGAGGGTGATTAAGCAGGTAGTTCACAGCTTCTTCAAAGTACTCCAGGTGGAGGTTCTCCAGGCCCTTGGGGAGGTCTTCATAGTTATAATAAGCCAGCGCCATCACGGCAAAACCCTTCCCAGCCAGCAGACTAGCTCGATATTCCAGAAGGCCACCTCCAGCTCCCAAAATGTCCACAATCCCAGGAAAGGGCCCGGGTTCTTGAAAAGAAACAAAACACAAAACTAAATGATACTTGAAACTCTTTTCAATGGTGGCAAAAGCCATTTTTGCCTATTTGGAGATGTCAGAGTTTTCTGCTGACAATCAGAAATCCTAAACAACTCAGGTCTTCAAAGGTCCAGACTGTGGCACAGGCTAAACCCACATTCCCCTCTATACCCAGTGCCTCAAAGCCACACAGAGTTTTTCAAAGAGCATGTACTATTTTTGTGAGTAAAAATCAGTTACAGGACTTCCCCGGTGGTATAGTGGATAAGAATCCGCCTACAAATGCCAATGCTGGTTCCATCCCTGGTCCGGGAAGATCTCACAGGCCGCAGATCAGCTAAGTCCCTGTGCCACAGCTACTAAGCCTGCCCCCTAGGGCCCGAGTGCTGCAACTACTGAAGTCTTCATACCCTAAAGCCTGCATGCCGCTGCAACTACTAAGCCCAAGTGCTATAACTACTGAACCCCAAGCACCCTAGAGCTCGTGTTCCACAAGAGAAGTCTCCACAAGAAGTCCGAGCACCACAACAAAGTGTAGCCCTTGCTCAATGCAACTAGAGAAAGCAACAAAGCAGCAGTGAAGACCCAGTAAAACCAGTAAAACAAAAACAAAAAGAATTAAAAAATAAGTTACAGATGGGACTTCCCTGGTGGTCCAGTGGCGAAGAATCTGCCTTGCATGCAGGGGACAGGGTTCCATCATGGGTCGGGGAACTATGATCACACATGTTGAGGAGCAAGTAATCCCCTGCATCACAACTATTGAGCCCATGTGCTGCAAGTACTGAGCCCAAGAGCCACAACTAGAGAGTCCATGCACCGCAAGGAAAGATCCCGAATGATGCGATGAAGATCCCATGTGCTGCAACTAAGATCCAATGTAGTGAAAAAAATAAATATTTTAAAAACCAGTTACAGACAATGGAAACAGCAAAATCACTGCCCTCTCCTGAACCCCCTCCCAAACTGACAATGCCAAATGCTAGTGAGGATGTGGATCAACTGGATGCTTTACCCATTGCTGGTAGTGTGAAAATTAGTAAAGGGGAACCTCACAATGCATCTTGAGGACAGAAGGGGAGCTCTCAGCTGTACCACTCCACATCAATTTTAGGAAGGACTGTCAATTACAAATCACAACAGAAGAATCATTAACAGGAAAGAATCATCAGTCACAGGTCCCAACAAAAAATGATGTACATTGCATCCCCTCCAAGAAATTGACTGCCCCAAGAACTCAGCCAGTAAGAAACCACCATCACCCTAAACTGTCATGTTTCGCCAATGTACTTTTGTTCAAAACAACTCCTCCCACCTTCCTCCTTTTTCTCTATTAAATAACTTTCCTCTTCTTGGCTTGTTAGGTTTGCCTATGGTTTTTGTCACGTCTTGCTTGTCTCAAATTGTAATTCTCTGTTATTTCCAAACTAACCCATTTTTTTTTACTAGCCAAGTAACTACCTTTTATTTTTAAGGGCAACAGTGGGGATGCACACTGATACAATCACTTTGGGAAAAAACTGAGCAATTTCTTATAAAGTTAAACATAGTTTATAAAGTCAAACATAACTTAGGTTATAAATCCCAGCAATCTCATTCCCAGGTATTTGCCCATGAAAAATGAAAATTTATGGTCACACAAAAACTTGGATGCGTGTTTACAGTGACTCCAAAGTCTTGGAACTCAAATATCCTCCAAAAGGCAAATGAAATAACAAACTGGCACATCCATTTAATGGGAAACTTCTAAGCACAAGAAGAAGGAGCTACCAACATATGGCACAAGAAGAATGAATCTCAAATGTGTTATGCTAGGCCCAAAAAGCTACCTACTGTGTATGATTCTAATTATTTCACCTTTTTACTATTTGCAAGTACTTTATATATTTTTATAATTTATTTATTTATTTATTGACTAGGCTGGGTCTTTGTTTCTGCTCCAACTTTTCTCCAACTTTTCTAGTTGCGGCGGGCCAGGGCTACTCTCTGGCTGTGGTGCGAGGGCTTCTCATTGCAGCGCCTTCTCTTGTTGCTGAGCATGACTCTACGGGGTGGGGCTTCAGCAGGAGTGGCGTCAGGGCTCGGCAGTTGTAGTTCCCAGTCTCTGCAGCACAGGCGCAGTTGCTCTGCAGCACGTGGGGTCTTCCCAAACGAGGGGTCAAAACCATGTCTCCTGCACTGGTGGGCAGATTCTGGAGCCTTAAACTTTTCTTCCTAAAGTTTTTCAGTTTTACAACTTTGCTTCTAACGTCCACAGTATATTAAGATTTAAGAAAGAGTAGATGAATGGCCATGTTTCTTTTTTTAGCAGTGTATGCGAGTTCCTTTTCTTCCACATACTGGTCAAACACTGGTAATGTTAGACTTCTATGTTTTGAGAATGTTTAATGTAGTCTGTAGTCTTATTTTGCATTTCCTTCATTCCTAATGAGGATAGGTTGTTGTTTTTTTTTACTTTTTCATTGGCCGGCTGCTTTTTATGAAATGGTAAAATTAACTGATAGTTCAGAAGATCTCCGGTGGATAGCAAGAGACCCTCCTTCATGCTGTTTTTGTTGTTTGGTTGTTAAGCTGTGTCTGCTTCTTTGTCACCCCATGGACTGTAGCCTGCCAGGCTCCCCAGTCCATGGGGATTCTCCAGGCAAGAAGACTGGAGTGAATTGCCATGCCCTCCTCCAGGGGATCTTCCCAACCCAGGGATCAAACCCTCATCTTTCAGTCTCCTGCATTGGCAGGCAGGTTCTTTACCACCAGCGCCACCTGGGAAACCCACCATCTCCTGGAGTTTTCTCAACTTCACATCCATTGAGTGGGTGACGCTATCTAACCATCCCATCCTCTGCTGCCTCCTCCTTTTGCCTTCAATCCTTCCCAGCTGGTCTTTTCCAATGAGTTGGTTCTTTGCATCCTTCACGCTAATTTTCTTAAATCTTAATATACCACGGAAGTTAGAAGCAACGTCCCAAAACAGAAATTTTAGAAAGAAAATGTTAAAAACTGGAAACTACCTATAGTTGTTTTCTCGCATTACAACTGTATTCCCTTTCCCTGAGATGTCATTGCCCTGGCCTCTGATTTGGAGCGAATCACCTTCCCAGCCAGCCTACCGGTCCAGTCCTGTCTCGGGTCCATTCCTGTTTCATGCCCCACGGACCTTCCGAATGTTATGAGCTACCTACTTAGTACCTTCCTCTCTTACATAGGTAAGGAAGCTGGCGGCTCACCTGGCGGCAGGAAGAGCGTGGCGCGCACCCGGCCCGCGCGCACCGGCTCGCGCCGCACCCCGGGCGCCAGGAAGTCGCGCTCGTGCACCGCCCGGCCCAGGAGCCGCTGGGCCTCGGGCTCGTGGCCGTCGAGCACCTCCAGCTCCACGGCGAAGGGCGTCTGCACGTCCCGCTTCACCAGCCGCAGCAAAGGCTTCTCGGGCTCCATAGCCCAGAAGAGCCCCATGGGATCGAGCCCCGCGAAGCTGCCGCCCAGCGCAGGGGCGCGCTCCAGGTCCAGCAGGCCGGCGGCGTCGGCGCAGTAGCGCGCGTGGGCCCTGAAGAGCGCGCCCTTCTCGTCGCGCAGGGACGCGCGCAGCGTGACCGGCTGCCCCGGGGCCAGGCCGCGCACAGCGATGCGCACGGGCTCGTCCCAGCGGCAGCGGCCGGCCGGCTCCAGCGTCACGGTCGTCGCCAACCGGACAGTGGTCCAAGAGACTGGGTTACCAGTCCTCAGCTTTAGAGATCCTGCCAACTGCACCCAGGGCGTCGGGCCCCATCGGCAGAATCCAAAGTGCCTCAGGAGAGCCTGAGAGGAGGCTACCATTTTGCACCTTCTTTAGATCTGGGATCAACTGAGAACGGCTGTGAAGAAAGAAACCCGTCAGAGATTCTCTAGCGGAAGCCTCCTTATTGGTAGGCTAAGCGCCCAATGCGGGGGTAGCAGCTGCTGTGTCTTTTGGAGGGCCTCGGAGTCGTGCCAATCAGTGGCCTGCATTTGAAAGCAAGAGTGAAAACAGACTCACAGGAACTTTATGCTGCGAAAGAATTCTGTAATTCTGCGTCTCAGGAGCTCTTTGACTTGGGCTGCGTGGGCTGTACGAGTGTTGCCCTTGCAGGCAAGTGGCATTTAACTCAGTCAGACGTGACTGAGCGACTGAACAACAGATCTTAGGTCTTTTCTTTTAGAATGTGCACTATGGTGTTTTGCTTTATATTATTTGTGTATATACTTATTTTTCCACACCATTCCACAGCTACGGGCCTGGCATCTTACTAGCTGTGTGATCTTACTTTCATTCCTTCAGTTCAGTTCAGTCGCTCAGTCATGTCCTACTCTTTGCGACCCCATGGACTGCAGCAGGCCAGGCCTCCCTGTCCATCACCAACTCCCGGAGTTTACTCAAACTCACATCCATTGAGTCGGTGATGCCATCCAACCGTCTCATCCTCTGTCGTCCCCTTCTCCTCCAGCCCTCAATCTTTCCCAGCATCAGGGTTTTTTCCAATGAGATGTGAGTGTAAAAAGAGCCCAATGAGGTGATAGTTGTCATTTTGTCTTCTGGAGTCTCATGTTGCTCCTTTGGACTTCTCACCTTCTCCCACTTTTTCTTAAGCTGTCGATTCCACTCAGTGGTGATTTTTTTAGGACATTTAACTGCAGACCCCTTCTAAGGTCTCATACTTGATTTTACATTCATGAATGTACATGCTTTCTATTAGAGAAACTTGGAAATTGTATAAGCTTCAAGGCCACGAAACCTGTGTTTGCCTCTGTTCCTAATAAAAGCCACCTCCATGAACTTCCCACGAGACTTTTTGCCTACTTTCAAATATTCACAACTGCCTTTTGCTCTAATTTTGTAACAGTTCTGTAGGATGCTTCTCAGTATATTTTGTGCACAAGAGTCTCAGAAACAAGAAACTTACGAGCAAATTAAGTCCCCAGAGAAGTGAACTGATTTGCTAAAGGTCACAGAGCTAGAAAGTGGAAATTCTGAGATTTATACCTTTGCAATCCAATTCCATCTGAACCATCATTCTTTGCTTCTCACCTGATGATGTTCTAGTCGAGAAGATGCGAGAAACAGACTAATATACTGTTGGTGGATGCATATACTGGTATGATCTTTTCAGAGCAACCAAATTAAAAATATTTAAAGGATACATTCTAACAGTTAGAGGAGCAAGGTCGGGAGGCAAGAAGCGGTAGGTTTGCAGCCGCCATTTCTTCCGCCTCCGGTCTTTGGATCTTTTATAGAGCGTCCAACAGCGCTATGTTGGGACAGAGCATCCGGAGGTTCACAACCTCTGTGATTCGTCAGATCCACTATGAGGAGGGTCCAGGGAAGAATATACCATTTTCAGTGGAAAACAAGTGGAGGTTACTAGCTATGATGACTTTGTTCTTTGGGTCTGGATTTGCTGCACCTTTCTTTCTAGTAAGACACCAACTGCTTAAAAAGTAACCCATGAGACAGATAGGAAAAGGAGCATATTAAGAGGTGCAGTCTCTTAAAAGGATCAGTCCCTTGAACTCAGCATCCTAGATATGTTTGTAAATAAACTTATGGCATAAAAAAAAATAAAAATAAAGGATACATTCTCTTTGATTTATAATTCCACCTCTGGACATTTCACACACTTATAAATGTGTGTAAATACTTGGCTATAACAATACTTACCATATCATTGTTTTAATAGAGGAAAAAGAAAATAACAATATAAATTTGGTTTAGTCAGTTTAATTGTGATGCATTCATGAACAGAAGAGATGTAGCCATTAAAAACAATATAGCAGAATATGAAGAGAAATTTTTCATGATATTGAAAGCAGGTAGAGAATACTTTGTAGACATGATATATATTAAAACATTTTTTTAAATAAAGACTAGTACAAAACTACCCTAAACTACCCTGTTGTCTTAGGCTTTGGGGTATTATGGGTAGTTTTTCTTTTAATACTTATTTATTTGGCTGAGTTGGGTTTTAGTTGCAGCACGTGGGATCTAGTTTCCTGACAAGGGATTGAACGCAGGCACCCTGCATTGGGAGAGGAGAGTCTTACCACTGGACCACCAGAGAAGTCCCATACGGGCAGTTTTAATTTTCTTCTTTGTGCAGAATTTCACACACACACACATGGCTTTTATGATTAAACAGGTATTTTTTTTTCCACTGTGGTAATATACAAAGATAAAATTTACCATTTTAAAATGCAGTTACCTGAGTATGTTCACATTGTTGCACAGCCTTTAACACTATCTCCTTTTTCATCACCTAAACTTAAAGTCTATACCTATTAACTCATCATTCCTCCTTCTCCACCACAGCCCCTGGAAATCATGATTCCACTTTCTGTAGCTATTATTTGACTAAAGGAGATCCAACCAGTCCATTCTGAAGGAGATCAGCCCTGGGATTTCTTTGAAAGGAATGATGCTAAAGCTGAAACTCCAGTACTTTGGCCACCTCATGCGAACAGTTGACTCACTGGAAAAGATTCTGATGCTGGGAGGGATTGGGGGCAGGAGGAGAAGGGGACGACAGAGGATGAGATGGCTGGATGGCATCACGGACTCGATGGATGTGAGTCTGAGTGAACTCCGGGAGTTGGTGATGGACAGGGAGGCCTGGCGTGCTGCGATTCATGGGGTCGCAAAGAGTCAGACATGACTGAGCGACTGAACTGAACTGAACTGAAGCACCTCTTAGATAAGTGGAACTGTAAATTATTTATCCTTTTGTGTCTGGCTTATTTCACTTTACATGATGTCTTCCAGGTTCGTCCATATATGTAGCATATTTCTGTATTTTATTCCTTTTGAAGGCTGAATAATATTCTATTATATATGTATACCACATTTTGGTTATCCATCCATCCACTGATGGACGTTTGGGTTGCTTCCACCTTTCGGCTGTTGTGAATATACTATGAACATGGATGTGCAAATGTCTGTATGAGTCTCTGCTTTCAATTCTTTGGGTATATACTCAGAGGTGGAATTGTTGGATCACATGGTCATTTTAATTTTTTGAGAAAAAATGACCAAGGTTTTAATACTTAATTTTAAAAATTCTTTCAGTCGTTCATCTCAGGAAACACATCCATTCACTCCTTTGTGAGGGTCCCAGTGTCTGAGCACAAATTAAGTTGTGGCACTAAAGTCAGTGCTCAAGTTGGTCAGCAAGAGATGGTGATCACTTGAATAGCACTGCCCCAGGTCAACTGGGCAGAACTTGATGGCCCAAAATTTTCTTTACTGTAAGGACAAATTCTTTTCACAAGGGGAATCCTGAAGACCAGTATTCTGTAGGCCTGGAATTTTATTATTAAAAATATAGGACTTGAAGAATCTCCTTGTAAAAACAGTGTTATTGGCTGATAACCCAGCCAGAATTGGGGAAGCAGAGGAGATGGAACTGAACTGTGTGAAGGAAGGAGATTAAACAGGAGCAGAATAGAAAGAGAATGGGAAAGGCCCCAAAGACACTCATTCTGCTTTACCATTTGTTTCATCAGGCTGCTGGTCTGAAGCATGCCAGAGCTGGGTGTTCATGTGTTCCCCTGCTTTGTCTCTTTCTTGGTAGGACTTTTGAACTGAGGTGGAGGGGAAAATATTGAGCTGCATAGACCTAGACGTTATTTTTCAAAGGAGGACCGAGAAATCCATTTTGCCACCAATCAGTAAGTACAGCATTTCCCAAAGCTCAATTTACAAAGAAAGAAATTTAATAAATAGCTGAAGATACTCCTGATTGAACCTGTAGGTTCTGTGAGTAGACTTGTGGAATCCTAAAGAAGTGGTTGCCTAGTAACCAATATAAGCAGCTTTGGAATCTAAAACTAAGGAAGGTTTAAGATGGCAAAACCTTGTTTCCCGTTGAAAGTTGTGTGTGGGAAGCCACTTTGAAGGTAATTTCAAAATACTGCTGCTGCTTCGTCAGTACGTGAGAGGAGCTTATTAGCATCAGATGAATGATGAGAAGCAGTCAGAAGTAGTTGAAAAGATTTTGGATTAGGTGTCAAAGTGTCAGTTTTGCTAGGTACTAACTAGTACTGTGATCTTAGTTACGTGTCTTCTCTCTGGACCTCAGTTTTGGCATCTATTAATAAAACAGTTGCAACAGATCGTCTCTATGCCAGAGTTTCCACAATAATCTGATGAGACAGCCCTCTTGGTTTAGTGGTTAGGACTTGGCACTTTCACTGCCATGGCTGAGGTTCAATCCCTGGTTGGGGAACTAAGATCCTGGAAGCCAC
Source organism: Redunca redunca (assembly GCA_006410935.1). Classification (NCBI taxonomy): domain Eukaryota; kingdom Metazoa; phylum Chordata; class Mammalia; order Artiodactyla; family Bovidae; genus Redunca; species Redunca redunca. The sequence continues at coordinate 135,533 of SJYQ01004619.1, forward strand.
GCAGCACAGCCAAAAAAAAAAAAAGAAGAAGAAAGAAAGAAAAAGAAATTAAAGGGGGGAAAATGTAGGGAACTTTCTGTTAAGAAAGAGGCAGCAGAGAGAGGGTATTTGAAATAAGCCTGGTTAAGTGTTCCCTGATCCCACTCTTCTCACTAACTAAGCTTCTTTCGTAAATCCCATGGATACCTCCTGTAGCTATAGTTTCCCTAAATTTAATGTGTATAAAAACCTCTGAGATTTTGTTAAAATGCCGATTTCTAGGCTTCACTTGCAGCCTCCTGAATCAATATTCTAGAGTGTGGGACACAGGAGTCTGCATAAGGTGATCTTGATAAGTCTTTCAGCCATATCTACACACACTGTCCCAGAAGCTGAGTGTCCCCTCTTGGGCCCTACCTCAGATCTTCAGGATCTGGAGGTGGAAATGAGAGTGTACTACTTTTTTAAAACTCTCAGAAGATATGGTGCTACGGCTTGCAGCATTTCCTTCTGTGGCAGTTTCTACTGCTTTAGTAACAGAAGGAAAAAAACAAGATATTATTCCTTTTGTTGCTGTTTATTTGCTCAGTCGTAGCCAACTCTTTGCGACCCCATGGACTGTGGTCTGCCCAGCTCTGCTTGTCCATGGAATTCTCCAGGCAAGAATACTGGAGTGGGTTGCCATTTCCTTCTCCAGTGGATCTTCCATATCCGGGATTGAACCTGTGTCTCCAGCATTAGCAAGCAATGAGCCACCAGGGAAGCTCGATTATTCCTTTTAGCATGCATTAATTAGCCTGCTTCAACTATTTCTGCAGAATAAAGACAATAGACCAGGGGGTGAGGACACAGGTCTGGAAAGATGGAAAGAAGAGTGGAATTAAATTTGGAACCTCTCAGCACCCATTTTGAGTCTGGATTCTTCTATTAGGTTTTAACTGGAGGCACAAACCTTCTAGCCCCACTCCCGCCTATCCAGTCAGTTTCCTAGAAGTGCAAGAGATGATGCTGGTGGTTGCTATTTACCAGATTACAGGCCCTTGGTGTGCAGTCATGCCAGGTTTGAGAAATTGTATGATGCCATTTATTTAGTTTTTTATGCTGTCTGTGCACAAAAGCACCTGGGACCTGCCACTCTGCTTTTGCTTCTTAAGGGCTATTTGTTGGGAGAGGACCCTGCCTCCATGTTGGTCTAGATAACATTTAAGTTTGGATAATATGGAGCTTCCAAACTCCGTTTGTAGGTCTTTTTTTCCCCCTCTCTTAACTACCTAGGGCCCTAGTATTCCTAAACTTTTCCTTTAGTGCCCAGTGCATCTAACTGTGGGGTCCCAGAGACTTGCCTTCTAAAGGATAGTACTCTATGTTCTAAATCAATAATAACAGTTTCTCTCAGTTATGTAATACTTTGCAGCTTGCAAAGAACTTTCATACATGTTCCCCTAATTTTTACCTTCATATCAACACTAAATTAGAACAGGTGTCAGACTCTTTTCAGATTGGTAAACTAAGGGAAACCTTAGAGGACGAGATAGTTGGATGGCATCGCTGACTCAATGGACATAAGTTTGAGCAAGCTCTGGGAGATGGTAAAGGACAGGGAGGCCAGGTGTGCTGCAGTCCATGGGGTCCCAAAAGTTGGACATGACTGAGCGACTGAACAACAGGGCAAACCAGGGTTATTGAATCATTTGCCAATAGTAACGTGGCTGGGAGTTGCAGAATCTGCCTGACGAACCTCTTTTGACCAAATCTTAGAACATTTTGTCCTGTTCCAATTCCTTTACAAAGACATGTCCACCTGTGTTTCCTTCTTTTTCAACAAGCCATCATCTTAGATGATGACAACTATTCCTTGAGAATTTATAATAACTGATAACGATAATATCATGTTCTTTCTGGGATGATAACATTGGGACCAAAGATTGTATATGTCACAGGCTAAAGGGCTTATATCTGGGGACACCCCAAATCATTCCATATTAGTGAACCTTGGAGCAAAACCAGTCCTCATCCAGTTTTGCAAGAGTTTGGGCTCAAAATGCCCTCTGACTTAGAAGCAAGATACTAACACATTGATAGGTTAAGAATGATGAGATGTTCTATCGGGCAGTTACAAAAGGCAGGAGTGCACTAATACTGTTTTCATCTAAGCAGTTCATTTTCCACCAGGCAGAACAGACACTGTTCAAAGAAAAATATCACCTTGTGAACACACTTTACCCTTGCCCTAATTTTTTTTAATCTCACTTCAAAAAATACTCAGTGCCCTGTGGCCATGTGGCCTTTGTGATTGTGAAGAGATGAAACAACTAAATTTAATCTTATGTTCAGACACTCCTGGAGGGCGATCACGTTAATCATGTGTGACTTGGTTTGAGCTGGGTTATTAATTCTGGCCTAGTGACAACTATGTCAGAGCTGGCCCTTCACAAAAAGAAACTCACCAAAAGGTCAGACTTAATACACAGAAGACAGTGGGATAAATCAAGCCCTAAAAACAGCAGGTACTATTCTGGGTGTTGTGAAGGGAAGAGAGAGGAGTCAGATCTAGGCTAAAGGGTACCCTGTGCACAGGGCAGGAAAGGCAGGAGTTGGCACTCAGCATGACAGGAAAATGATCTCATTTTCATGATTACATGTTGGGTGGGGAGGCCCTACCTGCCCCTGATAATGGCAAGGCCAACACAGTGCCATGGTGGGGAGTGGGTGGAGCATGGGCCAAAGCCAGTGTGGCACAGAGTTAAGTGCTCTGAGGTTGGATCTGATAGGTAACTGTGAAGCCTGACTCTTCTAGTTTTGGCCAGTGTGATCTGAAGTAATTTACCAACCCCTCTGAGCCTCAGCTTCTTCCCACAAGCAATAAAGACCATAATATCAACCTGGTGTAAAGCTCTTAGCAAAGTACTCTATAACTATTAATTATCATTATTAGGCTAAGGAAGTGTATCAGAAGGAATATTTCTTTAAAAAAAAAAAAAGCATGAACTCCAGGCATTTGTCTATAGAATTTTCCGTGCTACCTAAAACCCAGAAACAGCTTGCCCAATAGTCAAGAGCTAAGGTGATTTATCTCCTTGATAAAACATTCTGCAGCTGTAAAACATTTTAGCAGTGAAGACAGTGTAGCAATATGGAAAAGTACTGGTGATACTGAAAGAGCAGACTGGAGATACTGTCCTTATGGTGCTGTTAAGGAGTCAAATACTTAATGGCGCAAGGTGTTACAGGGTAAAAGTTAAAATAACTGAAATGAATTAGGAGAGGTTTGTAAATTTGTGTGTGACATGGAGGCCTGGATAGGTCAACAAAGAATTCCAGAGTAGGCAGGAACTGAGCTGTCCTGGAAGAATGGGCAGAATTTCATGTACAGGACACAGAAGAAAGCTCTACTTGTGATGGGAAAGACTCAGAGAAGAGCTAGAAGAGTCAGGAGGAGAGGTTATGTCAGGACAAGGTCATCAACAGGTCATACTTGATGAGAACCCTGAATGCCAGGCTGTGTTGTCTGAACTTTGCGCTGTAAGTTTTTTGAACAGGGAGAAAGCCACATTTGGGGGAAAACTGGAGGCACGGAATACTGTTAAAAGGCAGTAATCTCTCAGGAGATGAGTGCCTGAGTTTTGGGACAAATGTGAGAACCAGAAGCAAAGGTCTGACGCAAGGAATATTTTGATTGTTGCAGCAACTCTTCTTTTGTCTTTCTAACTCACATGGCTTCTTCCTGCTCCCTCATCTCTTCTCCAGCTCTTTTCTTACTGACTGCTATGGGCCACCAACTTCTACTGACCTAGATCTCTCATCAGTTCTTCCCATCCCCTTAACAGATGCCTGGTCGCGCCCCCAGACCCTCCTCTGGACCGGGCAGCCTGGAAGGAGGCATTTGCTGGGAAACAATGACTAGGATGGAAAAGGGAAAGACCATTCTTCCACATCGTTTCCGTCAGTCACTCCTCCCACGGCTGGGATGGGGCATGATTTTCTCCAATGTAAAACCAAGAAACAAAAAGGAATGTGCCTCCGTTTCCGGTGTGCCTCCAGTCTTCCACTTCAGCCCACAGCACTGTGCACACCTCAAGAACAAATACCTGAACAAGGCCAGTGCAAACCTAACATTTTCTCAGGAGGTGGTGTGGCAGCGAGGGCTGCCCAGTGTCCCTTACAGCCAGTACAGCTTTGACCATCTCTACGACACCAGTGGCATCATTCAGCCTCGCCAGCTCAGGAAGGCCCGGCCTGAGAAGAAACCCATCTCCCTCAAGGTCTCGGATTCTCCAGGTCCCCCAACAAAGGTCACCTCCCAGGCTGAGAACACGGAAAGCTATGCCAGTCTTACAAAACTGAAGAAGTCAAAGCCAGCTAGTGCAGGCCAGGAGGCATCTAGCCTCCTCAGTCTTCATCCAAGCGGGGAGCTGGACATGCTGGACCTGTCACTCACTGCAGAAGTGAACCTGGAGGAGAGGGAAACCTGGCTTCCACCTCCTGAGAAGGAGGCCAGAGCCTGGGAGGCCGTGGTGCTGGAAAAGCTGAACAAGCGCACTGCCCGATGGATCCAGAACAAGCGTCCTCCCAGGCCAGGGGTGTCCGCCAGTAAGTGGCAGAGCTTCTTGCGCCAGCAGTACGACTGGAGCCACATCCGCGACGAGCTCACTTCCTCCAGTGACCTGGACCTCTTGAAACAGCTGGAGGAAGAAGAGACGGCAGAATTTGAGGGTCGAAGTGTCGTCCTGCCCACCCAGGAGGAAAAGAAGCCAGAGCTGCTACTTCCCGTCTATTATCGGTAGGCTAGCCGGGGCCTCGGGCATGCCTTTGAGAATCCCTGGTTCCCCGCCAGCGACTCCCAGGTGGGCTCGCATTCCTCATTGCAGAACTCTCCCATTAAACTCTTGTGTTTTCCACCACCAACCTACTAAGACTTCCACAAAGTAAGGTTTCTCAACCTCGGCCCTCTTGGCGTCCTGGGTTGGATAATTCTGTGTTGGGGCGGCCGGCCCTGTGCGCTATAGGATGTTTGGCAGCATTCTACTGGAAGCCAGTAGCACTCTCCACCTGTGACGACCAAAGATGTCCCCAGATGTTGACACATGTTCCTCTGAAGGACAAAACTGCTCCCAGTTGAGCACCACTGCCTTTAAAGGAAGGAGCTCTTAGCCTTTCCCAGCAGAGCCATTCTGCTGTTCCAGGTACTAACCAGGGGCTCCTAGAAATGTTTTCGTGGTGAGAGTGAGGAAGGCAGAGACCTCATGGTTCTGAGGTTTGGTCCCACCTTACTCTGAATAAGGAGCCAGTGTGTCACTCACTCAAAAACTGACTGGCAGCAGGATGGGTAACTAAACAAGCTGAGAGAAGAGGAGGATTGCTATGCATTTCTCATGTGGCTTCCTTTTCATTTGTAACTAGAAGGAAGACTGGAGCTGTTAACAGCCCTGATTCCTAGAAGTGAGCTAAAAATAAGTGGCAATATTTATTCCTTCATTTATTGCACAAATAGACATTGCACTCCAACTACTTTCCAGGCACTCTGCCAAGTGCTGGGAATACAATGTAAATGAGACAGCTGTGGACCTATCCTTTAAAGAGCTTACAGTCTGTCCGCTGAACAACCACACATGAGAGATAAAGTGAGGTCATGGAGGAGGTGGGCTCCCTTCCCCAAGTCCAGGCACCCTCTAAGGGCACCGATTTTAAAGCTACCTGTCCCCGCTTTCTCCCCCTCTCAATCCTTCCAAGACTGCCAAATTACTTGCCACAGGGGCAGACAGCTGAAACCATCCCTGGCATGAATAAGACGGCTGAGGAAATAGATGAAAAGGGGAGGCTCTACAAGTCCCCAAGCCAGAGCCACTTTCGACAGGTGAATCCCCGAGCTGGAAAGTTTGCTTACTCCACAGACAACACCTTTGAACAGGAGATTTATTTCGGTAATGGAGCTGGGGTCCTGTAGACGGGGCTGAGGGGACATGGAGCAGGGAGGTGGAAGGTAGCAGGGAGCTGGAGGCGTCATGGATGTGGATGAGAGGCCCTGGATGAAGCAGGTGTTCATGGGAACATCTCCTGGTTAACTAACATGGGAAGGTTTGGGGCAGGGGGTAGGGGGATGGACGGTGGGGATAGGGAGTAGGTATCCAATGGGGACAGGACTTCTTCCCCGCCTCTTATGCTTCTTCTTCTTCCCCTCATGCTTACTGAGGAGGTAGTGGAGGGTAGGATGGCAGAGCAAGCAAGATGTGGCTTTGGAAACAACCTACCTCTTCTCTGCACACCCTTATCCCTACTCTCACTGAGATTATTCCCCCACTGAGGTGCCGTGTTCCAAGAAAAATCCTAGACTTTGGAGATCTGAGTTTAAATCCTGGCTTAGCCCCCTCCTCATAACCTTCAGCAAATTATATAATCCCTGTGAGCCTCATGTACCTTATTTGTAAAACAATATCAACTAAAATGCTCTTCAAAGAGATGGAAACTATGTAGTGCTTCTCACCCAGTGCCCACCAGCTTCCCAATCGGTCCCACTAGCTTTTAGATGCCTGGGCTTCTGGGATACACAGTCTAGGCCAACATGCTCCAAGTTGTTTCTTCTTCCCTACCCCCATCTTGTTCCTAAACTGCTTCCAGCTGAAAGTTTTCTTAAAGTGTTTAACAAAATTATTCGGACGAAGGTATTTATGACTGCTGAGAGATGAATTAGGGAACTCTTCATTAGTATCTAGCTTTTCATAGGGGACAATACCTGTAAGTTAGGTTCTGACTTGGTTTCTGGGCTATTTTGAGGCCACCAGCTCACACTTCCAAGCGATAGTCACCTTCAGGGGATGTCCCCAGAGCACAGTAGCCATGAGTACCAGAGGCTAGAGTAGGGCAAAAGGAAACTGGGTCTCCTGTGTGCTTCTTGCTGAATCCTTTCTCCATCGTCCCCATTAACCAGGCATACCCACTACCTTGCTTTACTTATAGTTTGCCTTCCATGTACATATCAATATGCAATAATTTTTATTTAGCATTTTAAAACTTCATATGAAATGAGATCATTCTGTACTTGATTTGGTTTTTTAATGGATTTTTCTGGGGCAATAGAAGGAAATTTGGTCTGATCCTGGTAACTAAAAACCCAGGAAGAGAGGAGGAGGGGGTTCTAAGGACTCATTTCTTTGTCTGTTCACAGATGAAGTCCAGATCGTCCACCAGATTGGTGCAAAGAGAGACCAAATTCTCCTGGAAAATCTCAATCGGTACATCAAGCAGTTATCTAAGGTCTTCCCTGAAACCCCAGAAAGGTGGACTTCTCAGCCAGTTCCTGAATCAGGTAAGCAGGAAGCTGATACTGATAATGGGAGTAAAGATGGAAGTGGGCCTATTTCTTTAAGGTCCCTTTTCTGCAGGTGGGGACACCATCAGCATCTAGGGGAGTCCCTCCCAACTAACTAAGAATCATCTCATAAAATTATAAGATATTAACTGTAACAAGGAAAAGCCTCTGTGGCTCATACAGCTGAAATTAGACAGAACTTAAGTATAACCAAGCAGTTTAGGGCCAGTAATTACTAACAAGACAGACCTGGCTTAACAGTTCCAAAGGAAGTACATTAAACTTCTGATGTAGCACTCTACCCTCCCACTCCATTCTCAGGCCCATACCTGCTTCAGGCCCTAGAGTCAACCGGTGTTTTAAATTTCTATTTCATGAGTATATCATTCTTCCTTCTGTATGTTAGGTAAGGAAGAGGGAAAGGAGTTAATCAAGAAATCAACTTCTGAAACAAAAAGTGCCCATCCTCCAAGAGACTATATCTCAGTTCAAAAGCATCAATTCTTCAGCACTCAGCTTTCTTTATAGTCCAACTCTCACATCCATGCATGACTACTGGAAAAACCATAGCTTTGACTAGATGGACCCTGGTCAGCAAAGTAATGTCTCTGCTTTTTAATATACTATCTAGGTTGATCATAGCTTTTCTTCCAAAGAGTAAGCACCTTTTAATTTAATGGCTGCAGTCACCATCTGCAGTGATTTTGGAGCCTAAGAAAATAGTCTCTCACAGTTTCTATTGTTTCCCCATCTATTTGCCATGATGCCATGATCTTAGTTTTCTGAATGTTGAGTTTTAAGCCAACTTTTTTACTCTCCTCTTTCACTTTCGTCAAGAGACTCTTTAGATCTTATTTGCTTTCTGCCAAAAGGGTGGTGTCATCTGCATACCTGAGGTTATTGATATTTTTCCCAGAAATCTCGGTTCCAGCTTGTGCTTCATCCAGCCTGGCATTTCACATGATGTACTCTGCATAGAAGTTAAATAAGCAGAGTGACGGTATACAGCCTTGATGTACTCTTTTCCCAATTTGGAACCAGTCTGTTGTTCCATGTCCAGTTCTAACTGTTCCTTCTTGACCTGCATACACATTTCTCAGGAGGCAGGTCAGGTGGTCTGGTATTCCCATTTCTTGAAGAATTTTCCACAGTTTTTGTGATCCACGCAGTCAAAGGCTTTCAGTTCAGTTCAGTAGCTCAGTCGTGTCCGACTCCTTGCAACCCCATGAATCGCAGCATGCCAGGCCTCCCTGTCCATCACCAACTCCCGGAGTTCACTCAGACTCACATCCATAGAGCCCGTGATGCCATCCAGCCATCTCATCCTCTGTCGTCCCCTTCTCCTCCTGACCCCAATCCCTCCCAGCATCAGGGTCTTTTCCAATGAGTCAACTCTTCACTTGAGGTGGCCAAAGTACTGGAGTTTCAGCTTCAGCATCATTCCTTCCAAAGAAATCCCAGGGCTGATCTCCTTCAGAATGGACTGGTTGGATCTTCTTGCAGTCCAAGGGACTCTCAAGAGTCTTCTCCAACACCACAGTTCAAAAGCATCAATTCTTTGGTGCTCAGCCTTCTTCACAGTTCAACTCTCACATCCATACATGACCACAGGAAAAACCATAGCCTTGACTAGACGGACCTTAGTCGGCAAAGTAATGTCTCTGCTTTTGAACATACTATCTAGGTTGGTCATAACTTTTCTTCCAAGGAGTAAGCGTCTTTTAATTTCATGGCTGCAGTCACCATCTGCAGTGATTTTGGAGCCCAAAAAAATAAAGTCTGACACTGTTTCCACTGTTTCCCCATCTATTTCCCATGAAGTGATGGGACCAGATGCCATGATCTTCGTTTTCTGAATGTTGAGCTTTAGGCCAACTTTTTTACTCTCCACTTTCACTTTCATCAAGAGGCTTTTTAGTTCCTCTTCACTTTCTGCCATAAGGGTGGTGTCATC
>SJYQ01004620.1:0-111270 GCA_006410935.1 Redunca redunca
CTATCTCCATATTTATTATTCTACCATCTTAACGCTAACCTTAGCCTTAGCCATATGAATCCCTCTACCTATTCGTTATCCTCTCATCAACAAAAATCTAGGGGTATTCTTACTAGCTCTGTCAAACCTAGCCATCTATTCTATTCTGTGAGGTGGATGAGTTTATTATTCAAAATATGCTCTAGTTGGATCCCTAGGAGCAGTGGCACAAACAGTTTCGTGTGAAGTAATACTAGAAATTATCTTTTTATCAGTCCTTTTAGTAAATAGATCTTTTATCCTCTTAACTTGCATCACAAGAACATCTATGATTAATTTTTACATCATGACCTCTAGCCATAATATAATTTATTTCAATAAATTGTATTTTTTCTGCAGAAACTAATTGAATCCCTTTGTCTAACAGAAGGAGAATTAGAACTTTTATCTGCCTCTAACATAGACTATGCAGCAGGCACATTCATTATATTTTTCCTATTAGAATATGCCAACATCCATCATAATAAACATTTTCACAACAGTCCTATTTCTAGGAGCATTCCATAATCCCCATACACCAGAACTATATACAATGAATTTTATTATCAAAACACTACTATTAATACCAACGATTCTCAACACCCAACTCATACATCTACTTTGAAAAAACTTTCTATAACTAACACTAATCTTGTGTATATGACACATTTCACTACTGAACATAACATCAAACATCCCTCTACAAACATAAGAAATATGTCTGAAAAAGAGTCACTTTGACAGAGTAAATAATAGAAGTTTAAATTATCTTATTTCTAGAATTATAGGAATTGAACCTACCCTTAAGAATTCAAAATTCTTCATGCCACCACATTTCACTATATTCTATAGTAAGGTCAACTGAATAAGCCATTGTACCCATACCTTGAAAATGTTAGTTTATATCCTTCCTTTACCAATAAATCCCATTATTTTATCATTATCTTAATAACCATTATTTCAGGGACCATAATTTTAATAACTAGTTCATACTGATTACTTATTTGAACTGGATTTGAAATATATTAGCTGTCATCCCTATTCTAATAAAAAACTTTAACCCACGAGCCATAGAAGCATCAACTAAATATTTCTTAACACAGGCCATCAGATCAATATTACTTATAAATAGCCTACCATATTGTGGTCAATGAACCAATGTAAACATTTTTAATCCAACAGCATCAATAATCATAACAATAGCTCTAGTCATAAATTAGGACTATCCCCATTCCACTTCTGAGTACTTAAAATCACACAGGACATTTCACTAACAGCAGGCTTAATTCTATTAGTAAAACCAAAACTTGCACCATTATCCACATTATACCAAATTACACCATCCATTAACCTAAACTTGCCACTAATCATATCCACACTATCAGTCATAATTGAAAGATGAAGCAGACTGAATAAACCCAACTACAAAATATCATAGTTTATTCATCACTCACATAGGAAAAATAACAGCTATCATATAATCCAACTCTAACAATCCTAAACCTACTAATTTACATTATAGCAACATTCATTATATTCACATTACTCATTCACAGCTCAACCACCACTGCATTGTCATTACCACACACATGAAACAACATACCCATCATTACAAGTCTTAGCCTCACCATTCTATTACCAGTAGGAGGCATCCTGCCACTATCAGAATTCATACCCCAAACAGTAATTATTCAAGAAATAACAGAAATAAGCACGTTATGTTACCTACACTATTAGCCACCGCAGCACTACTTAACCTGAACTTCTACATACAACTTACATATTCTACACTACTAACCATAGTTCCATCAGTCAATAACATAAAAGTAAAATGACCATTTGAATATATAACACAAACAACTTTTCTACCAAGAATAGCTGTAATATCTATATTACTTTTAACCCTTATACCAATCCTTTCGGTACTAGAATAGGAATTTAGGTTAATACAGACCAAGAGACTTCAAAGCTATAACCACGTATGATTTCCTTAATTCCTGTACAATAAGAATCGTAAAGCTCTATCCTACATCAATTGAATGCAAATCAAACACTTTAGTTAAGCTAAATCCTCATGAGATTAGTGGGATTATGTACCCACAAAATTTTAGTAAACAGCTAAATAGTCTTGGGGCTTCCTTGGTGGCTCAGTTGCAAAGAATCTGCCTGCTAATGTAGGAGACATGGGTTTGATCCCTGGGTTGGGAAGATCCCCTGGAGTAGGAAATTGCAACCTGTTCCAGTATTCTTGCCTGAAAAATTCTGTGAACAGGGGGGCCTGGCAGGCTATAGGGTTATAAAAGACTGTAGGGTTATAAAAGAGTTGGACATAAGTTGGCAACTAAACAATAAAATACTCTAGTCAACTGGCTTCTGTCTACTTCTGCCACTTGCTGGTGGGGGGGGAAAGGCAGGAAAAGCTCCTGCAGAATTGAGGCTGTTTCTTTGAATCTGGTGTTCAGTATGTTTAATCTCCACAGGACTTCACAAAGAGACGACTCAACCTCTGTCTTTAGATTTACCATCTAATGCTTACTCAGCCATTTTTGCATGTGTTCATAAACCACTGATTATTCTCAATCAATCATAAAGAAATCAGCCACATTATTTGGTACCTGGGCTGGAACAGTGGGTACTGCCAAAACCTACTAATAAGTGCTGGATTAAGTCAACCTAGAGAGTTACTAGTAATTACTAGTAATGCTCAAAATTCTCCAAGCCAGGCTTCAGCAATACGGTTCACCGTGAACTTCCTGATGTTCAAGCTGGTTTTAGAAAAGGCAGAGGAACCAGAGATCAAATTGCCAACATCCGCTTGATCATGGAAAAAGCAAGAGAGTTCCAGAAAAAACATCTATTTCTGCTTTATTGACTATGCCGAAGCCTTTGACTGTGTGGATCACAAGACACTGTGGAAAATTCTGAAAGAGATGGGAATACCAGACCACCTGACCTGCCTCTTGAGAAACCTATATGCAGGTCAGGAAGCAACAGTTAGAACTGGGCATGGAACAACAGACTGGTTCCAAATAGGAAAAGGAGTACGTCAAGGCTGTATATTGTCACCCTGTTTATTTAACTTATATGCAGAGCACATCATGAGAATCGCTGGGCTGGAAGAAGCACAAGCTGGAATCAAGATTGCTGGGAGAAATATCAGTAACCTCAGATATGCAGATGACACCACCTTTATGGCAGAAAGTGAAGAGAACTAAAAAGCCTCTTGATGAAAGTGAAAGAGGAGAGTGAAAAAGTTGGCTTAAAGCTCAACATTCAGAAAATGAAGATCATGGCATCCGGTCCCATCACTTCATGGGAAATAGATGGGGAAACAGTGGAAACAGTGTCAGACTTTATTTTTCTGGGCTCCAAAATCACTGCAGATGGTGATTCCAGCCATGAAATTAAAAGACTCCTTGGAAGAAAAGTTATGATCAACCTAGATAGCATATTCAAAAGCAGAGACATTACTTTGCCAACAAAGGTCCGACTAGTCAAGGCTATGGTTTTTCCAGTGGTCATGTATGGATGTGAGAGTTGAACTGTGAAGAAAGCTGAGTGCCGAAGAATTGATGCATTTGAACTGTGCTGTTGGAGAAGTCTCTTGAGAATCCCTTGGACTGCAAGGAGATCCAACCAGTCCATTCTAAAAGATATCAGCCCTGGGATTTCTTTGGAAGGAATGATGCTAAAGCTGAAACTCCAGTACTTTGGCCACCTCATGCGAAGAGTTGATTCACTGGAAAAGATTCTGATGCTGGGAGGGATTCGGGGCAGGAGGAGAAGGGGATGACAGAGGATGAGATGGCTGGATGGCATCACTGACTCGATGGACGTGAGTTTGAGTGAACTCCGGGTATTGGTGATGGACAGGGAGGCCTGGCGTGCTGTGATTCATGGGATCACAAAGAGTCGGACACAACTGAGCGACTGAACTGAACTGAACTGAGAGCATTACTTGGGGGTGATCAGATTTATAATGTAATTTTAACAGCCCACACATTTGTAATAATTTTCATTATATATGATATACTTCATAGGTATCCCCTGGAGAAGGAAATGGCAACCCACTCCAGTATTCTTGCCTGGAGAATTCCATAAACAGAGGAGCCTGGTGGGCTACCGTCTATGGGGTTGCAAAGAGTTGGACACGACTAAGCGACTAACACACACACACACACACACACACACACACACACACAGACTTCATAGGTATATCATCTATACCTGTGATAATAGGAGGCTTTGGAAACTGGTTAGTTCCACTGATAATTAGATCACACAATATAGCCTTCCTTCATATGAACAGCGTATGCTTCTGACTACTTCCACCCTCTTTCTTACTCTTATTTGCAGCTGGTGCAGGTACAGGCTGACCTGTGTAGCCACCTCTAGTTGAACATCTGGCTCATGCAGGAGTTTCAGTTTCTCTTACCTTTTTCTTCCTTTATATTTAGCAGGTGTTTCTACAATTCTAGGTGCTATTAATTTTATCACCACAATTATGAACATAAAAGCACTCGCTATACCTCAAACATTATTATTTGTGTGATCTCTCCTAATTATAGCTATATACTATTATTATCATTGCCAACACTAGCACTAGAATTATACTATAAACAGACCAAAATCTAAAAACAACCTTTTCTGACCCTGCAGAAGGAAGAGACCTCATTCTTTATCAATACTTGTTATGATTTTTTGGTCACCCTGAATTTTATATTCTTATCTTACCTGGATTTGGAATAGTCTCACATATTGTAACTTGTTATTGAGGAAGAGAGCCTTTGAGGCATAGCATATGGGTATATGGGCATATTATGAGCTATGATATCTCTTAGGGTTTATCATATGAGCCAATCATATGTTTATTGTTGTTGCATGCTCAGTTGTGTCCGACTCTTTGCAACCCCATGGACTGCAGCATGCCAGGCTTCCCTGTCCTTCACCGTCTCTCAGAGCTTGCTTAAACTATGTCCATTGAGTCAGTGATGCCATCTAATCATCTTGTCCTCTGTCCTCTCTTCTCCTGCTTTCGATGTTTCGTAGCATCAGGGTCTTTTCTAACAAGTCGGCTCTTCGCATCAGGTGGCCAGAGTATTGGAGCTGCAGCTTCAGTATCAGTCCTTCCAATGAATATTCCAAGGGACTCTCAAGAGTCATATGTTTATAGTAGGCACAGATGTTGATACATGTGCATACTTTACATCAGCTACTGTAATTATTGTTATTCCTGTAGGAGTATGAGTATTTAGTGAAAGTGAAGTCACTCAGTTGTGTCTGATTTTTTGTGCCCCCATGGACTGTAGCCCACCAGGCTCCTCCGTCCATGGGATTCTCCAGGCAAGAATACTGGAGTAGGTTGCCATTTCCTTCTCCAGGAGATCCTCCCAACCGAGGGATTGAACCCAGGTCTCCCACATTGTAGGTAGACGCTTTACCGTCTGATCTACCAGGGAAGTCTGCAAGTATTTAGCTGACTGGCAGCTCTTCACAGGGGTAATATCAAATGATCCCCTGATATATTATAAGCCTTAGGCTTTACTCTCCTTTTTATAATAGGTAGTTTAATAGGAATTGCTTTAGCCAACTCGTCCCTAGAGACCACTCTTCATGATACATATTAGGTAGTTGCACAAATCCGTTATGTCCTATCAATAGAAGTTGTATTCACCATTATAGGAGGGTTCAGACATTGATTCCCACACACTTAACTCAGCATGAGCGAAAATTCATTTTGTAATTATATTTGTATGCATAAATATAACTTTTTTCCCATAACACTTCCTTGGTCTATCTGGAATATCACAATGATATTCTTACTACTCCAATATATACACAACATGAAATACTATTTCATCAATAGGCTGATTCATTTCACTAATAGCGGTGATACTTACAATTTTTATAATCTGAGAAGCATTTGTATAAAAATGAGAGAGCTAACCACTGCAAACTTAGAATGATTACATAGATGTCTATGATATCACACATTTGAGGAACCCACTTATATTAGTTTAAAATAACTAAAAAAGGAAGGAATCAAGCCCTCTTTTACTGGTTTCAAGCCAGTACCACTATGTCTTTCTCAATAAATGTGATAATAGTAAAATATACATAACTTTGTCACAGTTGTAGGTGAAATTGTATATACCTCTATGGCATATCCTTTCCAACGAGACTTTCAAGATGCAGTGTCACCTGTTATAGAGGAATGTCTGCACTTCCATGATCACGTTAATAATCATATTTTTAATTAGCTCCTTAGTCCCATGTATTATTTCACTCGTGTTAACAACTAAGTTAACACATACAGGCACAATAAATGCACAAGAAGTGGAAAAAGTTTGAACAATCTTAGCAGCCATTATCCTAATTTTAATTCCCTTGCCATCACTATGAATTCTTTATATGACAGATGAAATAAATAATCCCTGACTATAAAAACTATAGGACACCAATGATATTTAAGTTATGAATAAACAGACTATGAAGACTTTCATATATGATTCATACATCAGATCTAAAACCAGGAGAGTTGTAATTATTAGAAATAGATAACCAAGTAGTACTATCCATAGAGATAACAATCTAAATATTAATTTCCTCCAAAGATGTTTTGCACTGTTGAGCTGTTCCTTCTTTCAGCCTAAAAACAGATGCTACTTCAGGGTGCGTAAAACAAGCAACCCTAGATTATGGACAATGCTCTAAAATTTGTGGATCAAACCACAGTTTCATGACTGTTGTCCTTGAATTAGTTCCACTGAAATACTTTGAGAAATGATCTTCATCAATATTATAAATTCATTAAAAAACTAATTAAACTTTTAAGTTAAAGACTGGGTGTTAACTCTCCCCTTAATGATATGCCACAACTAGACACATCACCATGGTTTATTTCTATTTGTTTATTGTTTTCTTTTATAAATTTATTTATTTTAATTGGAGGCTACTTACTTTACAATATTATAGTGGTTTTGCCATACATCTATTTTATCAAAAATTCTAGTCCTAATCATTATATTCCAACTAAAATTTTAAAAATATACTTCAAACCCAGAAATAAAAATATACTAAAATGCAAAAACAACTCACCCTTGAGAAGCAAAATGAATAAAAATTTATTTGCCTCTTTCATTAACCCAACAATAATGTAACTTCTTATTTTTGTATTAATCATTATATTCTCAAGTATTTTATTCCCCACAGCTAACTGACTAATCAACACTGCATGGTTTTATTCAACAATGATTAGTCCAACTTACATTAAAATAAATAATAGCTATTCACAACCACAAAGAACAGACCTGAACACTAATATGTATGTCATTAGTATATGTATATATACATATATTAATATGTATATACATATAACACTAATATATGTATATGTATAATATGTATAACACTAATATGTATATCAGTTATCCTTATATTTATTGTTTATTGGATCAACAGATATATTAGGACTTATATCACATTCATTTACACATGCTATACAATTGTCAATAAGTTTAGATATAACAGTCCCTCTGTGAGCAGGAAATGTAATTACTGATTTCTGCCATAAAACCAAAATTTTATGGCAGAATTTTGGTAGGATTTATGGCAAAACCCCAAAGTTTCTGCCATTTTTTACTGTAAGGAACACCAGTTCCTCTTTTATTCAACCAATAGGCTTTGCTGTATGATTAACACCTAACATTATAGCAGGTCCTCTATTAATTCATTTAATTGGGGAAACAACTCTAGCACTACCAAATATTAGTAACACCACAGCCTTCATAATATTTAAGTAGAAAAGGAAAGATATACTCATCTGAATGCAAAGTTCCAAAGAATAGCAAGAAGAAATAAGAAAGCCTTCTTAAGTGAACATTGCAGAGAAATAGAGGAAAACAATAGAATGGGAAAGACTAGAGATCTCCTCAAGAAAATGAAAGCTACCAAGGGAATATTTCATGCAAAGATGGGCACAATAGGACAGAAATGATATGGACCTAACAGAAGCAGAAGGTATTAAGAAGTGGCAAGAATACACAGAGGAACTGTACAAAAAATGTCTTAATGACCTGGATAACCACGATGGTATGATCACTCACCTAGAGCCAGATATCTTGGGGTGTGAAGTCAAGTGAGCCTTAGGAAGTATCACTATTAACAAAGCTAGTGGAGGAGATGGAATTTCATCTGAGCTATTTCAAATCCTAAAAGATGATGCTGTGAAAGTGCTGCATTCAGTTTGTCAATGGATTTGGAAAATTCAGCAGTGATCATAGGACTGGAAAAGGTCAGTTTTCATTCCAATCCCAAATAATGACAATACCAAACAATGTTCAAACTACTGCACAGTTACACTCATTTTAAAAGCTAGCAAGGTAATGCTCAAAATCCTTCAAGCTAGGCTTCAACAGTACATGAACTGAGGACTTCCAGATGTACAAGCTGGATTTAGGAAAGGTAAAGGAACCAGAGATCAAATTGGCAACATCCACTGGATCATCGAAAGAGCAAGAGAATTCCAGATAAACATCTACTTCTGCTTCATTGATTATGTCAAAGTCTTTGACTGTGTGGATTACAACAAACTGTGGAAAATTCTTCAAGAGATGGGAATACCAGACCACCTTACCTGCCTCCTGAGAAACCTGCATGCAGGTCAAGAAGCAATGGTTAAAACTGGACATGAAACAACAAACTGGTTCAAAATTGTGAAAGAAGTACATCAAGACTGTATCTTGTCACCCTGCTTATTTAACTTATATGCATAGTACATCATGTGAAATGCTGGGCTGAATGAAGCACAAGCTGGAATCAAGATTGCTGGGAGAAATATCAATAACCTCAGATATGCAGATGACACCACCCTTATGGCAGAAAGTGAAGAGGAACTAAAGAACTTCTTGATGAAAGTGAAAGAGGATAGTAAAAAAAAAGCTGACTTAAAAGTCAAATATTCAAAAAACAAAAATCGTGGCATCCAGTCCCATCACTTCTTGGCAAATAGATGGGGAAACAATGGAAACAGTGATAGACTTTATTTTCTTGGGTTTCAAAATCACTGCAGATGGTGACTGCAGCCGTGAAATTAAAAGATGCTTCCTCCTTGGAAGAAAAGCTATGACAGACCTAGACAGTGTATTAAGAAGCAGAGACATCACTTTGCCAGCAGGTCTGTATAGTCAATGCTATCATTTTTCCAGTAGTCATGTATGGATGTGAGAGTTGGACCATAAAGAAGGCTGAGTGCTGAAGAATTGATGTTTTCACACAGTGGTGTTGGAGAAGACACTTGAGAGTCCCTCGGACAGCAAGGAGATCAAACCAGTCAATCCTAAAGGAAATCAACCCTGAATATTCATTGGAATGACTGATGCTGAAGCTGAAGCTCCAATATTTTGGCCATATGATGTGAAGAGCCAACTCACTGGAAAAAACCCTGATGTTGGGAAAGATTGAGGGTAGGAGGAGAACAGGGCAACAGAGGATGAGATGGTTGGATGGCATCATCAACTCAATGGACATGAGTTTGAGCAAACTCCAAGAGATAGTGAAGGACAGGGAAAGCTGGTGTGCAGCCCATGGACCCAGAAAGAGTCGGATACAACTGAGCAACTGAACAACAACAACAACAATCCTTGTTTTACCTACTGTCTTTGAATTTGCCATTGCCCTAATTCAAACTTATGTATTCACCTTTCTAGTAAGTCTTTACTTATATGACAACACACAATGACCCACCAAACCCATATCACATAGTAAGTCCCAGTTCTGACCCCTTACAGGAGCTCTCTCAGTGCTTCTAATAACCACAGGCCTAGTAACTTGATGTCATTTTAATTCAGTAATATTATCATCATTAGGCCTATTAACTGATAATCTTAACAGTATAACAGTTGTCCAAGAAAGTACTTTCTAAGGCTACCATAGACCAATTGTTCAAAAAGCACTTCAGTATGAAATAATCCTATTTTTATTTCAGAAGTCCTCTATTTTTACTGGTCTTTTCTGAGCCTTCTATCACTCAGGTCTTATTCCTACACCTGAATTACGTGGATGTTGACCACCAACAGATATCCATCTTCTAAATTCACTAGAAGTGTAGCTCCTTATTGACTCTGTCTTCTTAGCTTCTGAAGAATCCATCATCTGAGCCTAACACAGCCTTATAGAAGGAAACCAAAAACATACTCCAAGCTTTTCTAAAAAGACAATAAGCAAAATTAAAATTTCATCAATTCGAGTCAGTAGTAGAGTGGAAATGACAGAGGACAAAAGTAGTGAGCTTGAAAAAATATCAGTAGAATTTGCCAATCTGAACAACAGAATGAAGATAAACTGGAAAAAAAAAAAACAAAACAGAATTTCTAGGATCTGTAGAACAATAGCAATATGACAATATGAGTTGTCAATATTGTCAATAACAATATTGATACTCATTAGAATCCTAGAAGAAAAGGAGAGAGGAGGAGAAAGAGGAGAAAGAGAAGATGATAAGGAGAAATTATTCAAATAAATATTGGCTGAAGACATCCCAGCATTGTGGAAAACATAAAACTATGGATTAAAGAAGCTGAGCAAAGCCCAAAGAAATTCAAGGCACACAACCATTATACTTCTAAAAATTAAAGAAAAAAATGTCTTGAAAGCAGCCAGAGGGAAACAGTGAAATCTATAGGGAATAGAAGCATACCATGGAATATCTATTTGAATGATAGTGATTTTCTCATTTAAAATCATGGAAACCAGAGGATGTGGCCCAATATTTTTCAAGTATGAAAAGAAAAGAAGTGGCAACTGTAAATTCTATACCCAGAAATAATTCAGGAGTGATGGGGCAAAGAATATATTCTTAAATAAAGGAAAACTAAGAGAATTTGTTGCTAGCAAACATACCCCCAATGAATACCTAAAGGAAATTCTTTAAAAGGAAAGAACATGATAACAGAAAAAGGCTTGGAGCTATAGAAAGAAAGAAACAGCAGAATAGGCAAATATTATAGCCTATTCTAATTCTCATGGGTTTTTAAATAATATGTCATCACTAAATCAAAGATTATAACACCACCTCCTGACCAAAGTAATCTGCAGATGTGAAATGTAAGTAGGGGAGATACATAGGACAATTATTTTTTTAAAGTTGGGATGATTAAAATGCCTAAATGGAAGTAAGATTTCTATACTTCACTCAAAGAGGTGAAATATAAATACCAGTAGATTGAAATAAGTGAATATGTTATAATACCTAGCATAACCACTAAGAAAACCGTAAAAAAAAAAAAACCCTAAAAAACTATAAGTCAATGTGGAATCCTAAAAAATATTCAAATAACCCACAATGAGGTAAGAAAAGAGAAAAAAGAATGAGAAATAGAGGAAACAAATAGGAAATAACTAAATGGCAGACTGGAATCCCAACATGTCAATAATAACTGATATAGAAATTTAGTAAATGATAAATGGTCTAAACGCACATTTAAAAGACATGGTTGGGAGAGAGCAGCCAAGATGGCAGAGTAGAAGGGCCCTAAGCTTACCACCTCTCATGAGTATACCAGTCAAAATAATCTGCAGAATAATCATCACTGAAAAAGACTGAAACCTACCAGAAAATAACCTTCTACAGCTAGATACATAAGGGCAGAACCACAATGAGACTGGTAGGGGAAGCAGACTCTGGATATAATCAAATCACATATCCTTAGGTGGGTGACCCACAAACTGGAGATAATCATATTACAAAAGTTCTCCCCAGGAGAGTTCTGAGTCCCATGTTAGGACCTCAAGCCCAGGGTCTGGAACCAAGGAGAAAAGCCCCCAGAGGATTTGGCTTTGAAGGTCAGTGGGGCTTGATTGCCTGAAGCTCCACAGAATTAGGGAATAGAGACTGGATTCTTAAAGGGTGCACACAAAATCTCACACACACTAAGAATAAGGGGAAAAGCAGTAATTTGGGACAAGGCTGGGCCAGACCTACCTGCTGGTCTTAGAGGGTCTCCTGGGGAGGAAGGGAGCAGCTGTGGCCCACTACAGAGATATAGACACTGATAGTGGATATATCGAAGAACATTCATTTGCATGAGTTTTCCAGGCTGACATTTTGGCACCATGATCTGGCCTCACCCAATAGACTACAAGCTTCAGTGCTGTGATGTCTCAGGCCAAACAACAAACTGGATAGGGACACAGCCCTTCCCATCCACAGACAGGAAGCCTAAAGATTTCCTGAACCCAAAGCTGCCTAGACATGCCCTGAGACATGACCCTGCCACTAGGGAACAAGACCCAGCTCCACCAGGGAATAGTCACCAGCCCTTCTTGCCAGGAAACCTGTACAAGTCTCCAGACAAGCCTCACCCACTGAGAGGCAGACATTAGAAGCACAAAAACCACAGTCCTGTGGACATAACATATTCATGAACTGGAAAACTCAACATAGTAAAGATGTCAGTTCTCCCAGATTGACCTTTAGATTTAATGTAATTTTTATCTAAATGCCAGTTCTTTGTAAATATAGACAAAACCATTCTAAAATTTATATAGAAAGCACAGGTCCTAGAGTAGCTAAAGTCATCTTTAAAAAGAAGAATATGGGAGGAATCACTTTACCTATATTAAGGCCTACTAGCTATAGTAAACCCACTCCAGTACTCTTGCCTAGAAAATCCCATGGACAGAGAGGCCTGGTAGGCTACAGTCCATGGGGTCGCGAAGAGTCGGACACGACTTCACTTTCACTTTCATGCATTGGAGAAGTGCAACCCACTCCAGTGTTCTTGCCTGGAGAATCCCAGGGACGGTGGAGCCTGGTGGGCTGACGTCTGTGGGGTTACACAGAGTTGGACACGACTGACACGACTTAGCAGCAGCAGCAACAGCTATAGTAATCAAGCTACAGTAGTTAAGAGTAAAGATAGTGTGGTACTAGAAGAGAGACACAAAGATCAATGGAACAGAATAGACATCCCTGAAATAGGCCCACAAAATTACACCCAACTGATTTTCAACAGTGATGCAAAAGCAATTTAATGGAGGAATGACAGCCTTTTCAAGAAGGAGTGCTGAAGCTACTGGGACATCCCTGGGCAAACAAAACCAAACCTTGTCCTAAGTCTCTTACCTAAGATAAAAAACAGTAATAAAATTAAGTGCTGGTGAAATGTGGAGAAATTGCTGATGGGAATTTAAAATTATATAACCACTCCTGAAAACATTTTGGCAGTTTCTCAAAAACACTAACTAAGCAACTTCCATGTACCCCAACAATTATACTCTTAGGCATTTATCCTAGAAAAATTAAGTCTTACAATCACACACACACAAACACCCTGAACAAAATGTTCATAGAGCCTTATTCATAGTAGCCAAAAAGTGGAGACAACACTCTTTAATTGGTGAATGGCTAAACAAACTGTGCTACCTCTATGCCATGGAATAATACTCAACAATTCAAAGGAACATTGATACATACAACAACCTAGATGAAATTCCAGAGAATTATGCTGAGTGAAAAAAAGCCAATCTTCAAATATACACTATATGAATTCTTTTATAGACATTCTTGAAATTATAAAACTACAGAACAGGTTAGTGGTTGCCAGGCCTTAAGTAGGAGATGGAGGCAGGAAAGAAATGGCTGTGACTATAAAAGAACATTAGGGATCCTTGTGGAAATATTCTACATCTTAATTGTATAAGATGTTGCTATCCTGATTGATATTGACATTATACAACTTGGATGAAAGGTACGTGGTCTCTCTGTGTTATTTCTTACAACTGTGTGAATCTACAGTTATTTCAAAATAAAGTTTAATGTTTAAAAAAGAAAAAAACTTACCTTAAATATTTTTCTTAAGGGTGATAGTCACACCTGTGTATGAGAGATAAAACTAAATTAAGTTAAACAAGATAAATTCAGTGGGTAACCTGTAAAACATAGGTTACATAAGATCAACAGACTCAGAAAGTTGAAAGAATCTATCACCTAAGGCAACAGGATTGTAAATTGAAAACTGGAGTTCTAGAACAAATTCCTTAATGTCTAAGCTAATTGCTTCATCAACAAGTCACAAAATCTTCAGAATTCTATGGTAAAATACACTTTGAAGTTCAGAGAAGAGTTTTTTATGAACCAAGGTAGACAAAGTCTTAAAGAAATGCTGTATTTTGAGACAAACTTCTGGAATGCTAATCTGAGCTGGAAAGGACTAACATCTCTTTCAATTCACAGCTGATTCAGGTGACAGTCTTTCAATAGTTCCTTCACATTTTTAGAGTCCCTTCCTAAATTAAGATTATTTAAATATAGTATAATAAATTTCTATCTAAACCCTGACAGTGACAGAATGTGAAATCATTTCCCCAAAGGTCAGGATTCAAGAAAGGTAGGGGCAGAGAGGAGGGAATTTACCTACCAATGAAAGGCAGTGTTTGGTGATGGTAAGAGAATTAGGAATAAGAAACTAGGATATGGGGAAAAGAGCTTGGATTTCACAGGAAGAAATACCTAGGTTCAAATCCAAATTCTACTACCATAGTCAAATAAATTTAGGCAATTTACATCTGACTTTCAGTTTTCACCTGCAAAATGATTATACTATCAAATATTTCAAAGAATTTAAAGGATTTGGAACATAATAGTCACTTGCTAAATGGTATATATTATTTTTTCACCTGTACAAGTATATGATAGGATAAATATGAGAAGCAGAACTGTTGGATCAAAGTGAGCATATTTACTTTTGATAGATAACTGCAAGATTATCCTTTAAACCGGATTTACTTATTTACCCAAAATGTAGGAAAATATCCATTATCTCACAGCCTGGTCATTTTTGTTTTTGTTAATTTGATGCACAAAAATCGGAGAAGGCAATGGCACCCCATTCCAGTACTCTTGCCTGGAAAATCCCATGGATGGAGGAGCCTGGTAGGCTGCAGTCCATGGGGTCGAGAAGAGTCAGACACGACTGAGCGACTTCCCTTTCACTTTTCACTTTCATGTATTGGAGAAGGAAATGGCAACCCACTCCAGTGTTCTTGCCTGGAGAATCCCAGGGACGGGGGAGCCTGGTGGGCTGCCCTCTATGGGGTCGCACAGAGTCGGACACGACTGAAGTGACTTAGCAGCAGCAGCATGCACAAAAATGATATTCCATTGATATTTTAACTTGCATATTCCTGAGAATTAATGAGTGAACAGTTTTCATGTGTTTATTACCCATTTGTATTTCTGTTATTTGACTGTTTATAATGTCTGCTCATATTTACAAATTGGGTTGTGTTTGTGCTTATTTATGTGTGAAAATGCTTTTTATTTTTGAATAACAACACTTTGTTATCTGTGCTGTTTGTTATCTACATTTGTTTTTACTTCTTCACGGTCCTTATAGAAATTTTAAATGTTTATGTAGTCAAATCTGGCAGCTTTTCCTTATGGCTATTATGGCTATTGTATTGTTTAGAATATCCTTCCCCTCTCCAAGATTATGTCAGCATTTTCCTAGATGTTCTTCTATGTATGCTTTCTATATTTAAATATTTAATCCATCTATATTTGGTGTTTCTGATATGAGGTAAGGATCTATTGATAATTTTGCTGAAATGGGTGGATAGTTGTCTCAGGGCTAGTTATTAATTGTCCATGTAGTTAACAGGTTTTTGTCTGTCAGTAACCCTTCTTGAGGATATCCTGTCTGCCTCAACTCTAATTGTTGGTATATTTGGCAAACTTGACACTACACCTCTGTGGCAACAAGGATAACCATGTAGTTTGATATAAAAATATTTAGAGGTACTTCCCTGGTGGGATCTTCCCAGCCCAGAGATCGAAACCATATCTTTTACATCTCCTGCGTTGGCAGGTGGATTCCTTACCACTCTGCCACCTGGGAAGCCCAATAGTTAAACGCATACTGACTTCCACAGTGGCTGCACCAATTTATATTGGTTTGTTTCCCTCATTTTGTTTTCCCCTTTATTGAGGTATTATTGACACAACATATGTAAGTGTGAGGTGTACATTGTGATAATTTGATACATGTATATATTGCAAAATGTTTATTGCATTAAGTTTAGCACCTCCATCCCCTCATATATTTACCTTCATATGTGTGTATGGTGGTAACATTTAAAATTTACACTTTTAACAACTTTCAAATATATACTACAATAATGCTAATTATAGTCACCATACTGTACATTAGATCTGAGAACCTATTATTCATCTTATAGCAGAGAGTTTGTACAGTTTGACTAGTTAGAATCCACGTGTAAGCGAGAACATATATATCTGTTTTTCTCGTGACTTATTTCACTTAGTATAATGCCTTCCAGGTCCATGCATGTAAACCAATAGCTTCTTACTTTTTTTATCCATTCATTTGTCAATGGACACGTAAGTTATTTTCATGTCTTGACTAATGTGAATAAACCTGCAGTGAATGTGGAGTGCAGATATCTCTTCAAGATAGTGTTTTCATTTCCTTCACATACATGCCCAGAAGTGGAATTGATGGATCATATGGTAATTAATTTTAACCACCCCATAGTTAAATCCCTGGTGGCTCAAAGGTTAAAGTGTCTGCCTCCAATGCGGGAGACCTGGGTTTGATCCCTGGGTCGGGAAGATCCCCTGGAGAAGGAAATGGTAACCCACTCTAGTATTCTTGCCTGGAGAATCCCATGGACTGAGAAGCCTGGTAGGCTACTGTCCATGGGGTTGCAAAGAGTCAGACACGACGGAGGACTTCACTATCACTATAGTTAAATCCGTGTGTGTGTGTGTGTGCGCCCAGTCACTGAGTCATGTGTGACTCCTTACGACCCCATGGACTGTAGCCCACCAGGGTCTTCTGTCCATGGAATTTGCTAGGCATGAAAATGAGCAAGTTGCCATTTCCTACTCCAGGGGATTTCTCAGCCCAGAGATTGATCGCATGTTTCTTGCTTCTCCTGCATTGGCAGGCAGATACTTTACCATTGTGCCACCTGGGAAGCCCAATAGTTAAACCCATACTGACTTCCATAATGGCTACACCAATTTACATTCCCACCAACGGTGCACAGGGGTTCTTTTTTCTCCACAGTCTCACCAACACTATTGTTCCCCATTGTTAACATCTTATATTACCATAGTACATTTGCCAAAACTTAAGAAACCAACAACAGTACATTACTAATAACCCACATCCAGATTTTATTTGGGTCTCACTATTTTTCCCATTAGTGTTCTATTTCTGTTCCACGTTTCAGTACAGAGCACCACATTATATTTTGTTGTCATATCTTCCGAGACTCCTTGGGTCTACGACAGTTTCTCTGCTTTTCCTTGATTTTGTTTCTTTTTATGACTTCAAAAATCTTGATGAGCTCTGGCTAACTAAGTATCCTGTATAATGTTCCCCAATATGTGCTCATCTAATCATGATGAAGAGTCAGGGCAGGTGGTCTGGTATTCCCATTTCTTGAAGAATTTGCAACAGTTTATTGTGATCCACACAGTCAAAGGCTTTGGCATAGTCAATAAAGCAGAAATAGATGTTTTTCTGGAACTCTCTTGCTTTTTTGATGATC
Source organism: Redunca redunca (assembly GCA_006410935.1). Lineage (NCBI taxonomy): Eukaryota > Metazoa > Chordata > Mammalia > Artiodactyla > Bovidae > Redunca > Redunca redunca. The sequence continues at coordinate 17,596 of SJYQ01004620.1, forward strand.
CAGCAGATGTTGGCAATTTGATCTCTGGTTCCTCTGCCTTTTCTAAAACCAGCTCGAACATCTGGAAGTTCACGGTTCACATATTCCTGAAGCCTGGCTTGGAGAATTTAGAGCATTACTTTACTAGCATGTGAGATGAGTGCAACTGTGCAGTAGTTTGAGCATTCTTTGGCATTGCCTTTCTTTGGAATTGGAATGAAAACTGGCCTTTTGCAGTCCTGTGACCAGGAAGCAACAGTTAGAACTGGACATGGAACAACAGACTGGTTCCAAATAGGAAAAGGAGTACATCAAGGCTGTATATTGTCACCCTGCTTATTTAGCTTCTAGGCAAAGTACATCATGAGAAACGCTGGGCTGGAAGAAGCACAAGCTGGAATCAAGATTGCCGGGAGAAATATCAATAACCTCAGATATGCAGATGACACCACCCTTATGGCAGAAAGTGAAGAGGAACTAAAAAGCCTCTTGATGAGAGTGAAAGTGGAGAGTGAAAAAGTTGGCTTAAAACTCAGCATTCAGAAAACGAAGATCATGGCATCTGGCCCCTTCACTTCATGGGAAATAGATGGGGAAAAAGTGGAAACAGTATCAGACTTTATTTTTCTGGGCTCCAAAATCAGTGCAGATGGTGACTGCAGCCATGAAATTAAAAGATGCTTACTCCTTGGAAGTAAAGTTATGACCAACCTAGATAGCATATTGAAAAGCAGAGACATTACTTTGCCAACAAAGGTCCGACTAGTCAAGGCTATGGTTTTTCCAGTGGTCATGTATGGATGTGAGAATTGGACTGTGAAGAAAGCTGAGCACTGAAGAATTGATGCTTTTGAACTGTGGTGTTGGAGAAGTCTCTTGATAGTCCCTTGGACTGCAAGGAGATCCAACCGGTCCGTTTTAAAGGATATCAGTCCTGGGTGTTCTTTGGAAGGAATGTTGCTAAAGCTGAAACTCCAGTACTTTGGCCACCTCATGCGAAGAGTTGACTCATTGGAAAAGACTCTGATGCTGGAAGGGATTGAGGGCAGGAGGAGAAGGGGATGACAGAGGATGAGATGGCTGGATGGCATCACCAACTCTATGGACATGAGTTTGAGTGAACTCCGGGAGTTGGTGATGGACAGGGAGGCCTGGTGTGCTGTGAAGCATGGGGTCGCAAAGAGTTGGACATGATAGAGTGACTGATCTGAAATGAATCATGATCAGATTCATGAGTTTTCACAGAAAATGATGAAATGTACTTCTCAACACATCACATCAGGATTCATGATATGGTAGTGATATTTGCCTTCACTACCTGTTTAGGTCTTTTTTGTTTGTTTATTATTATTTTTTTTTCAAATTTTAATTGGAGGCTGATTACTTTACAACATTGTGGTGGTTTTTGCCATACATTCACATGAATCAGCCATGGGTGTACATGTGTTCCCCATCCTGACCTTCCCTCTCCATCCCATCCCTCAGGGTCATCCCAGTGCACCAGCCCTGAGCACCCTGTTTCATGCATTGAACCTGGACTGGCTATCTATTTCACATATGATAATATATGTTTCAATGCTATTCTCTCAAATCATCCCACCCTCACCTTCTCCCACAGAGTCCAACAGTCTGTTCTTTACATCTGTTTCTCTTTTGCTGTTTCATATATAGGGACATCATTACCATCTTTCTAAATTCTATATATATGCATTAATATACTGTATTGGTATTTTCTTTCTGACTTACTTCATTCTGTATAATAGATTCCAGTTTTATCCACCTCGTTAGAATTGATTCAAATGCATTCTTTTTAATAACTGAGTAATATTCCATTGTTATATGTGCCACAGCTTTCTGACCCATTCATCTGCAGATGGACATCTAGATTGCTTCCATGTCCTGGCTATTGTAAAGAGTGCTGTGATGAACATTGGGGTACTCGTGTCTCTTTCAATTCTAGTTTCTTTGGTGTGTATACCCAGTAGTGGGATTGCTGGGTCGTATGGCAGTTCTATTTCCAGTTTTTTAAGGAATTTCCACACTGTTCTCCATAGTGGCTGTACCAGTTTGCATTCCCACCAACAGTGTAAGAGGGTTCCCTTTTCTCCACACCCTCTCCAGCATTTACTGTTTGTAGACATTTTGATAGCAGCCATTCTGACCAGCATGAGATGGTACCTCATTGTGGTTTTGATTTGCATTTCTCTGATAATGAGTGATATTGAGCATCTTTTCATGTGTTTGTTAGCCATTTGTATATCTTCTTTGGAGAAATGTCTATTTGGTTCTTGGGCCCATTTTTTATTGAGTCGCTTATTTTTCTGTAATTGAGCTGCAGGAGTTGCTTGTATATTTTTGAGATTAATTCTTTGTCAGTTGCTTTGTTGCTATTATTTTCTCCCATTCTGAAGGCTGTCTTTTCACCTTGCTTATAGTTCCTTTCGTTGTGCAAAAGCTTTTAAGTTTAATTAGGTGTAATTTGTTTATTTCTGCTTTTATTTCCGTTACTCTGGGAGGTGGGTCATAGAGAATCATGCTATGATTTATGTCAAAGAGTGTTGTGCCTATGTTTTCCTCTAGGAGTGTTATAGTTTCTGGTCTTACATTTAGATCTTTAATCCATTTTGAGTTTATTTTTGTGTATGGTTTTAGAAAGTGTTCTAGTTTCATTCTTTTACAAGTGGTTGACCAGTTTTCCCAGCACCACTTGTTAAAGAGATTCTTTTCTCCATTGTATATTCTTGCCTCCTTTGTCAAAGATAAGGTGTCCATAGGTGCATGGATTTATTTCCAGGCTTTCTATTTTGTTGCATTGATCTATATTTCTGTCTTTGTGCCAGTACCATACTATTTTGATGACAGTGGCTTTGTAGTAGAGCCTGAAGTCAGGCAGGTTGGTTCCTCCAGTTCCATTCTTCTTTCTCAAGATTGCTTTGGCTTCGAGGTTTTTTGTAATTCCATACAAATTGTGAAATTATTTGTTCTAATTCTCTGGAAAATACCATTGGTAGCTTGATAGGGATTGTGTTGAATCTATAGATTGCTTTGGGTATTATACTCATTTTCACTATATTGATTTTTCCAATCCATGAACATGGTATATTTCTCCATCTATTTGTGTCATCTTTGATTTCTTTCACCAATGTTTTATAGTTTTCTATATATAGGTCTTTTGTTTCTTTAGGTAGATTTATTCCTAAGTATTTTATTCTTTTTGTTGCAATGGTGAATGGAATTGTTTCCTTAATTTCTCTTTCTGTTTTCTCATTGTTAGTCTATAGGAATGCAAGGGATTTCTGTGTGTTGATTTTATATCCTGCAACTCTACTGTATTCATTGATTAGCTCTAGTAATTTTCTGGTGGAGTCTTTAGGGTTTTCTATGTAGAGGATCATGTCATCTGTAAACAGTGAGAGTTTTACTTCTTTTCCAATCTGGATTTCTTTTATTTCTTTTTCTGCTCTGATTACTGTAGCCAAAATGACCAAAATTATTTTGAATTGTAGAGGTGAGAGTGGGCATCCTTGTCTTGTTCTTGACTTTAGAGGAAATGTTTTCAATTTTTCACCATTGAGGATAATGTTTGCTGTGGGTTTGTCATATATAGCTTTTATTATGTTGAGGTATGTTCCTTCTATGCCTGCTTTCTGGAGGGTTTTTTTTTAATCGTAAATCATTGTTGAATTTTGTCAAGGCTTTCTCTGCATATATTGAGATAATCATATGGTTTTATCTTTTAATTTGCTAATGTGGTGCTGCAAGAGGGCATCAGAGGGCAGACACACCGAAAATGTAATCACAGAAAACTAGTCAATCTAATCACACTAGGACCACAGCCTTGTCTAACTCAATGAAACTAAGCCATGCCCTGTGGGGCCACCCGAGATAGGCGGGTCATGGTGGAGAGGTCTGACAGAATGTGGTCCACTGGAGAAGGGAATGGCAAACCACTTCAGTATTCTTGCCTTGAGAACCCCATGAACAGTATGAAAAGCCAAAATGATAGGATACTGAAAGAGGAACTCCCCAGGTCAGTATGCCCAATATGCTATTGGAGATCAGTGTAGAAATAACTCCAGAAAGAATGAAGGGATGGAGCCAAAGCAAATCCAGTACCCAGCTGTGGATGTGACTGGTGATAGAAGCAAAGTCTGATTCTGTAAAGAGCAATATTGCATAGGAACCTGGAATGTTAGGTCCATGAATCAAGACAAATTGGAAGTGGTCTAACAGGATATGGCAAGAGTGAATGTTGACATTCTAAGAATCAGCGAACTAAAATGGACTGGAATGGGTGAATTTAACTCAGATGACCATGATATCTACTACTGCGAGCAGGAATCCCTTAGAAGAAATGGAGCAGCCATCATGGTTAACAAAAGAATCCAAAATACAGTATTTGGATGCAAACTCAAAAACGACAGAATGATCTCTGTTCATTTCCAAGGCAAACCATTCAATATCACAGTAATCCAAGTCTATGCCCCAACCAGTAACACTGAAGAAGCTGAAGATGAACGGTTCTATGAAGACCTACAAGACCTTTTAGAACTAACACCCAAAAAAGATGTCCTTTTCATTATAGGGGACTGGAATGTAAAAGTAGGAAGTCAAGAGACACCTGGAGTAAAAGGCAAATTTGGCCTTGGAACATGGAATGAAGTAGGGCAAAGGCTAATAGAGTTTTGCCAAGAGAACACACTGGTCATAGCAAACACCCTCTTCCAACAACACAAGAGAAGACTCTACACATGGACATCACCAGATGGTCAGTACCAAAATCAGATTTATATTCTTTGCAGCCAAAGATGGAGACGCTCTATACAGTCAACAAAAACAAGACTGGGAGCTGACTGTGGCTCAGATCATGAACTCCTTATTACCAAATTCAGACTCAAATTGAAGAAAGTAGGGAAAACCACTAGACCATTCAGGTATAACCTAAATCAAATCCCTTATGATTATACAGTAGAAGTGAGAAATAGATTTAAGGGCCTAGATCTGATAGAGAGAGTGCCTGATGACCTATGGACTGAGTTTTGTGACATTGTACAGGAGACTGGAATCAAGACCATCACCATGGAAAAGAAGTGCAAAAAAGCAAAATGGCTGTCTGGGGAGGCCTTACAAATAGCTGTGAAAAGAAAAGAAGTGAAAAGCAAACGAGAAAAAGAAAGATAAAAGCATCTGAATGCAGAGTTCCAGAGAATAGCAAGGAAAGATAAGAAAGCCTTCCTCAGCAATCAATGCAAAGAAATAGAGGAAAAGAACAGAATGGGAAAGACTAGAGATCTCTTCAAGAAAATTAGAGATACCAAGGGAACATTTCATGCAAAGATGGGCACAATAAACACAGAAATGGTATGGACCTAACAGAAACAGAAGATATTAAGAAGAGGTGGCAAGAATACACAGAAGAACTGTACAAAAAAGATCTTCATGACCAAGATAATCACGATCGTGTGATCACTCATCTAGAGCCAGACAGCTGGGAATGTGAAGTCAAGTGGGCCTTAGAAAGCATCACTCTGAACAAAGCTAGTGGAGGTGATGGAATTCCAGTTGAGCTCTTTCAAGTCNCAAAAAACCCCCAAGCGCCAGACTTTATATCTACATTTCAGCCAAAACAGTGAGCAACTATTCTCCAATAAAAATTAATTTTAAAAATTAGGAAGGAGAAAGAGGTTCTCTGACACTTCCTTTCAGGGTTCATTAGGTAGAACTTAGAGATACAGTCACCCCAAGTTGTAAAGACAACTGAAAAATTTAGTCTTTATACTGGATGGCAATATACACAGCTAAATCATGGCGTTCTGATTTGGGAAATAAAGGAAAAATATTTTGAAAAAGACATCAGCAGAGTGTCACAATATCAAATACATAAAGACCTAAAATCTAATTTTTATTTCTTAAAGTATTAAACATATACTTATTTCAAAGGTAATATCAGGGAAATATGTCTATAAATAATATAATGGTTAATAATATAAAACATATATGAATAATAAATAGTCATATAGAAATAAATTAAACTATGGTATCACTATACCATAGTCTTACTTATCCAGTCATTCCAGCTAAAAATTTAAAATCAAATTAAATTCTCCCTTCTACCTTGTTTCATACTGAGTTTAGATTAATTAGAAGAGAATGCAAGTGTAAATAAGGTGATAGGCAGACTTAGTAATTAGGGAAGTAGAGTACAGACTTGAGTCCAGTGTGAGTCTGGCCTTGGCCTGGCTCTGTGACTTTGGGCAAGTCACTCAACCTCTCTGATTTGATTTCACTGTCTATGAAACAGAAATATGTGCTGGATCTGGGGACTGCCCATGTCTGTGATTAAAAGGCTGGATATGGTCTATGGCCATGCCACACTGAACATCCCCGATCTCGTCTAAAAGGCTGGATATAGCAGTGTGTGTATGTCTATCCCAAACATTGAGATACCTAAAATTAATACCCAGCAAGGACCTACTGTATAGCACAGGGAATTCTGTTCAATGTCATGCAGCAGCCTGGATGGGAGCGGAGTATGGGGGAGAATGGATACATGTGTATATATGGCTGAGTCCTTTTGCTGTTCCCTGAAAGTATCAGGACATTGTTCATCAGCTACACTCCCATATAAAATAAAAAGTTAAAAGGCTGGATAAAATGTGCCCAAGAGAGGAGTGAAGCCAGGTTATAGGACTTTTAGGGGGGCACGCAGAGACAGGGGGGCAGCCATGATAACGCGAGAGGTAACCACAGAAGGCAGAATAGAAAATATAAGTAAAGGAAGTAGGAAGAGAAATTTGTCAAAGTTTCTAACAGGCTCCTTCACGCGACCTTAATGAAATTATTTCTCAACTGTGTTAAAGTTTCTCTTAAAACAGGACAAATTCAAACCAACCCATTTTTCTTTATATCTAGAAATTCCATTCTTTCCTGGATTAGAAGTAAACACATGGTTTTGTGGTTCTTTCTAAAGGTTAACAGTTCAAGTCTCCAAGTCAAGGATTCACAGGCAGATAAATATCCAAGAATTGGGGAATGAGTTATGGTAGAATCGGATTAACAAGCACAAGATATAAAGATTCACAGTACGGTGATGTTTGCTTCTGCTGCTGCTGCGGGCTTTAAATGGTATCCCCGACTTTGAATCATTTGAGTCCTATTGTCTCCACTTCATTTCAAGATGCATAACCTTGTTACACCTCACTTCCCTCATCAGTATAAAGGGATAATAAGAACATCTACTATATAGGTTCGCTTCACTGTCTATATTAGGACAAGAGTTTAATATGTGTGCTCCAAATACATCCTACATAGCCACGTGACCATAATTTTCAACTGAAAACAATCACCTGATCAGAAATTCCACTCTTTCCTGGATTAGAAGTGAACACATGGTTTTGTGGTTCTTTCTGAAGGTTACTAGTTCAAGTCACTAAGTCAAGGATTCACGGGCAGATAAATATCCAAGAATTGGGGAATGAGTTATGGTAGAATTGGATTAACAACCACAAGTGAATTACGGCTGATTTGCGTTATTGTATGGCAGAAACCAATGCAACAGTGTAAAGCAATTTTCCTCCAATTAAAAAATAAATTGAAAAAAAATCAAAACAAGTGAATGTGGAGCCCATCAAGCAATCACCTCAACTGTGTTCACAGAGCATCCACACCAACAGATGAGAGCTAGCCCGCAAAGCCGCAAAGAGGAAACACGGTAGGTTTGTTTGCTTGCTTCTAATATTTTCAAGTTTCTGTGCCACCACTGTTCCATAAGTCACGGCTCAGTCTCTACAATTTAATCATGATCTTGTCACTTTCCATACACATAGGTCCAACAAGCAGAGCAGGAGGAGCCCCTCTAAGACAGAAGAAAGCAGGGTTCATTGTAAAGGGAATCAGAGATTCATCAACCTCCTCGTCGCTTCCTAGGACTTTTATTCATTCATCAAACATTTATTAGGCAGCTGTTCCATGCTGGACCCTGAGTTAAGATCAGAGATAGAAAGATGGATTAGACACACTTCCTCCTCACAGGGGCTCATCCCTGAACCAGGAGAGGCTATAGGAGGGCAACAGTGAGACCAATGTGGAATTTACCCTAATTGTCCAGAGTAGAATGATTGGAAAGGTCAGGGTCAGCATGGTGATGTTTGGGAGGGCTCTAAATGGTATCCCCAAGTTTGAATCATTCGAGTCCCACTGTCTCCACTTCATTTCAAGATGCATAACCTTGTTACACCTCACTTCCCTCATCAGTATAAAGGGATAATAAGAACATCTACTATATAGGTTTGCCTCGCTGTCTATAGTAGGACAAGAGTTTATTATTCACTTGTCCTGCTTATTATTATCATTGTCTTTGATGAACTATTAATGTTATTAACCAAGAACAAGCCAAAAGGAAAGACTTGAAATTACGGTTATCCAAAGGAAAAGCATGCTTTTCTTTCCCTATGACTATTTGCCCACAGAGGATGGACCACCCAAAAGCTTGAAAGTCCTGGGGCTGCAGATGTGGAGCCTTCTGCATCAGCAGAGGTGTGATATGAAGGGGAAAAAAGAAATAAATGCTTTGAAAATCCTTCTTAGACAAAGGTTTCACAATTTGTTTTGTATTGGGTGAAAGAGGAGGTTGCTGTGACATGCTCTTGTTCTACATCCAAACCTCTAAACCACTTGAATCTCTGGATTTCTAAATTTAACTCTGAGAAAACTAATCACACATTTTCGACACGGATGAATTACTTAGTTTCCGGATTAATCACATTGAACTAGTTAACATTGACTCTGAAGTCTTGACCACAAACAGTTCTAAAAACGATGCCATAGAAAATAATTTTACTCTGAAAATTGTGGGGGAGTAATTTCTGCCCAATGGCAAGGAACAGGAAAGCTCTATGTTTACAGAGGAGCCAATTCAATAACTTGATTTTTCACAGACTGGTGTTCCTTCGTATAAGAAAGTCAGACGCTGCGCTCACAGCTGCTCGGATGGAATGGCTCTTTTGTAATGTTAAAAATATGAGTCAGTATTTTACCCACAAGAGCCACACTTCAAAACTAGCATGCAGTTTGTAAGAAGAAGCTAGGAATTCAATAGTCCAGCACCCAAACTTTCAAGACAGAACACCTTTGAAAGTTGAAGGCTAATTATCTCAAGAACTCGAAATATGTATTTAAATATTTGAACATCTAAACAGGCTTTGTTTATGCTACTTGGTTGCTCAGCCAAGTCTCCCCTTCCTCCCCACCCTCCCTCACACCTTCACCAACCTCCTACTCTGGCAAGTTTCTACTCATCAATATTCACAGAAAACTGATCTTGGCAGGAATGCCTGCCATGGCGAACTGCTGAATCATCACCAGTGTCACAGGTGGCGCCCAGAGCTTCAGAGCACACGTGTGAGTGTGTGTGAGTGTGTGTGTGTGTGTGTGTGTGTGTAAGCACACAACTCGAGATGCTTGTAGTGGGAGGTGACTCAGAGAGGCAAAGAGGGAAAACAGCTTGCTGTAAAAACATCTAAGTATTCTGTACACACAGATAGCCCGCAAACCACCATCACCACCATTATCAGCAATCGAAGACATCCTCCACCTTTGATCCCATCTCTGAGGATGCACATGGTCCTTTTCCTCACTCATCTGTTCATCACCAAGCAACTACCTGCGGTCAGGCGCTGGATTGGGGAATGCAGATGCTGCTTGTTCAGACATGGCTCCTGCCCGCGAGGTGTTCACACCCCACTGGGGGAGACCAGTATTCACCAAATGATCACACACGCAAGAGTGCATGCACTGCACTTGTCAGAGAACAAAGTAGAGGAAGATGTTGCTATGGAAACCGAAAAAGAAGATTTTGACTGAGAAAGGCTGCTGATGGTTCCCCTGAGGTTTTGATGTTTACCTGAAGGATGACTCGGAGTTAAATTAGGCAGAAGAGAAATATATTTCAAGCAGAGAGAAGACCATGGCAAGTCTCCCTAACTGGAACAACAAGGTGGGAGGGGGGAAAAAAAGGAGAAAGTGATATGAGGTGAAACAGAAGAGCTGGGTGCAGACCATACAGGGCCTAGCACATCCCTTCACCTCTCTCTGGGGTCCCTCTTCCCTAGGCTTTCCTCTCTCTCAGGATCCTCATTTTGATTGGAGAACATGTCTTCCAGTAGCTTCATGAGAAATACGATTTTTGAGAACTTGTCCGTCTGAAAAAATACCTGTCACATTCTTAGACATTACAACATATGATTTAGGCAGTCCTCTCCAACACATCATCTCATTTCATCCTCAGTGTGGCTTCATAAAATCCCACCACCCCATCTTGCCTGTTGAGAGAGATGCACTTACTATTCCAGGGACCCTAGCTTCTCACAAGATACAAGGGTTAAGTTGTGTCAGCTGCCAGCTCTGCGAACTACACAGGTCAAGTCACATAGTAGGACTGCAACACACCTGTGTTAATAGCTCAGGTGAATTTGATAGATTAATTAAGCAGGGCCCTGTTAACAAGCATGTTTTATATATGTGTGTGTGTGTGTATGTGTATATATATATATATATCAGCAATGGGAAGGTGTATGATTAAAGACTACTGCTGCTGCTGCTGCTGCTAAGTCGCTTCAGTCGTGCCCGACTCTGTGCGACCCCATAGACAGCAGCCCACCAGGCTCCCCCGTCCCTGGGATTCTCCAGGCAAGAACACTGGAGTGGGTTGCCATTTCCTTCTCCAATAATGAAAGTGAAAAGTGAAAGGGAAGTCGCTCAGTCGTGTCCGACTCTTCGCGACCCCATGGACTGCAGCCCACCAGGCTCCCCCGTCCCTAGGATTCTCCAGGCAAGAGTACTGGAGTGGGGTGCCATTGCCTTCTCCAGATTAAAGACTGAATTTCCTAGTATTAAAAATGTTCACTGTCCCAACAGTATTGAGGCAAAATTGTTGCAGAAAAGGCAGTTTTATGAGCCAAATGTGCAGTTAGCAGTGTCATAGACGCAGCCTTCGCCACCCTTCTTTCCCACTGCCTTCTCCCCCGTCAGCACGCCCCCCATCCGCCCCTCTCTCCTGGCTTCTCACCTCTCAGTCAACGCACGGGTTTAGAATGTCTCTAAAGCAGATGTCCTCAGCATTGATTCCAGGGGGGAGGAAATGTCCCAGAGCAGCCCTACAAAAGCACGTCTCTGAAAGGACGAACAGATGGTGCCGGGGGTCCTGTAACTCCGGGGCGAGGACGCTTGGCAACAACAAGGACGCTGACAAAATCGGGGTTGGTTTCTTCGCTCCCTTCTTTGGCAACAGCAATACAACCCAGATCGCCACCATGTATCTGTTTGTGCCCGGTGACAGGAATTTCAACAACTTCCTCCTTGGAAAGTGGAAACTTTCTCTCCCCGTACTTACCTTGGTCCCCATTTAGCTTTCTTGGGAAACACAGAAATGTGAACCCTGGATGCTGCTGTCGGTAGAAACTCTCTTTCCTCCACTTTAAGCAAGACTCATAAATTCATCATCCATCAGAGCTTCGTAGAAACTGCCAGCACATGTACATCCCCAACTTTTACAAATAAGGAAGGCAGGGACCAGGGGCACGAGCCCATCAGGAGACCATGCCCCTGGAGAAGGACTTCATGGTCGCCAGAACTGAACTCAAATCTTTCAGTGTTTGAATGGCCTTTTCCTATACAACTATTTTCAAACAGCAGTATGACATTTTGGTGAACATGAACGCATGTGATTCAGACATGTCATTAAATAATCAAGACCATCACTGAACAATTTGGTGTGCTACGTAGTCTAAGATTGCTTTTGATGTGGACCATTTCTAAGTCTTCACTGAATTTGCTACAATATTGCTCCTGTTTTATGTTTTGGCTGGTTTGACCAGGAGGCATGTAGGGTCTTGGCTGCTCAACCAGGGATCGAACCCACACCCCCTCACACTGGAAGGCCAAGTCTTAACCACTGGACCATCAAGGGAGTCCCTGCGCATTCTCTGGGTGCAGGCAGGCCTTTCCCTCCTGATTTCTGCAGGTCTTTGGAGCTCCAGGTTAGAGCATCAGCTTGAAAAGTGGACTGTGGGATATAAATAGATACTTCCCACGGTCCATCTGTACATCAGAGGGCCAGCCTCTCCCCAGCCCTCCCTCTGCATACCCACAGGAAAACAAAATGAACTCTCAGCTGGGTTTTCCCCCTTCTTTACAAAGGTCTCTGAATTTCCCTAATCACCCTCCTCTGCTCTTTCTTCCCCCTCACCCCTCCTGATCTATTTGCTGGTAGACCACAATGCTCAATTCTCTGACATCACCAACATTACCTCGGCAAAAGCAGCGCTGTTTTGCAACATGGATGGACCTAGAGACTGTCATACTGAGTGAAGTAAGTCAGACAGAGAAGGAGAGATATTGTATGACATCCCTTATATGCAGAATCGAAAAAGAAATGATACAAATGAACTTACAGAACAGAGACTCGGAGACTTACAGAACCAGTGTATGGTTGCCAGGGGGGAGGGTCGGGGGGAGGGACAGTTAGGGAGTTTGGGACGGACGTGTCCACACTGCTCTGCTTGAAATGGATGATGAACAAGGACCTACTGTCTAGCACAGTGGATGCTCCTCAATGTTATGTGGCAGCCTGGATGGGAGGGGAGTGTGGGGGAGAATGGATACATGTATCTGTATGACTGAGTCCCTTCACAGTTCACCTGAAACTATCACAGTTAATTGGCTATACTCTGATACAAAATTAAAAGTTTATGGGAAAAAAAGCAAGGCTGGTTTAAGTAAAGGAAAGGCCAGAAATTTTGTGGATGGGATGTCAGGAGCACCCTGTTGTAGGCACCTGCTAAAGCAAGCTTCAGGAACAATTTCATTCCAAGTAAAGGAGAGTCTTGCAACAGAGCCAGTCATGGAACAAGAAGAGACATGTGCATCAGAGCTGTTTCACAATTTCCCCAGGTCTGATACCAAATCTCATGGCGTTCTGCTTCTCTAGACACCGGGCCCAGGACCCCTAAAGGGATGTTGCCATGGCTACAATTTTTGCAAATACCAAATACATGATGATTGAAGTCTATGTCAAGCTCTGTCACCAAAGCAAAAGTGCTTGTGTGTGTTTTTCCATGTGCGGCCTTGTTACTACACTTTTTTTTTCTTTTGGTCTATTTAAACGTGGATGGATTGCATGTTTTGCAATGAGTTTACTTTAATATGATTTATTTAACTTTTGCAATGAAAAGAAACCATAACTCAAGAGAAGACAAAAATGATGCCAGCCAGGATTACTCTCCTTCAACCGGTTTATTTCTTCTTAAATCACAAAAGCACAAAGAACCCAGAGTCTCTGATAATGAACGTAATATATGATTGCCATAAAAAGTTCACTCTCCCTTCAATTTCAATTTACCCCGCTATAAATCAGCGATCCACTTAATCAAATATTCTTCCACTTTAATTGTTTTATCTTGCTTTTATGTTAAATCTCACTGAGTTACTGCTGGCACCAGTCTTCACATTATAGAAAAAATGTCAGTGGTTGGCCCATAATTAGTCTAAAACTCAAACATCAGTTCTGAACATTAACCAGATTGGAGGAAACCCTCACAATCTCACTGGACCAGTGAGACAAATCCAAGTCAGAAAGTAAACTGGGATTAGTTGAGCTAGCCATCATCTGCTGTCAAAATACGGAGTGTGGGCCCCGGCTTTCAAACTAACTGGATTTTTTTTTTTTTTTTCATAAATGTCTTTCATTATTATCTTACAGGGCATTAAAACTCTATCTGGTTGTCTCTTAAATTCTTCAACCTGAAACTGTCCGGTTAAGAATTGCAGGTGCTTGCCTGAACTAGCCTGGCAGTTCCCATGAGAAAATAGATCAGCCCAGCTCATACTGTGTAAGACCACAGCCAAACTTCAGTGTCTGTGATGAAGGGCACTTCCTGAGCTATTGTACCAGACAAGCACGGTCCCTGGTGGGTAATCTGGTTCTGTAAACAAGAAAGAAAAAAAAGAATTCTGTGTTATTGATTGATAAACCCTTTTCTAACAAGGTATATAGGGACAGTTGATTAGAATTCAACCCTGAGAACAAGGGCTCCCGTCAAAAGCTAGTTGGACATGTCATTTGAATGTAATCTTTGACCTTTGAACAGATACCCAACATAATTTTTTTTAAGTTAAAATTCTAAAAATCTTTTTTTAAAATAAACTGAGAATAAGGATCTATCTGAACCAGTCCATCTACTTTACCCAAGAAAATACATTTCCAAAGCAAAGAAACTCCTCTGGATGAGATGTACTTGTGGACTGCATAGATGAGCAGTAGAAAATAGAAGTTATTCAGAGGTGAATGAAGCCATGAGCTACTTAGGAAACTTTTTTGAAAATATCTACATTTTATGGGGTAAAAGGTGGGAGGGAGGTATAAGAGGGAGGAGACATACATACATATGGCTGATTCATGTTGCTATATGGCAGAAACCAACATATTATTGTAAAGAAATTATCCTCCAATTAAAAATAAATTTAAATTTCAAAACTATTAAAAATCTATACTTTAAAATTTATTTATGTCCCTTTACTTTTTAAACAAAAGACTTATGTAAATTAATATATTAACTGTTTTCACTTTAATGATCTAGCTCAAAACCAAAACAATTTTTCTTAAAATCCAAGAATGAAAAATAGCTTAAGCTACCAAAGAAATATTAACTTAATTTTAAGCATACCTACAAGCATTAATTGGCATCAAAAGGTGTTTCCCTTTAAAGGCTTTTTTACAAAGTTCAAATAAAAAAAATCTATTGTTTGAATGATAACAGAGTTCTAAGATGCCAAAAACGTTTAGAAAGAATTTGAAGCACCATGAAAAACTTCTTCATCAATAAACCTCATTTATGCAACTGTTTATATTGTGATATGTTATTACAGTAAGTATTTTTATTTTCAAAGTTATCACATCAAACAGGTGTAGCCAAATAGTATATATTAAAAATATAGATATAATTATCACAACAGAGTGAATTTAGAAAAAAAAGACATGAAAAACATCCCATTAAAAGAAAAAGCCTTTATATGGGACATTATTCACATTTCTGCAAATGGAATTTTCTGATTAACTGCCATATATTATATTATTTGAATAACTTTAGGAAAGATTAATTCCCAAGCTCTGTCCTCAGCAATATTTTTTCCTGGCTGAAATTGGGCTTTAAAACAAAACGTCAGCAATGCCAACAGCCTATTCAAGTTTCAGGTTCAAAAACTTCGAAGGCAGGCAGTTAAAAGTGATTTAAGAAATGCAAAATCATTCTTTCACAAATGTGTATGTTAAACTAGTAAATTGATATATCAAAACCACAACCGGAATATAGCAATTTGTCTGTCTTTGCCCGCCATGGTGTATTCCACAGCTGCCTGCCAGATAATACACTGATTGTAACTTTCCTAATTTACAGAGCCTTTAAATCTAATCTCCTGGGCCAGCCTAAAGGGCTTCTTCATCCATTGAAATGCCAGAATAATTGAAATTGTCTTCGCAGACAGTCAGGCAATAATGAATATTTTCTCTGCTGCTTGCATGCCAAGGTTACACACAGTACTGCAAACAGCACTGATCCCAAGCCAAGCCTCCCAGGGGAGGGGCAGCCACTAACCTGGGGCAGGAGACACAATACCCAATGCTTTCCCTTCCCACCGGCTGATGGGGTCAGCGACGCCCACCACGCTTCCACATGCTGCAGGACAAGCTCAGTTGCCCAGCTAACAAGAGTCCTAGTGGCTTCTCTGAATCTCCAGAGGCTGCTGAAAGGCCAGGAAAGGTTATGGGTATGGATTTCCTGATGGGGACCACAGGAGAGATGAGCAAAGGGGGCTGCTGTTGGGATCAAGATGAAATATACACGTAGTTAATCAAAAGAAACCCAGCCCTGATGGCGCCTGAGAAAATGCCAGCTTGTCAGCTTGAGGCAGTCTTTCCCACACCTCTGAATGGTTTTTGTGAATGTAGAGTGTCTCCTGACATAGGGTCAGCCCTGCCTCCACGCGGTCTTAAGGATGTTCTGGCTGAAATGAAACCATTCAGTCGCCAAACTGAATCACCAAGATCTCTGAAAAATCTAAAGACTAGTTTAACTTTCAGCTATGGGAAGGTTACCATTCTAAATGGTCAGAGGTGTGAAATAGATCTTTTTCATTGGGGTGTAGTTGCTTCACAATGTTCTATGAGTTTCTGTTGTACAGCGAAGTAAACCAGCTACTTGTGTACATGTATCCTCTCCCTCCTGGACCTCCCTCCTATCCACCCCCATCCCACCCATCTACATCAGCACACAGCACCAAGCCAAGCTTCCTGTGCTTTAGAGTAGCTTCCCTCTAGCTATCTATTTAACACATGGTAGTGTACATAGTTCAAGTAACTCATCTTGCATTCTTATGATTTCCATGAGTTGCTTTATAGGAGGAAATTAGAAGGACAAGAAAAGAATTAATCCCAAGTCACTGTGACTTTAAACTACACAGCACCAGGGAAGTATTTCTTTCAAAGACATCACAAGTTACCTGGCAGAAAAGAGTATAAAACCTACAGTTTATGTAATATGTGAGTTCCAATATCTGAATTACTAAGTAATTGTGTGCCAAATACACAGAATACATATTAGCTATCTTTTGATGCTTACCAAATTACCCCAAAACTGGGCAGCTTAAAACAGCAGGACATCTATTATCTCCCACCATGTCTATGGGCTTCCCTGAGAGCTCAGTTGGTAAAGAATACCCCTGCAATGCAGGAGACCGCCGTTTGATTCCTGGGTCAGGAAGATCCACTGGAGAAGGGATAGGCTATCTACTCCAGTGTTCTTGGGCTTCCCTTGTGGCTCAGATGGTAAAGAATATGCCCGCAATGAGGGAGACCTGGGTTTGATCCTTGGGTTGGGAAGATCCCCTGGAGAAGGGAAAGGCTACCCGCCCCAGTATTGTGGCCTAGAGAATTCCATGGACTGTATAGTCCATGGGGTTGCAAAGAGTCAGTTGAACAACTTTCACTTTTCACAGTGTCTGTGGGTCATTCAGGAATGACTTACTTGGGTGGTTCTGGCTCAGGGTCCCACAGGGTAACAGCCAAGCTGTTGGTGGAGGCGGCTTCATCCGAAGGCTGGAACAGAGCAAGAGAAACTACGTTTCATGGCTGCCTCACATCCCTGACCAAGTAGTGCCGGTTGTTAGCGGGAAGTCTCTGCTTCTTGCCACACAGCTCTTTTTATAGGGCTACTTAAATGCCAGTGGCATGATGACCCGGCAGCTAGCTTTACCCCAGAGCAAGTGACCCAAGAAAGAGCAAAGCAGAGGCCACAACAGACCTGGCTTCAGAACTCACCCCGACACTTCCTCAACATCTTCCAGGTTACACAGTCAGCTCTCTTTACTGCAGGAGGGGACCCCATAAGGACATGAATACCAGGAATTTCCATCTTGGAAGCTGACCACCACCCATCCATATTGTACCATTACATGGATCTGCCAGCCTCTTGGGTCTTAGGATCTCAACTATTACTCTGGTTTCCTATCACATTCTTGTACACACACCCTGATGAGAATACAGGGGATGTGGGTTACTAAATATGTTTCACCCTTTCCCAGTTCCAAAGCCCATAGTGGTTTCACTCCACCACCATCACTAAACCCCAAGATTCCTGCTGGCTCACTCTCGCAAACCCTGGTCCTCCACTACGCAACCGTGCACCCAGGAAACCTTTCCCCAGTGGTCCCACCAGACTCCAAGGTGCAGGTATATTTTCAGACCCAACTACAAGAGGAAGAAAAGAAGAAAGGAAGAAAGATAGGAAGGAGGGAAGGAAACCGCTCATGTATATTTAAAATATAGTGAAAATTAATACAGATAATTGGCTACACAAGTGATTTTTTTTTTTTTTGAAGTCGCTCAGTCGTGTTCGACTCTGTGCGACCCCATGGACTGTAACCTACTAGGCTTCTCCGTCCATGGGATTCTCCAGGCAAGAATACTGGAGTGGATTGCCGTTTCGTTCTCCAAGCGATCTTCCCGACCCAGGGATCGAACCCGGGTCTCCCGCATTGGAGGCAGACGCTTTAACCTCTGAGCCACCAGGGAAGCAAGGGCTTAAAAAGGCAGAAGCACTTGAGCTTGATAGCAGAGCAAAAAAGCAGAAAAGCAATACCTGGTGGTTCCCTCACATCCCTGGCCAAACAGTGCCGCAGCCTCAGGTCGGAAAAATAAGGCAGGAAGCAATGTGACCAGAGGGCATGGCCATGGTCTCACCCAGCAGAAGCTGAACCCTAGTGAGCTGGTCAATGAGAGAAGGATTCCCGGAGTCCTGGAGAGGCAGCTGCCAGAGCCAAAGGCTGCTCCCTGCCTCCCACTCGTCCATTTTCTGCCACGCCTGCGTTGATGGAATCCAGCTGGAAATTAGCTGATAGGAGAAATTGTGGGGGTCTGCACCCCATTCCACTCAGAGCAGAGAAGGCAAAAGGCCAGAGCAAGCAGACCAAGGACCAACCCATATATCCTGCTCAAGGTTAAGGCATCGTGCCGAATTGTACTTTTTCTCCTAGCAGTTATGTAAACATTTGCATGTTCTCCATAGCATCTATAATCACGATTTGAAATGGCTATGCCTTGTTTTATTATGTACATGAACTCTGCTTGACTTATCATTTCCCTAGAGTTATACCTTCAGGTTATTTCCATTTCTTTATTACTACTATTTTCAAGTGACAATTCAACAAATATCTTCATTGTCTAGATCTTCATTTTTCAGATCTGCTCTTTGGGTAAATTCCCAGAAATCATAATTATCAAATTAAAGGATATCAACATTTTTATATCAACTGATATATATCTGCGGCCACCTGCTTTTGATCCTGTGACTTTCTACACTCTTTCCTACTAACAAATCAAAAGGGAGGCAAGTCCATATTTCTAAAAATTCCAACACTTTCATAAAATTTATCTTTGAAATTTCAGCCACAGCAATAGTAAAATCTTCCCTGAGAGTGATGAGATGCTGGAGGAAGCTATGATTAACTTTGCAAAGGATGGCTAACTTCTCTTGGGAATGACTAGAATAATATTTAGTGTAGCATTTACTTAAAGGAAAATGGAGCCTCAACCTTGTTTCTCAGAAACAATTGAGAGCCTAAAGCAAATTCTAAATGAGGAGTAATCTTTCCAGCAGTAAATGTACCATTCTTGACTGTCATGTAACCCAGATGTCTGGGAATACCCAACTCTTAAAAAAGAAGAAAGTGTATAATAAGGAGGCCTTTGTGTTTCTTAAAAGACAATTGCAAAACAATAACCAAGGGCCTGTGCATTACTAAAGAGAATCTGGGGGATCCTCGGGCTAGTGCTTCTCAAAGTGTGGCTCATTCATAAACTATTTATAACCAGTCAACTGCAAGGTTAGTACAAAAACTGAGAGCAAGCATTTAGAAACTTTCATGGCAATCTGACACCACAGCAATTCTTCTATTATATTTACAGAAGGTCTCTCTACAATGGATTGAGAGAAAAAAATCAAATAAGCCCTCACCAGGGATCGTTGAGGATAGAGTATTGTTAGTCATTCAAAGCCTGGATTGGGCAAGGATCTTGAATTCGCCTGTGGCATTGACTGGAGCTGTTTTACATACGTCAAGAATTCAAAAAAGCAGACAGATAACAATGAATATTGTACCCTGGAGAAGTAGTTTACAGTAATCGATATTTTACAGACTGTGAAGTCTCTCTTTCTGAGATTATTTTATACTCTGGACTACCATAAATGGAAATATTGATTCTCACCTTAATTAATTAAGAAAAGTTGTGCTTTCAGCTGACATATGGAGGGATAGGAATTGTTGAGAGACTAAAATCTCCTTACTTAATCCTATTGGTTGCTCAGTTACATCAGCTAAGGATTGAAGGAGTCTCCTAATTTTGTGACTGGGTACCAAAGCTGACCAACAGGGCAAATTTAATCATTAGAGATGAGAAACGTGAAGTCTAGGGCAGAGTGACCAGTTTTCTACAGAGCCCACAGTCAGAGCCTGGAATTCGTAAGGGTTTGTTTGGATCAAGATGAGATTACACAAGTTAACAGCAAATAGGAGATAAATACAAATTACACAAGTTAACGGCAAACAGCAGATAAATACAAATCACTCCAAATAGCGTTCTAATCTTTGTGTTAAATGGTCTTTGTTTTGTATCCACACTCCATAGAGAAATGACAAGTCAGGCACAACTGTGGGAAATGAAGATTGTTTTCAGATCTCAGGTGAAAACCAGTCCCCACAAGCTCTTCTAAAACCCACTGGCATCTCACATTTGCAAAATACAGACATACAGGAAAGCATACCCAGGTTTTTAAGTCCTAGTGATCTGTACTTGTTGGGCTTCCCTGATAACTCAGTAGGTAAAGAATCCCCCTGCAATGTGGGAGACCTCAGGTTGATTCCTGGGTCAGGAATATCCACTGGAGAAGGGATAGGCTACGCACTCCAATATTTAAATTCCAGTTGCATCCTTTACTGGCTGGTGACCTTGGGGAAACTACTTAACTTCTCTATGCCTCAGTTTCCCATCTGTAAGTAAGTAAATAAAGTCATTCAGTCATGTCTGACTCTTTGAGACCCCAGTGGATGGTAGCCAACCAAGCTCCTCTGTCCATGGGATTTTCCAGGCAAGAATACTGGAGTGAGTTTCCAATTCCTTCTGCAGGGGATCTTCCTGACCCAGGAATCAAACCTGGGTCCAGCATTGCAGGCAGACACTTTATCGTCTGAGCCACCAGGAAAGCCCCTTCCTCATCTGTAACATGGGGCTAATAATAACATCTATAACTGAAGGGGACTGAGCAGTACAAACTTCCAGCTCTAAGATAAATAAGTCATGGAGGTGGGTGTAATGTACATAATAGGGAATGAAGTCAGTAACATTGTAACAACTCTGGAAGGTGACAGATGGTAACTGGTGTTATTGTGGTGCAATGCTATAATAAGTAAAAATATCAAATCACTATTTTGTACCCTTGAAACTAATATCGTATTGTATGTTAACTATAACTCAAAAAATAATGGTGGGCTTCCCAGGCAGAGCTAGTGGTAAAGAACCCACCTGCCAATGCAGGAAACAGAGGAGACACAGATTCTATCCCTGGGTCAGGAAGATCCCCTGGAGGATGGCATGCAACCTGCTCCAATATTTTTGCTTGGAAAATCTCATGGACAGAGGAGCCTGACAGGCTACAGATCATAGGCTCACAAAGAGTCGGACATGACTGAGGTGACTTAGCACAAAAAATAATAACAATAATCCTTATACCCCTTGTAGAATTGGTGAAGTGAAGTGAAGTTGCTCAGTCGTGTCCGACTCTTTGCAAACCCATGAACTGTAGCCTACCAGGCTCCTCAGTCCATGGAATTTTCCAGGCAAGAATACTGGCGTGGGTTGCCATTTCCTTCTCCAGGGGATCTTCCCAACCCAGGGATCGAACCCTGGTCTTCCACATTGTAGGCAGACGCTTTACCATCTGAGCCACCAGGGAAGCCCCTTCAAATAAAATTGCCCAACTCACAAAGGTGCAGTTGTTTTAATATTTACTCCTCTCCCTAGAGTCAACCTTGTTACTCTGCTCATCGATCAAGGGTTGACTGTTTCCCACCAATAGTTCCAGTATTGGGGGAATTACTAGGAAATTGGGAGATCTACTTCTTGCTTTGGAGGTCTTATAAAGCATCAGAGAAAGAAATTATTATAAATAGTAAATGAAACATATTTACTCCTAACAGAGTCAGAACTACTGATAGAGTTAAAAACATGGGAAACATACTTGAAAATCTACTCATGAAGAATTTCAGCCTAGTGTTGTGCATGTGTGGATTTTGGAAGTAAAAACAGTGAGCTTGAGACTTCCCTTGTGGTCCAGTGGTTAAGACTCCACCTTCCAATATAGGGAGTTGCAGGTTTGATCCCTGGTCAGGGAGAAAAGAGCCCTCATGTCTGGTGAGCAAAAAAAAAAAAAAGCATAAACCAGAAGAAATACTGTAACAAAGTCAACAAAGACTTTTAAAATGGTCAACAACAACTAAAAGAAACTTTAAAAAAAAATCAAATGGTCATACACGTATAAAATCTCAAGCACTCAAAAATAAGGAGCTCTAAAAGACTGTAAAGACATTAGGATAATAATTCAGTTTCTTTTATGCCTCTGCACTCACACTACCTCCAGGACACTAAAAACTGCGTCTCATTGAGTTACCTAACCTCAACCAAGCATATCTGCTCCTCTTTCAGAATGTTCTGTCTCAGGGAATGTTAGATATCCCCATTAGGAAGTTGCCCCAACCAGAAATCCTCATTGTATTCCCCAAATTCTTCATCCCCATGCTTTTGATTAGCAACAAAATTGTATTGATTCTTCCCTCTTGTCCTCTTTTCTTTGTCCCCACTCAGTTCAGTTCAGTTGCTCAGTCGTGTCCAACTCTTTGTGACCCCGTGGACTGCAGCATGCCAGGCCTCCCTGTCCATCACCAACTCCTGCAGCATGCTCAAACTCATGCCCATCAAGTCGGTGATGCCATCCAACCATCTCATCCTCTGTTATCCCCTTCTCCTCCTGCCCTCAATCTCTCCCAGCAGTAGGGTCCTTTCCAATGAGTCAGCTCTTCGCATCAGGCGGCCAAAGTATTGGAGCTGCAGTTGCAGCATCAGTCCTTCCACTGGATATTCAGGACTCATCTCCTTCAAGATTGACTAGTTGGATCTCCTTGCAGTCCAAGGGCCTCTCAAGAGTCTTCTCCAACACCACAGTTCAAAAGCATCAGTTCTGCATTCAGCTTTCTTAATGGTCCAACTCTCATATCCATACATGACTACTAGAAAAACCATAGCTTTGACTAGACAGACCTTTGTCAGCAAAGTAATGTCTCTGCTTTTTAGTATACTGTCTAGGTTTGTCATAGCTTTTCTTCCAAGGAGCAAGCATCTTTTAATTTCATGGCTGTGGTCACCATCTACAGTGATTTTGGAGCCCAAGAAAATAAAGTCTCTCACTGTTTCCATTGTTTCTCCATCTATTTGCCATGAAGTGATGGAGCCGGATGCCATGATCTCGGTTTTTTGAATGTTGAGTTTTAAGCCAGTTTTTTCACCCTCTTCTTTCACTTTCATCAAGAGGCTCTTTAGCTCCTCTTCACTTTCTGCCATAAGGGTGGTGTCATCTGCATACCTGAGGTTATTGACATTTCTCCCTGCAGGCCTGATTCCAGCTTGTGCTTCATCCAGCCCGACATCCTGTCCACACTGTAATCCAGGTCATAGACATATCTCCCATGAATTAATCAGATCAGTCCTGGAATTTCTCTATCTCTGATCTTGCTCTTTCCAAACCAGTTGCATCCTTGCTATCATAATGATCTTCCTAAAACAGGTACATTTATCTCATTGCATTCACTTGCTTCAGAGGTTTCCCATGCCCTGAGGAGTTAGCCTGCCAGGGAGAAACCTCCAGAACATGGCTCCTGCTTGCCTCTCCCATCTTCTAACTTGCTCTTCTTCCACATGCCTCACATACCTTATGCCCACCTCTCAAGGGCCAGCTCCCCAGTACTTAAACTCTACTCACTTTTGGCCTTAGCCTATGTTTTCTTCTTCTGGGTTGGCCATTTTTGCCTCGCCTTCAGGGCTCCTTCCTGATTTCCAAAGGCAAGGCACTTCCATATGCTCATAGCAGCTAATAATTTATTTTTCTCTCTCTCCCCAAAGAAATATGACATCTGTTCCTAGGGATCTCCCAGGACCTAGGACTATGTATGACACATAGTTCATCTTTAAAGTTTATCTGTTGGATAAATGGATGGGTGAATGGTTAGCGGGATAGATGGATGGATGTGTGGATAGAAAAAATGAATGAGAAAAGTAATTGCAACCATTTTCCTTGACTCGGTTTGATGCCAAGTTCCAGTGAGTGAGAAGATTATGGACACCCAAGCAGATAACACTGGAGATTACTAGTTACCAAACTTTTACTTTTTCAGCCAATCAAGGACTGTAAATTTTCCTTCAGGTTTCATTACTGTGATTTCACATTAATGTTACTAACATTTTAACAATGAGGAACCAGTTTTAAATTATTATTATTATTTTTTACAACAAACTCTACATCTCTGACAACTAAAGGGCAAAAGAAAACACTTATCACACAGATCTTCCTGATAGTACACGGGGAGCTTCTCAAGGGGAGCATAGCGTTTTAGGCGGGCTTCTGTTTGACAGTTTTTTCCAACTGTTTGGTGCAGGCGTCCTGACTCAGAAAGTTTCCAGATTAAAAGCTAATTTGCTTTAGACCCTCCTAATGGAGAGCCTGAGCTTTGTTGTTCACCAGGGTAAAGTGTAATTTTCTGACTTCCCGAGTCTTTAGTTTGAGACAATAATCCACTCTGTCTCCTCTTAATTAAAGCAAATAGCCCCAACTCACAATGGTAGTTCAGAAGGGGCTGGTCTTCTGGTTCCCTCCTTGCAAGGAGCTAATTGATTTCCAAATGATAATGGTGTTTACATTAGAAAAGCCAAACCCCTTGTATTTAGTCCTCAGCGCACCCGAAACCTTCCCAGGTCTCATGAATATCAAATGGCCAAAATACCTCCATTGTGGTCAATGCCTCTTAAGGGGTCAAGCTTCTGTCCCACAATATTTAAGGAGGTAATTGGTTAATTTCTGTTTTACATGCCAGGCTCCTACATTCCATTTTCATCCCAAGGAGGAGTCTTCTTGGAATTTTCAAGGAATTGCTTTTGCAATTTACAACCTCATTGTTTTACAATAAAGGGCCCCAAGGCGATGCTGGAGCAGTGGGTAGGTCTGAATTTTAAGGATAATTTTGGAAGCTCATTCATATGACAGTTTTGGGGAAGGAGCTTGGGAGAAAGAAAAAGCTCAGAAACCACACAGCATTTGAATAGCATTTCACAGTATGGGAGTGAAGATGGTGTGTATTACCATATGTTTGAAATGACATGTTTCTATGGTACATTCACATACATAGACATCTAAAGGGCTGATTGTACCATCTTTGTTTTAAAGTCATGGGAACAATCCTTCAAAATACATAAATACCTATGGCTGATTCATATTGATGTATGGCAAAAAACCATCACAATATTGTAAAGCAACTATCCTCCAATTAAAATAAATTTTTTTAAAAGCAAAATACACATTCTTATTTCCATGATCTCTACCAAGTTTTTCTAGCATCTTGAGCTTCAGATAAATTAATAAATATCTCAAATACCCTTGTTTAGAAATCCAAACAATAATCAAAACAAATCATGATTATTACAGGTCATACGCCTGGCCTTCCACAGAGCCTTACACAAATATTAAATCCACTTTTCACCATCACATGGTACATGAGGTTCAGACAAGACTCTCATGGATGGGAATGGGTATTTGTCATGTAAGAGAGGAGCAAGAATTTTCCAGAAACTAAGTTCTATTTGTAAAGAAACTATTCTCTGTAAATATGTTTTTGATCACAGTAAATTGTTGAAGCAACACCCCAAGAAGAGAGGGGGGCCAGACAACGTTTCAATATAATCACTTTCTAAGTAATTAAAACAGTGGCTAATTTCTCTCATAATTAAAAAAACTTTGTTCATTGGCACACACATCCATCCTAATGCCACATTTAGCAAATGCTTTCATTTTTTAAAAATATCACCTCTAATGCACCAGCCTCTCTTCTATCAAGAAAGGCATGGCTGTAATTTACAAAACTCTTTCTTCCCGTGGATTCTTAGTTCAACCTTCTTTCTTCTCTTTGAGTTGCTGTCTTTCAGTCAATCCTAAGGCATTTCCCTTTCATTTTTCTTTTTGTAGTTATAATGTTATTGCATAAGTCTCTAAAATTGGTCACCTTATACACTGTATACATAAATTTTATATTACAAAGTTTATATATGTCACCTTGAAATTTTTTATATAGTCTCCTGAACTATATATCTCTTGTCTGTATATCTATATTTATACATCTATATGTGGGGTCACAAAGGGTCAGACACAACTCTGTGGCTGACCACACATAAATAGATATGGTTTGAGAGACTGGAGTAATAACGAGGACTGTATATATACATATAAGTGTGTGTATATGTATATGTATATATATATAGTATATAACCAGTACTATATATATACACACACACACATAACTCTTGCAGGTGACACTAGTGGTAAAGAACTGCCTGCCAACTCTGGAAACAAAAGAGATAGTTTCGATCCCTGGATCGGGAAGATCCCCTGGAGGGCATGGCAAACCATTGCAGTATTCTTGCCTGGAGAATCCTACTGACCAAGCAGCTTGGGGGCCTACAGTCCATAGGTGTGCAAAGAGTCAGACATGACTGAAGCAACGTCGCACGCACACATATAGTTCTCCAGGGATGATATTTTACAGATTAGGAAGAATTAAATCTTATTAAGATTAAATGCTTTACTTAAGGTCTCCCAGCTTGTTAACAGCACAGAAAGAACTTAAATAACCCACTTTCTGCTACATATCCCGTTCTAAAAATTTCAGTGAAAATCAACTATCATTCACCATTTTGGTCAATGGAGCAGGCTGGTGAGACTGGAAACCAAACAAGTGTTTCAAAATGTAGAAATCTTGATGGTGACTTCCTAACTTTCGGGACAAGGGCACATAGTATACAATATTACAGATAAAATCCTATGCTGGAAACCCTGCAGGTTTCTAAATCTTTGGTGGAAGAACTTTGCATTGTCAAATATTGTTTTAATACATGAGTCATTGGCCAGGGCTAGAGATTGTTCTGGTTTTTTCTTTTTAATTAGAAAGATTATTCACCTCGATTATATTCTTTAATGGGACTTGTCATGTGGGTGTTAAAATAATAGCCCATGTCTCAGTGTAAAAGAGGGAGACAGCTGAAAGTTTGGATCATGTCCTGGAAATCAAAAGGACATGAAATCACCTGCCTCTCCGGGTGAAACTGACACCTTACAGAACAGAAATGTGGGTCCCTGACCACCAGGGACCCACATTCTGTTCCTACTTAAATGAAGAAGGAACCTTGGTAGGAGCCCAGAGTGACATAACTGATAATCCTCTAAGGTAGCAAGACCGAGGGGAAAAAAAGCAAGTGAAGGGGAGGAAGTAGAGTGTAGAGCTTAGATGCAGAGCAAGCCACGTCGGCAAAGAGGTAATTCACAAGCAGTAAACATCAGTATCGATACCTTAAGAGTCTGGGAAACTAAAAGGCAATTTTCGGAAACTCTCAAATATAGCTTTAAATAATAAAAAGCTGAAATCGTCTCTACAAAGCAAAGGCTCCTTTGAAAGGATTCCAGAAAACTGTGAAATGCTGTTGATAAGACTGTGCCAATTTGTAAAGCTTGCCACAATCTCCAGCTCACGTTTTCCCTCTTTTTTTCTCCTTTCTTTCAAAAAAAATTTTTCCCCTGAGCTTTGTTAGTCCTAGAGAAGCTCTGATGACAACAACAAAAACATAAAGTGTTTTTTAAAGCAGAAACCTTTTCTCCCCTACAACAAGCCGGGGGAGGCGGCATGGTGGTGAAGGGGGTGGACGCATTGAATTTATTTCCACAGAAATGATGTTAAAACAGCATTTGCAAAGCCAGAAAAAAGATTTCTGATGGAAAGCTCAGGGAAGGATGTGTAAGCTAGCTCCTGAAATTTCTCACTCTTATCAGCCATTGTATTCAGGATTAATTAATGGTTCTCTCCATTCTCTCACTTCACTCAAATGTTTACCCACTCAGACAGAGAGAGCTGACTGACTTTTTTCAACTCAAGTCAACTTTTAACTAGTGGCATCTTAACTCTTAGTGTGACTTCTCAGCTGTTTTCAGGCATTTTCCCTTTCCCGTGTTGACCAATTATTTTCAATTAGGATTATATCTGCATTGTATAGTTAAGAAGCCCAATTAATATCTTTAAAGGAACAATGAGAAGGAGTTAAAGGAACAATGAGAAGGAGCATGTAGTGGAACTTTTATATTTAACTGTCAAGAAATAATCGTGCCTTTACATTTATGGAGCACCCTTCACCCTGAAGGGTACCAAAATGCTCTTACAAATTCTCGGCCCCAGTGGTACAGCATCCTCCTAGAAGTGAAGAAGGAAAGCCTATCATAGTAGCACTTGAGAAAAATTGGGAAACAAACAAACCCCCCTAAATGCATCATATTCAAACTGCTGAAATCTAAAGATAGAAAATCGGGGACTTGGTGGCACACCAAGGTGGCATGCCTGGTGGCACAGTGGATAAGAATCTGCACACACACACACACACACCCCCCAACTCCCGCAAATACAGGGGACACAGGTTCAATCCCTGGTCCAGGACGATTCCACATGCCTCGGAGCAACTGAGCCCCAGAGCCACAGCCACCAAGCCCACGTGCAGCAACTACTGAAGCCGAGACACCCTAGATCCTGTGCTCCCTGACAAGAGAAGCCACTGCAGTGAAAAGTCCGCACACCATAACTAGAGAAAGCTCAAGCAAAACAAGGAAGACCCGGTGCAGCCAAAAATAGCTCCTTAAATTTTAACCGTCGTTGACCATAGATGTAAAGGTGGACCTCCCTGGTGGCTCAGATGGTAAAGAATTTGCCTGCGGTGCAGGAGACCTGGGTTTGACCCCTGGGTCAGAAAGATGCCCTGGAGAAGAGAATGGCAGTCCACTCCAGTATTTTTGCCTAGAGAATTCTATGGACAGAGGAGCCTGGCGGGCTACAGTCCATGGGGTTGCAAAGAGTCAGACATGACTAAGCAATTAAAAAAAAAAAAANCATGACTAAGCAATAAAAAAAAAAAAAAAAAAACAGAAGGCAGGTAGGAAATAAAAAAGACACAGCATATAGGGGAAAGAAAAATTAATTAGAACAGACTCCTCATCAGAAACTGTGCAAACAGAAAGACAATATGCTCAAAGAAATGCTTCAAAATGTTTAAAAGAAAAAAACCCATCAGCCCCAAATTCGATACACAAAGAAACTATCAAAAGTGAAAGAGAAATAATTTCAATAAATTTATACGATTTTGAATGATTAAAGAAAGAAAAGAAAATGTTAAAGTCTCTAATTTAATTGCAACAGGGAAGGCAGTTGAGCCAATCCAAGGCAGTCATCCTCGGGAGTGACTGGAAGAGGGCTCTGCCCTGCCAGAAGCAATAGAACAGCAAGCTGCATAAAGGACTTACATGGGGACACTGAACCCCCTTTTCAGGGAAGGAAAAGGACGATCCCATGATACCATGGCAAGTCTGCAATTACTTGCTTTCCAGCACCCAAGGCAAATTCATCACAGCAAATCAGACTCTGCCAGCCTCTGATGGGCCATCTGTCATCCACAGGCACTCACTCCATCCTCACTCAGGAATCTGTGGCCACTTGGCTTCAGCATTGCCTGGGATGCCAACCAGGTATGCTAGAAGCTGAGACTGTAACTATTCCCTTGACAGACCTTAGCAAGTGCTTGTACAGGGGAAGAAGGGGTGGACATGCAGGAAGATCCCTGCTTTCCCACAGTCACCTATCCAACAGTGGGTCAAAAGGCTGAAATATAAACACGGGTCTTACATATGCTCATATTCCTACTAAGCAAAGTAAATCTCACCCCCAGGGGCCAGTCCTTGAACTCTTAAGACCTGGTTACAGAGACAAGTTATTCACATATTCATTCAACAAACACCGGAGAGCCTAGTACAGCCAAGGACTGATTCAGGCCCTGGTTATAGGGCAGGAAACAAAACAAACAGAGCCTAAAAGCGTAAACAGAGTTAAGGAAGAACGGTAAGGGAAAAAAAATTCTTCCACTCAAAAATTATAAATTGAGCCTTTACTTTGGGCTGGCCCCACATTGGACAGAAAAACAGAGACCCTTAGGAAAGCTGGACCTTCCTTCTCGAAGGTTGCAGTCCAGTCTAAGTGCTTGGTGGTCACAAGTTCCCACAAACCCACGTTTCTTTCAAACTGATGAAACACAATGAAAGAAAAGGGGCTGCAGTGAGGAGCTCCTGAAACATCAGATCACAGGTGATTAGAGACCGCAGGAGGGCCAGAGCAGCCAAAAGGAATGTAAAGTGACCAAGAGCAAGTCCCTCAGAAAAGAGCAAACAGCACCTTAGGGAGAATTTTTTTTTCCCCCAAGAATAAGAAGAGCCCTCAGAGGAGAGATTTGATCAAGAGCTGTTGGGCAAGGGAAGATGCAACCTGTAATTCTAGCATCACATGATTGCTTCCCTCTGGCACCTGGTGGGAGGGGTAGGAAAGGAGCTGATAAGAAAGAGATGACTTGGATGCCAAGACCAGGTCAAAGGGAGCAGGCGAAGCCACTGAGGAACCAGACGTGCCCGTTTGCTTGCTGCTCAACTTCAAACTGCTTTCAGGGTCAGCTGTTGCTCAATTGCCCAGTTGTGTCCGGCTCTGCGACCCCATGGACCGTAGCCTGCCAGGCTGCTCTGTCCATGGGATTCTCCAAACAAGAATACCAGGATCTCCCCAACAAAGGAATCGAACCCACATCTCCTTTATCTCCTGCATCACAGGCGAATTCTTTACCATGGGCAGGCAGGCATTTCTCCCACAAAATCCACGTACCTTAAACAGCTGGCTGAGTCATTGTGTTGAAATGACAGTAAAGAGAAGCAAGAAGGTGGTCATCAAGGAAAATTCTTTTAAAAAAATTTCAGGTTTGCAGGGAGGAGAGAAGAGAAAATTGTATTCCTTTCCTCCTGTAATAAGCAAGCATGTATATAAAATATAATACATCAGGGCTTTCCCTGGTAGTCCAGTGGCTAGAGCTCTGTGCTCCCAATGTGGGGGAGCCCAGGTTTCATCCCTAACTAGGGAGCTGGATCCCGCATGCCGCAATGAAGATCGAAGCTACAACCAAGACCTGCTGCAGCCAAATAAATAAATTAAAAAAAAATTTTTAATATATACAATGCATGGATACAATTATTTGGGGGGATGAGTTTAAAAAAACAAACAACTCACTCTCTAGAGAAAAAGGACCCCAACAAATATGACAGCTTCTGGAGAAATGGGCAACAAGATGGCTGTGCTGCTGCTGTTTTTCAGTTGCTAAGTTGTGCCCAACTCACTGCGATCTCATGGACTGAGCCCGCCAGGCTCCTCTGTCCATGGGATTTCCCAGGCAAGAATACTTGAGTGGGTTGCCATGTCCTTCTCCAGGGGATCTTCCTAGAGCAGGGATTGAACCCAACCCGTGTCTCCTGCATTGCAGGCAGATTCCTTACCACCGAGCCACCTGAGAAGCTATGTTAGGGAAGAGAAAAACTTGAGTTTGACTTTGATCCAGGAGCAGAAGAGAAAGAGGTGAAATCAAAAGGAAGTGGAGGAGGCAGACAGTAGCTGTGAAACCAGCTCCAAAGCAGAGGTGCGGACAGGAATTAGGAGGCATTGGGTGAAGGCAGAGGTGGAGTCACAGTCAGCTGAGACCTCAGCACATCAAGGGATAAGAACGTGAGGATGATGCCACAGTGGCTGAAAGAAAGCAGCATCCTTTCCCATCTTGAGACTTCTTTAAGTTTGCTCACTCGCACCTTCTCAGCACTTCTGTTGACTACAAGCGCCATCTGAGCCAATCAATCCTCTGGGCAACACCCACCAGGTCAGATGTTACCACATCTGCCAAAATTTCACATGCCACAAATTCAGGCTCCATCTCTGAATTTATAGTCGATTCATTATCAGTGTAAAGCACCTGTAAGTTTTAGTCATGTCTGACTCTTTCCTGGACTGTAGCCCACCAGGCTCCTCTGTCCATGGGATTCTCCAGGCAAGAATACTGGAGTGGGTACCCATTCCCTTCTCCAGGGGAATCTTCTCATCCCAGGGATCGAATTGGGGTCTCCTGCATTGCAGGCAGATTCTTTACTGTCTGAGCCACCAGGGAAGCTCCAATATATCCCTCTTTTAAAATTTGGAATGCGCACCTGTCCTGACAATATTCCCACCATTCTTTCCCCCAGACCACACCCAGCCCACCCACTTCTTCCCTTACTCTTTTACTCCCCTTTGAAACATCTCTCCTCATCTCAAAATTCACATCTCCGAGTTAAGTTACAACCAAAAATAGTCTTATAATTTCAGCTTCTAAACAGATCAGTTGCCCAACAAATGCTTGTTATGTAATCCTGAGCATCATACACTGGGGAATGTAAGAGGTAAGAGGTATAAGGCAAGGCAGGTGCCCTGGGAGAATTTCGGTGGAGATGAAACACAAAAAGTAATTCTGGAATTTTAGGAGAAAAAAATACCTGTGAGCTTCCTGGGTCCTCAACGGCCACCGAAACATACAAAACATTAAACACTCAAGGAATATCCTCACATCCCCCATTTACCCTAAGAGCAGACCCCAGTCCTACCCACTTTTGTCCCATCCATCATCAAGATTCCGCCTGATTCTCTCTGATCCTTTCTTTCTGCCCTGTCATATCCGAAATCTTACATAATCCTCCTTTCGGTACGCATCCAACCTGAAAACCTTCTGCCTCACAGAGAAATTTGCCGACTAATTAGGTAATGTTTTTAAAACAATACAAAGTCCTTCAAATGTATAATCTCTGGTTATTATTTTTAATCTCCTTAAGCTACTCTAATTTTATGTTTCCTCTTAGTGCATTCAATTACCCAGAACTTACAATGCTTTAGTCTCCTAAGTCACCTCAGCAGCGATGGAGTCTTCCATTTAAAACTCACAGTGGCTTCTCATTTAAAGTGAGTGTCAGGGGAATTTTTTTTTCCTTCCTAAGAACAAGTTCCCAGAATATGTTCCTTCCTCCCCTCATGGGATCTCAGTGATAGCCAATGTTAGCCACGAACAGTCGCATCTCTCCCAAAAGTGTGTTTGTATTGTGTTCCAGCAGTAAACAGAAGACTGCAGAGAGCTATCGGCAAATCTCTGTGTACAGAGTGTAGAAAAGGTTATTTCATCCTGGAGATTATATCGAGAAGCTGCTGGTCCTCTTTTTTTTCTTAATCAGTGGCTTATCACAGCTCAGATGAGTGATGAAGCACAGAAATGAAGGGGAAGAATGTCAACTACTTGGCAAGTTCACCAACCAGATTTCCAGGGAAACTTCACCTGAGACTCATAGAGCAGGTATTAGGAAACCCTAAGGGTGGGCCTGTCAATTCCAATATTGTTCTAAGAAGCCCCCCAAAGGCTGGACCAGGGGTTGGGAGCTGGTTTGGCTCCAACACCAACTGCTGAGCAACAGTGGGTGATTTTCTCCATTTCTCTGAGCATTTCTTTTCTTATCGATAACATGAGTGTTAAAATACATGACCTGTGAGGTCTTTTCTGGCTTCAAAAGAAATAACTGAGGGAATTCCCTGTGGCCATGGTTAGGATTCCATGCTACCAGTGTTAGGGAACTAAGATTTCACACACCATGCAGCATGGCTTTTTTTGTTTGTTTGTTTCTAATGCAAACTGGGAGTTCCCTGGTGGTCCGGTGGTTAGGACTCGGCACTCTCACTGCTGTAGACCTGGGTTCAGTCCCTGGTTCAATCCCAGGAAGCTGCACAGCATGGCAAAAATAAAAATTAAGCGAAATAGGAGAATAAAGTTTGTGTAGAACAAGAAAATCATAAATGGGATATGAGTCATTAATTTAGGAGAGATTTGAGTTCCTTCAAGGCAATGTTTTAAAGTTCGAGCTATATCAGATAATTTTGAAAGGAAATTTTCAAGTCAGAGTTGCCAGTTCATCCTCTAGGACAAGGTGTTTTTTTTTTTTAAATAAAATTCAGAGTAGCTGAGGAGTTGGGTTTGGTGAGGTCTATGTGGACCATAATATTTATAATATAATGTTAATAAAAATGCAAACTTGGAGTGAAAATTTGAAGAGCTCCATACATAGAACTCAATCAGGCCTTCAGATCAACAACCCCAACTAACCAAAGCTCTGATGCTCAAAGTAAGTTACCTTCCCAGCTTCCTCCCTCCCTCCCTCCCTCTCTTCCTTTCTTCTTTGCCTTATATCACATAACCCAGCAATTCCACTCCCAGATATATACCCCAGAAAACACTAATTCAAAAAGATACATGCACTGCAAAGTTCACAGTAGCATTGATTACAATAGCCAACTTACGGAAGCAACCCAGGTGTCCCTCAACAGATCAATGAGTTAGGAAGATGCGGTACATCTGCTAAATGGAACACTACTCAGGCATAAAAAAGAATGAAATTTTGCCATTTGCAGCAACATGGATGGACTTGGAGGGTATTCTGCTCGGTGAAATAAGTCAGACAGAGAAAGACAAATACTATATGATATCAGTTATATATGGAATCTAAAAAATAAAACTAGTGAACATAACAATAAAGAAATGCACTCACAAATATAGAAAACAGACTAGCGGTGCCAGTGGGGAAGAGAGAAGGGGGGGCAGTTTAGAGGTAGGAGAGTAAGAGGTAAAAACTACTAGGCATTAAATAAGCTATAAGGATAGATTGTACATCACAGGGAATATCCCAATGTTTTATAATAACTATAAATGAGGTATAACCTTTAAAAATTGTGAATCACTATGTTGTACACCTGTAGCTTTTATAGTGTACATCGATTCTACTTCAATTTAAAAAAAATTACATGTAGGTTATACTGGCAGTGGCACCCCACTCCAGTACTCTTGCCTGGAAAATCCCATGGACAGAGAAGTCTGGTGGGCTTCAGTCCATGGAGTCGCTAAGAGTCGGACACGACTGAGCGTCTTCACTTTCACTTTTCACTTCCATGCATTGGAGAAGGAAATGGCAACCCACTCCAGTGTTCTTGCCTGGAGAATCCCAGGGACTGGGAAGCCTCATGGGCTGCCGTCTATGGGGTCACACAGAGTCGGACACGACTAAAGCGACTTAACAGCAGCAGCAGCAATAGCAGCAGCAGTACACTGTCCCAGGGGATTAAATGAGATAATACTACATGTAAGACTCAGTGCCTAGGATCCAGTGCCCAGTAAATATCAGGTATTCCTTCTGATATTGATCCGTAAGAGGAAAAATTGAGAGTGAACATAAATGGTCCTTGTTTCTTTCAGTAGTAATGCAAAGGCCTGCTCTCTGACAAAATGCTCTGTTTTCAAACAGAGACTATCTGAAAAATATTTCTCCTGTAAAGAAAATTCTACCTTATTCCTCCTCCTGCACCAAACCCTCCCACTCACAATTTGATTCCTTATGCAAGATTCTTAAAATTCATGGCAATTGTTCTATACTAATTTTTAATGTAGGAGCTTCCCTGGTGCCCAGTGTTAAAGAATCTGCCTGCCAACGCAAAAGACATGGGTTCAGTCCCTGATCTGGGCTCC
The DNA here is from genome assembly GCA_006410935.1 of Redunca redunca. Taxonomy (NCBI): domain Eukaryota; kingdom Metazoa; phylum Chordata; class Mammalia; order Artiodactyla; family Bovidae; genus Redunca; species Redunca redunca. The sequence goes on from SJYQ01004620.1 coordinate 52,973, forward strand.
ATATGCTGCAGAGCAACTAAGCCGCAACTATGGAGACTGGGCCCTAGATTCCATGTTCCACGACAAGAGCAGCCACCACAGTGAGAAACCCACACACCGCAGCTAGGGAGTAGCCCCAACTCACTGCAACCAGAGAAAAGCCCACGCAACACAAAGACCCAGCACAGCCAGAAATCAACAACAAGTAAATCAAACTATTTTAAAATAATAACCATTTTTAATGGAAGGAAATAGGACCAAGGGCAGAAAGTCCACCCCTAATCACGTCTTAATCATCTACCCGTGGACTGAAAGTAAATGGCTAGCTTTTCACTCAGGCAAATGCAGAGTTTGCTGGAAAAGTATTATATATTATAGATATCAATCCTAAAGGAAATCAACCCTGAATATTCCTTGGAAGGAATGATGCTGAAGCTTAAGCTCCAACGTTTTGGCCACCTGATGCGAAGAGCTGACTTATTGGAAAAGACCCTGATGCTGGGAAAGATTGAGGGCAGGAGGAGGATGGGCAGGAGGAGGGCACCCAACAGAGGATGAGGTGGTTAGATAGCATCACCGACTCAACAGACGTGAATCTGAGCAAACTCTGGGAGATAATGCAGGACAGGGGAGCCTGGTGGGTCTGAAAGAGTTGGACATGACTTAGTGACTGTTGTTACCGTTGGGTAACAACAGATATCAATTTGTTAATTGAGGGACAGTCCAGTTTCAGAATTTTTTTTCAGAAACACCCCCTCAACTGGAATAAATTTAAGGTGATGGTGAATATTTCCAGACAGTTTTTAAGATTTTATGTGGACCGTGTTTAAAGCCTTTACTGAATTTGTTACAATATTGCTTCTATTTTATGTTTCGGTTTTTCGGCTTTTCGGCTTAGTCATGTGGCATCTTAGCTCTCTGACCAGGGATCAAAAAACTACTGGACCACCAGCTAAGTGAGGTGTGCCTTTTCTTGCTACTCATCTCTCCCAAGCAGGAGCCCTGCTCCCAGATCCTCTTGTTTCCTGGAAGAGCCTGCACCTTAAATCACTCACGGAAGCGTCGGGACAGCCCATAGCCACCCAGGTGGACTGCAAATGCAGGCAGAAGGCAGTCTCAGTTCAGTTAAGTTCAGTCGCCTAGTCGTGTCTGACTCTTTGTGACCCCATGGACTGCAGCACACCAGGCCTCCCTGTCCATCACCAACTCCCGGAGCTTGCTCAAACTCATGTCCATTAAGTCGGTGATACCATCCGACCATCTTACTCTCTGTCTTCCCCTTCTCCTCCCTCTTTCGATCTTTCCCAGCATCAGGGTCTTTACAAATGAGTCAGCTCTTTGCATCAGGTGGCCAAAGTATTGGAGTTTCAGTTTCAACATCAGTCCTTCCAATGAATATTCACGACTGATTTCCTTTAGGATAGACTGGTTGGATCTCCTTGCAGTCCAAGGGACTCTCAAGAGTCTTCTCCAACACCACAGTTCAAAAGCATCAAATCTTTGGCATTCAGCTTTCTTTATAGTCCAACTCTCACATCCATACATGACTACTGGAAAAACCATAGCCTTGACTAGACAGACCTTTTTTGGCAAAGTAGTGTCTCTGCTTTTTAATATGCTGTCTAGGGCGGTTATAAATTTTCTTCCAAGGAGCAAGTGTCTTTTACTTTCATGGCTGCAGTCACCATCTGCAGTGATTTTGGAGCCCAAGAAAATAAAGTCTGTCAGTTTCCGCTTTTCCCCATCTTTTTCCCATGAAGTGATGGGATCGGACACCATGATCTTAGTTTTCTGCATGTTGAGTTTTAAGCCAGCTTTTTCACTTTCCTCTTTCACTTTCATCAAGAGGCTCTTTAGTTCTTCATCAGTCTAAGGGGCAGAATTCCTGCACTGCTAATTGAGCCTCAGCCACAAACATTTTGATTTTGAACACATTGTTTGCATCCCTATAAAGTGAAGGAGTTAAACTAGATGCCTTCTCAGGTCGCTTAGAGAATCTATTGTTTCCATGACAAGATTCAGGTCAAACAGGACCTCACACAGGTACCTTTAATTAGGGGGAAATTTTTGGTGAACAGAGAGGCAAATCAAATGAAACACAGCCCGCCAGCAGCGAACAACATTGGCATGTCCGCTGGGAAGAACGCTCCCGTTCTCTGCCGTGTGGTCTACACTCTCCCACCCTCCATCCCTGGAATGACACCTCCCTTCCCCTGATGGGCAGTGGCCCCCACAGAACCATCTCAGGATTCTCAAATAGACCCTTTATTGTGCATGACGTGGTAAAAGATCAAGAAATACAGGGATTTTTTTTTTCCATCTAAAAAAGGAACCAAATGAAAGTCTTTTGCTTTATGCTCTTTGTTTTTTCTTTTTTTTTTCTAATTTTTTTTATTATGATAAAAATCACATACTATAGAACATACTGTTTTAACTGTATTTCACTGTACAGTTCAGAGGCACTAAGTATATTCACGTTGTTACACAACTGTCACCATCATCCATCCACTGAAGTTTTCACCTTCCTAAACTGAAACTTCGTCCCCATTAAATGTTAATTCCACATCCTTCCACCCCAGGGCCCTGCGAATGTACTTTCTGACTATTGGATTTAACTTGACTATTCTAGGTACCTCGTATAAGTGGAATCAAACAGTATTTGTCTGCAAAGCTATTGGAATGCATTTTTAAGGTTAACAATATACGTCATACAGATCATAGCTTCTTTTTTCCCCCTTTACTATACAGTTGGCACTCACCAGCCATCTACTTCAGAACCACATCAAATTCTTAAGCCAAGAGAATTGTAAATATCATCCTAAGAAATTAGAAAAGGATTCAAGTAGTTAAGCACCTTTTCCCATAAAATCTTTTCTAGTAAATAGAAATTCTTCTCTACCCATCCTGGCTGTCCCTTTACTGTACCTTCATAGGTAAATCATAGGCGAAATCATTAATTTGTTTTCATTTAAACTTTTTTCATTACAATATGGTTTTCATTGTTCTACCCTTTAAGAGACAGCTGCTTCTTTCACTGCAGTCTGTGGAGGCTAAGGGGATCACTGCTTCTGAGAAGCCACACGTTGGCAGAGCGGTAGGATGGACGAGGTTCCTGCACTACTCGTCACCTTTGCCAGTGTAAATGTTTTATTTGATGACAGGGGAGATTTTCAGGTTCCTTTAATTTTCAGGTTCCTTTACCATCCACCCACCCAACGTGGTATGAAAACAAGATAAGTAATGACGAAAAGACACTTTTCAGAAACCTGTTGAATGATTTGCTGGCTGACTGTGACATGCTGGAGCCCACTGTCATTGACCTCAGGATTTCCCAGAAGCTAGAGGGTTCCTATTGGCTTAGGAACACGAGAGAAGTAACTGCCGTAAACTACAAGCCCCAGGATGCAATGGTCCCCGGAGATCAAAGAGACACTTTTGGAGATGATGATATCTTCATTTTAATTAGGGAAATTTGCTTATCTTCAAAGAGCTTTCGAATATTCCCAGCACTTCATAAGACCCATGCCATTATAAATCCAATTTAAAGTTGGATAAGAAGAGGAGAGGAGATGGGTGTGATTGGACTTCACAATGAAAGTTGCCCATCGTGGGAAACCTCTGGATCCCATATTATTCACCATGTTCAAGTTCTAAGATTTTAGTTGCCAAACAAAACCCAAGAGCTCTTTCCACACGGCTTTACCATGTAATCGATTACTTTTAAAGGAAAACAGTCTACAGAGCAGGAAACCCAGTCTTTCAAATCTGATTCTTCAGAGCCCAGGGTCTTAGCGTTTCCTCTATAGGAGTGACAGCTTTGCTACTAGAAACAAGTCCAAAAAAAAAAAAATTTAAAGAAGAGGTGAATTTCAAGGTAAAACTGTGATGTTGCTTCCCTGGTGGCTCAGTAATAAAGAATCCACCCACAAGGCAGGAGACACAAGCTCAATCCCTGGTCCGGGGAGACCTCCTGGAGAAGGAAGTGGCAACCCACTCCAGTATTCTTGCCTGGGAAACCCCACAGACAAGGGAGACTTGCAGGCTACAGTCCGTGAGGTCACAAAGAGCTGGATATGACTGAGCAACCAGACAACAAGGCAATGCTGTGTTGAAGGAGCCCAGCCCTGGGAAAACTGGAAAGATCAAGACAGCTACAAAACTAGAAAGATGAATTGATAATCCCCAGAAAGCACAAAATTGTGCTGCCTGGTGTCAGCAATCAAGACTCACTCTTCACCAGTCACTATTAGAACCAAAGCATCTCCTGACATAACTATTCCTTTGGAAAGTTTGATGAGATGACACCATGCTTGTCCTTCCATCACTTATTAGCTCTTCTGAACATATGATGTTAAGACAGATGGGCACTCAGAAAAGACCCATCAGAAACTGGGGATCAACATCCACACCCCACTTTTTCCTAACAAATCCATCTACAGTGGGCTCGCCACCATAATTCCTCCACACCCTTTCTCCTATTTCCTTTGTATTTTTTTTTTTTCTGGTTCAATTATCACTGAAATACACATTTTAATTGAATTATGCAAGATTCAAACTTCTTCGGCTTTGAACATTTCCGTAAACATGCTACACGCTTACCTACAGCAATGCCACAAATCCTTGCAGGAAATTGAGGGCAGTGCTGACAGCCTTTAAGATAGAACTTCTTTTTAGCTTCCAAATGAATCTTCCCCACAAGCTAATCAGACAAAGTTCAGTATTTCTCCTATTTTGACTCGTCCATGTTAGCTTCCTAAACAAAGTTCTGTCCCTCTATGCCTTCCTTTGTGCTGTTAGACCACACAGGGCTACATGACCCTGACCTTGGTGTGGGTCTCTTCTTTTAAAAAGACAAGCATCAAGATTAGCTCTGGGGACTTCCCTGGACGTCCACTGACCGAGACTCCATGCTTTCACTGCAAGGAGCAGAGGTTCGATCCCTGGGTGGGGAACTAAGATCCCACGTGCTGCAGCCAAAAATAACAAAGAAGAAAGAAATTTTCTTGAACTGAATAAAAATGAAAATACAACATACCAACTTTTTTTTTTAATCATTTTTTTTAAAAGATTTACTCTGTCTTCTTGTCTCTTGCTGTGAACTATATCTACCCACTGCCCATTTGGTTTTCTCTCCAGTTCCCTGTAAGTTGTTCACAGGGATCTTCTCTTGACCACCATGCTTTGGCCTCTCCTTCAACTTCAGCCCAGGCCTTCCCATTTCTCTTTTAGGAGACGTAGTTCCCCTTTCCTGCAGGCTTCCTTGCACTGACGCTCTCTTGCGATTCCCTTTCATCCCATTGCTAACAAGTTCACATGGTTTTCTCCTCCAGCACATCAACTGCTATCTGAGGCTCCTTTTCCAACTCAATCCCCATCTTAGGGTCTTCTTATAGAATTTGTGAGATAAGAACCCCTTAGAATATTTTTAAGTTGAATCAGAATTAAATTCCCACGGAGCAAAAGATCATTTGTGTCCAAAAGTTTCTGACTGAGGCAGTTGTCTCCACTGGGGACAGCACCAAGTTAAGAAGACCGAAACTAGAGTGGTTACGTTACCTTTTTTACAGAGAAATGGTTTTCCTGCTCTGCACCAACAAACTGAATCAATAATTCCAGCAAACACACAGGGCTGTGAATCCTTTGGTTACTGACAGAGGATGAATGATAAGATCATTAAAGGTCTATGCCCATCACCACCATCAGGGAAAGGCCACTTCAGGACACGTGGTCTTCTGAATCTGTATCTTTCATAGATGAAAGTCCACACTGAAATTATTTCAGAGACTTGACTACCTCCAACAGAGTATCTCTCATTACCTTGGGTCAATCAGAAGCTCCACTGTTCCAAAAGCTGCAGAGACCACCCCTGAGAAGTCCTTACAAGTCCTCACCAACTTGAACAATGATGTCTGCCCCTCGACTCTCTTGGAACCTGGTCCATTATGATGAACATTCATGGACCATGTACTCTGTGCTCTGCACATGCCATTATTTCATTTAATCTTCCCCTTTAAATGAGCATTCTAGAAGGCTGATGAATGTAAATAGAACCAAAGTCATTCACTCCCACCCAAAAATACAGCCAATGCCTGTCCACCCCATCTTGAAATTTGTTCTGGGGTCATAGACTAGCACGCTTAAAGTTACTAAGAGGTAAAGAGGATTTAAACTCAGGCAAAGTATGTTTAAAAGGAAGTGTGGATGTTTGGCTTGACTCCAGGGAGCCCTGACAGTGTCTTAAAACGTCTTTCCAAATGTCATGTGCAGATGGGATTTTATTTGTCTTGTGGGGCCCCAGGTAGAGGAGAGATTTCAGCTCAGCATAAAGATTGGTTTTCTGGCCGTGAGAGGAAGAGCATCTTTGAGGAGAATAGAGCTCAGGTCACTAGAGGGATTCTCACCAACACTGAATTCAATTAAGGATTAATTACTTGACAAAGATAAACTAAGTGCTCAATACTTCGCCAAGCGCTGGTAATAAGATGAACTGATACACATGAGCATAAAGGAAGAAGTTAAGAATTCTGTGCAGTAAGTTGAGATCACAGGTCCCTAGACTGGGCATTGGGGGAACACAAAGGAGGTTCCCACTCCCAGCTTGAAGCTGAAGGATGGGGGTAGGGGTGGGAAATGATGGAGGACTTTCTGGGGGAGGTGGTGCTGGAGCTGAATCCCAGCGGTGCAGGGCAGTGAGAAGGAGTGAGTCAGTTGGTGAAAGCAAGAGGGGTGTTCTGAGCTGACAACAAGATAATCAACCTTTTGGAGACAGAGATATGGCAGAAGTGACTCAGGTATAAGATGACTGGTTGAACTTGTTGCCATTTGACATCCAATTTTGATTCTACTTCTCAAACTAAAGAAGAAAACCAGCCCCAGGGGCAGAACTGATTCACACAGAGGCAGCTCACCCTTATCTCTGAATGAGGAAGAGAACAGCTCAAGGAAGATGGGACATGGCCCAGGACAAATGTCAAACTCCCTGTTCCTTCCAGGAACAAAAACAGAGTGAGAAGGCGGAATGGGAAGAGTCAGCAGACAGCCCAGAGCGAGGTTATTGGAGACCCACCTTCCCAAACTGGCCAGCCAGAGGGGCTGAGTGAGGACCATCACACAAGAGAAAGAGAAAGAAAAGCAGGTACCCCCAAAATCCTACAAATGCAGAGGAATAAAGCAATTGACTGTCGAACCCTCAGGGACCGACGAGGAAGGTGGCTGGCCCAACATCTCAGGGCTGTTTTGAAAGAGGGAACCTGATCCTAAACCCACAGGGATTTCCACCTTACTGTGTGGTTTGCTTCAGTTTTTCACACTAATACAAAAATTGCTACTTGTGTTTCTTTGCGCTTTCTTCCCTAGGGACCAAAATGGTGATGATTTCTTTTGATTTCAAATACTTTCCTTTTACAGTTCCTGCTGGCATGGGAGGTTCCATGCAGGGGGAAGAATAGAGATGGTGGTAAATAGGTGATAACATCAACCAGGCTTTTAAAATAGACTTTCATATGGCAAATCTTTGAAGAGAACAACCCCAAATTGACCACATTACCACAATTAGTTGAGCCCTGTGGCCTGGAGGGGGTTAGATCATAAAGGATATAAGCAGCTGTATGGTTTTCTCAAGGTTCAACTTGATTTAAAAGTAATAAATATTTTTTGTGTAGTCAAAGCTATGGTATTTCCAGTAGTCATGTACAGATGTGAGAGTTGGACCATAAAGAAGCCTGAGGGTTTAAGAATTGATATTTCCTAATTGTGGTGCTGGAGAAGACTCTTGAAGGTCTGTCAGACTGCAAGGAAATTCAACCGGTCAATCCTAAAGGAAATCAGTCCTGGATATTTATTGGAAGGACTGGTGCTGAAGCTGAAGCTCCAATATTTTGGCCACCTGATGCGAACAGCCAATTCATTGGAAAAGACCCTGAGGCTGGGAAAGATTGAAGGCAAAAGGAGAAAGGGGTAGCAGAGGATGAGATGGTTAGGTAGCATCACCGACTCAATGGACATGAATTTGAGCAAACTCTGGGAGATAGTGAAGGACAGGGAAGCCTGGGAAGCCTGGTGTGCTACAGCTCATGGGGTCGCAATGAATCGGACATGAATCAGTGACTGAACAAAAACAGTAACAGATATTTTTCTTTTGAAAGCCACTCAACAAAAAGATAATGCATACCTATCGTGACCATTTTTCTAGTTATTCGTTTCTATTCATACTTGGTTCAAAAAATAATTTGATTTGCATAGTCTCACCAGCGAGTAGAAACTGGTAGGTAATGTTGAGTAATAGTCAATAAACTTTTCACACATTTGAAATGGGTCCAATGGACCTGCCTCCATAAATAAGGAAGTCAGTGGTTTCCTGGCATAAAATCACCTTGGGAAATTCAACAGGGAAATAGCCTGCCTGATGGACAGACAAAATTAGTGATATATAAGCTTCCAAATCTGCAGCCTCCATCCCAGGAATGTGTCAATAAAGACGAAGAGTGAAGATGACTCATGGTATCTTAAGCCATGATAAGGATTACTATACAGACTTCCCTGGCAGTCCAATGGTTAGGACTTCATCTTTCAACACAGGGCGTGTAAGCTGGATCCCTGGTTGGGGAGCTAAGATTGCACTGCCTCATGGCCAAAAATCCGAAACATAAAACAGAAGCAATTTTGTAACAAATTCAATAAAGATTTTTTAAATTGTCTACATCTTTAAAAAAAAAGACTATACAAACTCACTAGTCTCACTCATTGAACATACTATGTATCCAAGTGCCCTAAAAGTAAAGATTCCACAGGAGTGTGGTGCCTAAAATCATTTTTGGACAAAACATGATACATACACACAGCACAAATGTTGTACCAAATTAGTAAAATATACCAAAAACACTATTATACTAACCGTTAAGTGTAGACACTATTTGGCAAATCTACATCAGAAGTTTTCTTTCTTTCTTTTCTTTTTTTTTTTTTTTTTTTNNNNTTTTTTTTTTTTTTTTTTGGTAAAAGGGGGCATTTTCTATTTTCAAACTGTCTAGCTCCTTTAAAAACAATGTTAAAGCCATTTCTTAAAGGCTGGTCACTTCTCCCAAGCATTAAAAATCAAAACACAGGTTCTCATATTTTTACAAATGCATTCTTCTTGCTTTTTCCAGCTTTAATGAATATAATTGGCATATAATATTGTATGAATATTGGGTATACAATGTGATGCTTTGATGCATGTATGTGCTGTGAAATGACCACAATAGGGTTAATTAACACCTCTGTCATTTCACACAATTACCATTTTTGTGTTTGGTACATTTAAGATATACTCTCTTAATAACTTTCATGTATGTAATGCAATACAATATTTTAAACTACAGTCACCACGCTATACTTTAGGTCCCAGGACCTATATATCTTAGAACTAGAATTTTTACTCTTTGGCAAACATCTCCCCCTTTTTCCTGTGCCCTAGGCCCTGGCAACCACCATGCTACTCTGTTTCTGTGAATTTAGCTTTTTTTGAGGAAATGGCAACCCACTCCAGTGTTCTTGCCTGGAGAATCCCAGGGACGGGGGAGCCTGGTGGGCTGCCGCCTATGGGGTCGCACAGAGTCGGACACGACTGAAGCGACTTAGCAGCAGCAGCAGATGAAATACAGTATCCTGAAAATAGTTTGAAACTAAATAAAACAAGCATTGGAATATTATGAAGCAAGATGTGCGAATTCCCAGTTCAGCTCTGATTCTGTTTTGGAGGCATGTGGGGAAATCATTAGCTCAGGATGTGTTGTGTCTTTGTGTCTCTAAGCACATTCAAGAGGAGAAGTCAGGTTGGCAGTTGACCTCTGAGTCTGAAGTTCATAAGAGAGGTCTGTGTGGGCAATGTCAGTATGGGAGTCATCAGCACATTTACATTTAAAACCATGACTGCATGAGATTCATAAGAAGGTAGTATCGACAGAGAAGAAAAGGGAACTAAGGAATGATCCCTTTTAACACCAAAGATATGATTTCAGGATGAAGAGGGGAAACCACCCAAGGAGAGTGGGAAGGAATGAGCAGAGCGGCAGGAGGAAAGCCAAGGAGTGTGGTCCAGGTGTGGGGCAGGGATGGAGGTCATGGGCCATCGTGACAAGAGCAGCTGCTGCAGAATGACGGAGCCGAAAAAGGGGACCCACGAGGGACTCTGGCTGGACAAAAGCAAAAGTCATTCATCACGGTAGCAGTGTTCAAAACCTCTGGTCACACCATCCCTTTACATTCTTAAATGTGTACCTTGGATTATATGAGTTACACTTATCAACATTTATTAACATTACTGTATTAAGGATTATTAACTGGGGACTTTTTAAAACCCAAGAATACACAAATACAAGTTGCGAAAGCCATCAGGGAGAAGGCCATTTCATTTAAGTCCCGGATAATAAGATTCTATGGTTCAGTCTTTAAGCTTAATGCTTGTAATAATATATCAAAGCCTTCTGAAGAGAAATTAGTTTAAATTTTTAAATTAAATTTATAAAATTACTTAAAGGTGTATTTCAATGCACTTTTCATCCTTTTGCAATCTTTAAAGATCTCTCTGTTTGGGCATTTTGTTTGTGCAGTAAATTTAAAAACATCTTGACACATTATAAAGAGGAAAGACATGGTTGTTTTTTTGTTTTTTTTAGATACCATAATTGGCAACAGAAAATAGGCATTTAGACCTAAATGTATTGACACCTCAATACAGTTTTGAGTTTGCAGGTGTCTGGGTCAAAAACATTTAGGAAAGAAAACCATTTGATATTTGGGGAGCCCACTTCAAGTCCCTAAAAAAAGTTAGGAACCAAGAAAATGATCTCTTTTTCCTTAAAAAAAAATTTTTTTTGGCCACACCACATGGCGTGTGGGATCCCAAACCAGGGATTGAACCCACTCCCCCTGCATTTGAAGCATGGAGTCTTAACCACTAGACCCCCAGGAAAGTTGCTCTTTTACCTTTATTGAGGGGAAAAAGTCCCCTAGGGTAGACATTTGGAGAGTAGAAGAAGAAAAACCAGGGAATGATAGCTGAAAGAGAAATCTTAATTTTAAGTAGTTGTAAACTATTTATTTGCTGTGATTTGACATGGATTTTACAATTAATTGCATTGAGAGAGATGCTCAAGTAGCACACCCCAGACTGTGCACACACCACATGAGCTCCTTGCACCCATTTTATTAGCAGGATGGTAAACCCAAACAAATGGATTTATAATGGTTTGCAGACAATTCCCATGCAATAGCTATATTATTAAATCTAAGGCATTATTAAAGGTTAATTATATTTTAAATTATTGAGGTTTAACAATGATGTAATACATGGAGAAGATATTTATCTTCTCCTGTTTGTACTATAATTACTAAACCTCAATGAACTTCTCTCTTTAATTCTGCCATTCTCCTTGCTAAATAGCCCCTGTGATGGAACCCTCCACCTACAACCCAAGATGACTCTCTCTGCCTGGGATCTTTCTTGTATTTCTTATCCACTTCCATTCTTCTCCATTTTTACCTAAGATCTTGTCAATATCTTCACAGGGAATATGGTTGCTTCATGGCAAGAGTTCCCACCTTCCCTTGCTTTCTCCTAACCAATATCCTTCTCTTCCTCGCCCCGTATCTCCCTCAAAGCGCTAAGCGTGTAAAGCACTAACTGTACCACTTCGTTCCCATCAAAGTGGCTCAGTAATGACCTCTGCTATTTTTCCTTTGCTCATCTGTATTTGCTGCTGTCATTGCACCTCCTTTCCCAGCCTTTAGAAGTGTTTTTTCTTATCCAATCCCAAATGAAACTCTTCTTACTCCAATTTGTGTTTTCAACGTTTCAATTCTTCCTTTTAGCCTCACAGACAAGCTCCTGCAAATATATTGTGCCCTCATTATTTTTACTTCCCTTCAAATGGAATCTAGTGTCCACCCTCTGAAGCTGATATTGTTGTTGTTCAGTGGCTAAGTCGTGTCTGATTTTTTTGCAGTCTCATGGACTGTAGCACGCAAGGCTTCCCTGTCCTTCACTATCTCCTGGAGTTAGCTCAGACTCACGTCCACTGAGTCGGTGATGCCATCCAACCAGAGACCTATATTAAGATTTCATAATTAGGTCCCTGATTTACATGTGTTCTTGTTTTCCTGCCATGCAGTTTTCACGTCCTAACTGCAAGTGTTCACAGATACCTTTGGGCGATCTCTTTCAAGCTCTCTCCCAGTTCTTCATCTTCATGTGTCTTCTCTTCCTTCAAATACAAGTTTTTATTGAGCACAGGTTTTGTGTCAGACACTCTTCTAGACTCAGAGGCTAGAGCAAAGAGGAGTACAGTTAAGATCCCCGTACTCATGGAGTCTGCAAGTGGGAAGAGACAGACAATAAAAAGTATACAAGTAAAATCAGCACAGAAAACTACTCAGGGCTCTGTAAAGACTTATGTGGGAAAGGAATCCAAAAATAGATATGTATATGTATAACTGATTCACTTTACTGCACACCTGTAACTAACCCAACATTGTAAATCAACTATATTCCAATTAAAGAAAAAATATGCCAGTAAAATCCAATTAATAATAACTGAAGAATGTTACACATTCCAAGAAGGAACTCAAACTGGCCAGTGTCACAGAAGGTGATCAGAGAAGAGGACAACCACTTCAGGCAGTGCGACAGCACGCGCAGGGGAGACGTGTCTGAAAGGGTGACATGAAGTCCAGACGTGAATAGGCCAGCTGAGAACAGAGTCAGCCATGAGGACAGAAAGCCAGGGCAGGACTTGGAGGAAGAGCATTCCAGAAAGTAGGAACGGCAAATTCCAAGTCGCTGTGGCAGGAACAGGCTTAGTTTATCCAAAGGACAAAAGGATGACCAGAATTGCCAGTTTTTCAGATAAGCTCACAGATGGTTAGTTACATAGGACCTAATTGGCAAAGGAAGGGATATAACCCTTATGTGGGGTTTTAAAACCCTTCAGTTCTGCTCCTTTGTTCTATGTGATTGTTGTTATCCTTGTATAATCCAGCAGAGACTGTAATAGTGCCTTAATCATAACAAGCATTTAGAAATTTATTCAAGAAATGATACCAGAGCAGCCTATAACCTGACATACTATGCAGAATGGTTTAAAATGTGCTTTAACAGAGCTAGGTAAACAAATATACATCTGACATCTGAGCTCATAGCCACCTTAACTTCATTTTTGTCTAAACAAATCACTTTTATACTTAATGCGGAGCCAACCAGCTTGAACTTAAGAAAGAATAATAGGTTTTGACGGAAAAATCCATCAGATTTCTTTCAACAGAAAAGAGATGTTAGATAGGAAACCTCTTTATATCTTGCATTACAGGAACAGGAGAATGATTTTTACAGGTTTTAGGAGTCCACTGTGGCTCCTTCGCCTGTGTGTGAAAGGGCTTTCTTGGTGGCTCACATAGTAAAGAATCTGCTTGCAATGCAGGAGATCCTGGGTTTGATCCCCGGATTGGGAAGATTCCCTGAAGAAGGGAATGGCAACCTACTCCAGTATTCTTGCCTAGAGAATTCCATGGACAGAGGAGCCTGGTGGGCTACAGTCCATGGGGTCACAAAGAGTCAGATACGACTTTGCCTGTGTGTACTGAACTGTAACTTCCTCCAATTTTAAAGGAAAACTGGAGGAGGAAATGGCACCCCACTCCATTGTTCTTGCCTGGAGAATCCCAGGGACGGGGGAGCCTGGTGGGCTGCCATCTATGGGGTCGCACAGAGTCGGACACGGCTGAAGCGACTTAGTAGCAGCAGCAGCAGCCCCTCGGGAGAATAGGAGGTGACAGCCAGGAGGCAGGTGGTGGCAGGCTGCAGACCACACGTGGGCTTGGACAGGATTTCAGCTCCATGGCCGCATGCTGACTGAGGTCAGCCCCCCCCATTCTAACCCTGGTATATTTCACATTTCAAAGCTGATATCCCAAGTTGCATAAATACTTTCCATGTTATATCCCATTCCAGAAACCAAAGAACCGGGCATGCCATCACCAACCCCTGCAACAAAACATCTGTGTCCTCCTGCCATCACTTGCCCTACTATGGGTACCAAAATGATTTTTTTTAAAGTACACCAGAGAATGTAGTATTGAACTCTCACTACTGAGCTCATAGGTGACTTTAATTTTTTCTTTTATTTGCCAACATTTTCTGAATTTTCCATCACGCACACCATTTAGGTAATTATAAAACAAATGCATAATTGAAAAAACATACAGAAGGTACAAGACCATGTGGGGCTCTTTTCCTTAGCTGATCTAGCTATTTTCCACTACTGAGATAATCGAGTGCTCTTGCTCTGAAGATTCCTATGTTCTTTGTGATTGTTCTGGAGCTCCGAGGTGAGCCGTCTCCCCGGGAACGAAGCACAGGTAGGATCACACCTGTGGACAGAGGCAGGGCTTGTACTCACACGCCGAGGCTACTGCCAATTGTACCGAGGCCTTCTCTGTTCGTTGTTCAGGACACTGTTCTAACTTAAATGGTATCAGGATAAACAGGATGCTACATGCAGAATGAAACTCCTCAAGCTCTCACCCAGAGAAATAAGACTGAAATCACAAGCACCACATCAAGTTTAAAAATGAAATCTGTGATCTGCTCCCAGAACCTAGGTTGGGACCCAATGCAGCCATCTAACATTTCCAACAGCGCCAAGGCCAAAATGAAGGGCATCGTGGGAGACTGTAAATGATTTCCCACCCTTCTCTCCCAGGGATCCCATGAATTTTGGAATTCCATATTTATTTGGTAAGTCAGAAGGAGTAAGAAAAGAAAAGAGAGATGTGAACTCCTGCCAAAACTCTAAGGTCTCTATTAAAAAAAAAAAATCCCCAAAGTACGCCAGTTTAGCCACAGCACATCTGGGAATTGTTTGAAGGATAATGACAGTAATAATTATGATTACTTACACTTAATTCTCCCTCACAGGGGCGCTGTGAAGATTAATGAGTTAATGCTCGTAATGTGTTTTTGGTTCCTGGATGAAAGCTCCCATAAAAGCCCAGATTATGATTATGGTTATTGTTGTTTATATTAGACCATTCCTGTGGAAGGCTTCCCTCTCTGCTGGTCCACCACGTTCCCATCATAAAGTACAACTACTTCCTAATGAGCAGCCCATCAGCTCTAGGAGCTGTCACATTGGGCAGGAATCCCCCACTTTCAGAAAGTGCAGATAGACTCAGCTGTCAGCTGCTGCCCAAAGCCAGCATGCCAGACAGTTCCATGCTGCTGCTGCTGCTAAGTCGATTCAGTCGTATCCAACTCTGTGTGACCCCATAGACAGCAGCCCACCAGGCTCCCCCATCCCTGGGATTCTCCAGGCAAGAACACTGGAGTGGGTTGCCATTTCCTTCTCCAGTGTATGAAAGTGAAAAGTGAAAGTGAAGTCGCTCAGTCATGTCCGACTCCTAGCGACCCCAAGGACGGCAGCCCACCAGGCTCCTCCATCCATGAGATTTTCCAGGCAAGAGTACTAGAGTGGGTTAGCTAAACCATCAGGACCCAAGAGAAAGGTAAGTAATATCTTGCCCCAAATGGAAAATATATCAACTGTCAATATGTTCCAAAATAGAGATCCTGCAGACAAACCCATAGGTATAATGGCAAAATAAATAAGGAAAACTTTAAGCTAATGTTTAAATAAAACTCACAAAATAAAGAAAGCTGAGTGCCAAAGAACTGTGGTACTAGAGAAGACTCTTGAGAGTCCCTTGGACTGCAGGGAGATCAAACTAGTCAATGCTAAAGAAAATCAACCTTCAATATTTATTGGAAGGGCTGATGCTAAAGCTGAAGCTCTAATACTCTGGTCACCTGATTTGAAGAGCCGACTCATTGGAAAAGACCCTGATGCTGGGAAAGATTGAGGGCAGGACAAGAAGAGGGAGACAGAGGATAAGATGGTTGGATGGCATCACTGACTCAATGGACATGAGTTTAAGCAAACTCTGGGAGATAGTGAAGGACAGGGTAGCCTGGCATGCTGCAGTCCATGAGGTCACAAAGAGTCGGAAATGACTTAGCAACTAAGTAAAACATAGAATAGCTTTTTCTATCAAAGCCACATAAGAATAACACCTCAATGGATTACTATAAAACATTCATTAATTCATTTTTTAAATGAAAGTTTGCAAACCTGCTTATCTCCAATTCATAGGCCTATACTTAACAATGTTGAGCAAGACTAGGTCCCCATCCTTGAGAAGATAGTCATTGAAAGATAGCCTGTCAGTTCCTACATGCGGTCTGGTCCAGACAGTTGGACACAGACACAAATGGAAGGGCAGGGATAACACAGCCCCTCTGATGCTCTCTGGTCCCCATCTTTAGCTGCAATTAGAAATGACAATTTATTTGTTCAAAAATAAGAACATTTTTCATAGAGCTAACAGAAATGAGCCACCCAAAGTCCTTTATTGCATGGCACACAGGTAAAGACAAATGCATACACTATGTCCGGCTCCTCTAAGACACTCAGTCATGTATAGATGAAGGAGATTGGCCCAGAAGAAAAGGAAGAAATGCAAAACAAAAAACTCCCTTCTTCCTTCTGCTCTAGTATCTCATTTCTCAACTTAATACCATCATTCCTTCATTCTGGAGGGTCTCAGAATCATTAGATGAAGGAACTTGGGAGAAAACCAAGACCTTTCTGTATGTTGATATATGGCAGAAGCTGCTGGTTACCCACCCAATAACCATCCTTCCTTTGTCCATAGAAAGAGAATCTTCATTGCAGTAGAGCTCTTTCTCACTAGGGAAAAAAGACCACACTTTCCAATCTCCCGCCAAGGGAGATGGGCCACATGAGTAAGTTCCGGCCAAGGAGAGGTTGGCAGAGATTTGTGTGGGAACTGGCTTGGCTGGTAAGTGTGTTTTTTCATCCTTCCCCACTTCCTCTTTCCTGCTGCCTGGAAACCTGACATGACAATAGAAATTGTAGTAGGCATGAAGACCCATGAGGTGGCCTTGAGGGTGCAAGGTGGAATAATGCCACCACCACCACCAGCCCACGCCGCCCTCCACCAAAGATGTCCACGTCGAAATCTGTGGGATCTGGAATGAATGACACGTCAAAGGGAAATGAAAGTTGCAGGTGGAGTGAACATTACTCATCAGCTGGCCTTACAACAGGGAAATTATCCTGGATCCCTCAGCAGGTCCAAATAATCACTAGAGTTGTTAGAAGGGGGAAAGGAAGACAGAAGAAAGCCAGAGGGCTGGCCTAGTAAGAAGTTCTCAGCTTGACATCGCTGGCTCTGAGAACAGAGGAAGGGGCCTTGAGCCAAGGAACGTGGGCAGACTCTAGAAAATCACAAAAGGCTAGAGCACAGCCTCTCCCTTAGAGCTTCTGCAAGGAATGCGGCTTTCCCAACAGCTTCACTGAGCCCAGTGAGACACGCTTCAGAATGCTGACCTCCAGAACTGTAAGGTGAAGACCTTTGTGTTGGTTTGGCTACAAACTTTGTGGTCATCTGTTATAACAGCTGCTAGTACACTAGCAAGGAGGATGGCAGAAAGAAGGGGAGTGTGTCCCTGATGACTTGGGGGACCCTGAGTGACCTAACTTCAGACTCCTTTTGTGCAAAAGAGCAATGCTTTGGGGGCTCCCCACTGTGTTAATTTGGGGTTTTCTTTGTACACAGCAAAACACAATTCATAACTGTTCTACTGCACTTTACAGAGGGCTTCTCATGTGGATCAGCGTTAAAGAATACCTGCCAATGCAGAAGGTGCGGGTTCGATCCCTTGGTCAGGAAGATCCCCTGGAAGAGGGCATGGCAATCCATTCCAGTATTCTTGCCTGGGAAATCCTATGGACAGAAGAGCCTGGCAGACTTTACAGTCCGTGGGGTCACAGAGACTCAGACAGAACTGAGAGACTGAGCATGCACTCAAGCTTCAGACAGAAGAGACTAAGATTCTTGAAGGTTCAGTGATATAAAATTTAATGCTATTGAGTTATTTCTTTAAAACTGGCGGAGAACCCATGGTCTCCCAACCCCTGTGTTTATAACCTGTCTGCCCAAAGGCAACACACGGTGGTTCTCAAACTTTAGCTTGCACTGGAATCATCTGGAGAGCTTGTTAAAACAGATGGCTGGGCCCCAACTAGAGTTCTTGCGTCAGCAGGTCTGGGGTGGGGCCGACGGACCCCACTTTGAGAACACCAGTCTGCACCGTCGACTGGACCAACCTCCGATAACCACTTCTTCCCTTCCATCACCAGACCCATAACCACAGTCCAGCGCCAGTACTGCACGTCTGGCTTTTCACAGCACCTTCCCAGCTGGCCACTTGTCTCCAGTCCTGACCCACTTCCCACCTAGTTAATTTTGCTTCCTCTATGTTCTCTGTCTGCTTCAAAATCATCCATGCCTACTGATGTTGATCAGGTTAACCAAAAGCTCTTTGTGGGGCTCTCCAGACTCCCTGTATTTGCCTGCCCTCTTTCCTAGCCACCAGTAGCCATCGCTCCCCCAGCCATGCCTAGGAAGAGAGGCTGAGGAACCCAAAGCTGTCTTATTTTAGAGCCGAGAGAACTGAGAGCACCCAGAGCGAGTCGGCCACTTGGCAGGACCCAAACTGGAAACAAACAGCAGTTTCCATCCTTCCCCAGCTCCCCAGGACCGCCCAGCGCTGCCTTCAGGGAACAAGGAACCAACGGGGCCCTTGAAGGCAGCCTACGGCAGGTTCCGCTTATGGGAACCAGCTGCAGCTCCATGGAAACTCAGAACGAGGGGAGAACATAATGTGCATTTCAACTAATTACTCCAGAAAGGGAAAGCGGCCAGAAGGACCTGAGATTGCCTGTGTGCTGTTATTCTGCATTTTGAAAGGGAGGGCAAACTTAGAGGAAATTGGCAGCCACTGCATCCAGTCTCAGCCAAAATGGCATTGTGTCCCTCCCCAGAGCAGCTGTGCGGCTGTGTGGCTGCAGGCAGAGCCCTTGCCTTCCTTTGTGCGCAGAGAAGGTCTGGCTTGTGGAGCCAGAGATAGGCTACCCCACCCTGGGAGCCTGCTTTCAACTCCCGGGAGAAAAGACAGGGCAAGAGGACCCCCAGAGATCCACCTACTCACTGCCTGACCTCTCGTAGGGTCTTGCTGGGTTCCTCTCATCAAAATCAGTCTTCCAATGCCTTGGAGTTGCGCTCTCGCCAGGATACCTGGTACCCGGATCACTGAGGGCTTTTCTTTAAGAAGGAAAGCTTTTCATCTGTTCATGGTACATTTTTCTCCTGCTCCATTAGAAAAGAATTAATTTTTCCTTGTCTTTGTCTTCAGTCTAGTCTGCTTTCTTCCTTTTTTTCTTGCCCATTATGGATTCATATAAACCTTTCCTCACTCTCAAAATGATTTGCTACAGCCTGCTTTCAACTGCCCACCCTCCCCAACTGCCCACCAGGCTCCAAGCTCTATCTCCAGTAGCATCCCAGTGCTACGTATCTGAGCTTCTCTGAGCTCCTGCACACACCAAACCAGGCTACTTCCTTCACAGCCGCAAATCCGTGGCTTTGGATAGTAACTCTCCCAACAAGCATTTATTTGAGTTTCCTATCTATTGCAGGTGATCCTGTCCTCCCCTCTTAGATCAGGGTTCAGGTTTTGTCACAAGCATCTGTCAATAGCCCTGCTCGTAAAGCTTCTGGTTAAGAGTCCAAAAAAAAAAAAAAAAAAAGGAAAACTCCCTTCCAGAGGGAATTATGTGG
Organism: Redunca redunca; assembly: GCA_006410935.1. Lineage (NCBI taxonomy): Eukaryota > Metazoa > Chordata > Mammalia > Artiodactyla > Bovidae > Redunca > Redunca redunca. The sequence continues at coordinate 72,686 of SJYQ01004620.1, forward strand.
GATACCCAGGCTGATGCAAAGAGATTTTCTTCGCAAGTCCCTCCTTCAGTGATCTTATCAGAACATTTTGGAGAAAAGAGGCATTACTGAAAAGTCAAATATAAATTCAACAATATGAAAGATACTGTTTTTATTGAGTTTTTTCCCTGCATTCATTGAAGTTTCTTACTTCTAAACCCTCCATTTCTTGTTTTCTTCACCTACTGTTTTCAGCCTCTCTGAGTGACTAATCTCTATGCTATTTAAGTGGGAGGAAGGTGAAACCATTGCCTTGAGTAATTTTAGTGAACTTTCTACTTTCCTACTTGGATTTAATCATGGGAAGATGACTGGAAGAGAGAGGGAAATGGCAGTTCTAACCAGGAACACAGACTCCGGCTGAAAAGTGGAAGCCAGGTGTACCCATTAGAGTCCTTTCCAGGGAACATCTCAGCTCTGTAGGCTGCAGGGTAACACATCCTGAAAGTGAAGCTAATTAGTCAGTAGTTCTTTAGGTTTCTTTTATGATGGTTGTGGAAGGAAAGGGGAAGAAGGGAGCTCACTTTTCAATGAATGGGAGTGGAAATTCCAGATCAATTTAAAGCACTGGCCAATAGGCATCTCCTCTCACTGTTTCCTTGATTTTGTCCCAGACTGGAAAGCCGTCCCCTTCCGGACTCTTTCATGGAATTTCTGTGTGGTCTTGGTCTTACTCAATTAACCTCTCCCCCTCTGCATTTCATCATGTGTATATAGGTAGAGGATCGACTTCAAAGACGTCCAGAGCCTAATTAATGTCTCGAGGGTGCCTGAAGATTCTTGGATGGAAAAAAATAAAACCACCACCTGTATGCAGATTCTGAGATGACATGACAGCAGGTGGAAATTATTACGATTAAATGTGACTCCGTCAGAATATTTGGCAAACTCCTCCTCCCAGGCATGAGAAATGTCAAGTCGGTGAGAGTCAGCTTCCTCTATGACCAAAATTTCTTCTACTTCTGTCTCCCTGTGTCTCTGTCTCTTTCCATCTCCCTGTCTCTCTCTGTCTCTAAATCTACAGGAATATATATATGTATATGGGATTCCCCGGTGGAGCTAGTAGAATCAAATCTGCCTGCCAGTTCAGGAGACGAGAAGACGAGAGTTGGATCCCTGAGTCAGGAAGATCCCCTGGAGAAGGAAATGGCAGCCCACTCCAGTATTCCTGCCTAGAGAATTCCATGGACAGAGGAGTCTGGTGGGCTATAGTCCATGGCACTGCAAAGAGTCAGACCTGAGCACGCATGTCATGTATGTATATATACAAATACTCTTGACGCGACATCAGAAGGCAACAGAATCAATAAAAAATGAAAACTGAGAACAAAATAACGAAAAGCACAGTGTGATGATGAAGCAGACAGGTCACTTTTGTATTGCTCTAAGTGCTGAAGGTGGGCGCCTGGACTCCTCACAAACTAGGAGGGATAAAAGTGTACATCTCATAGGAGAAGACAGTTATACAAACATCCAGCTACTCTTCTGTGTCAGCTTCTTCCTCCATTTCTCTCTTCTAGTTGCTCCTGGTGGGTTTACCAGGGACAGAATGATCCTGAAACTCAAGGGGAACGTTGATGTAATGATGCTTCTGAGGTCAGGAAAATAATCCTTCATTATAAATTCCTGAAAATAAACATTCAAAATCTTTACTAATCCCCCATCATCCTTCCCTCATTTAATTCATACAGAATCCATTGAATACAACCAGCAATTTCTTTTAAGCTCTCCATATCTCATTTGTCCTGGGTAAACAGGCAACACTCATATCTGCAGTAGGGCTTCCCAGGTTGCGCTGGTGGTGCAGAACCCACCGCCAGCACAGAAGACGTAAGAGACTCGGGTTCGAGCCCTGGGCTGGGAAGATCCCCTGGAAGAGGGCATGGCAATCCACTCCCATATTCTTGCCTGGGAAATCCCATGGACAGAAGAACCTGGCAGGCTACAGTCTATGGAGTTGCAAACAGTTAGACACAGCTGAAGCGACTTATCATGCGCCATGACTGCAAAGGTCTTCTGATGTGATCATGAGATAGGTTTTGTCAGACTTCCTTACATCCTCAAGCTGAAAGATGGCATGGTAAGTTCAAGCCCTACATTTGTTGATTCATTTATTTAACACATATTTATTGAGCTCCCTTTAAGTGACAAGCACTGTCTATCAGGGAGTTTGAAGGAGAGAGGTAAAAAGACAAAGCATAAAGGTCATCTTTGAATTACCTTAAAGATGGGCACCTAAACCATTTGCAAAGTAAGAGGGTAGAAATGTCTTTACATCTTTTATTACAGATATACTTTTGGTCATATCATTTAAATATATCTTTTAAATTCCAAAGATAGAAACTCCAAAAGAGATTTCCAAATGTACAATGATAATTTAGAGCTGAGATTTTTAAAAAAGAAAAAGAATGATAGCTAAATCTCTTAAATACCTGAAAAGTAACAGATTCCCCCAAACCCACCCCCTCAAGTCCCAGTCAATCTCCTATTTTGAAGTCAAGAGAAAGTCAGTGGTTAAAGAAACACTGACCTACTTCATTATCTGGTGCTCCACACAGAGCACACGTACATCAACACTGTATATTGTCGCCCTGCTTATTTAACTTCTGTGCAGAGTACATCACGCAAACTGCTTGGCTGAAGGAATCACAAGCTGGAATCAAGATTGCTGGGAGAAATATCAACAACCTCAGATATGAAGATGATACCACTCTAATGGCAGAAGGCAAAGAGGAACTAAAGAGCCTCTTGATGAGGATGAAAGAAGAGAGTGAAAAACCTGACTTAAAACTCAACATTCAAAAAACTAGGATCATGGGATCCAGTACCATCACTTCATGGCAAATAGGTGGGGGGAAAAGTGGAAACAACGGCAGATTTTGTTTTGTTTGGGCTCCAAAATCCTGTGGACGGTGACTCCAGCCACAAAATTAAGACACATGCATCATGGAAGGAAAGCTGTGACGAACCTATACATCATATTAAAAACCAGAGATATCGTTTTGCCAGCAAAGGTCCGTATAGTCAAAGCTATGGATTTTCCAATAGTCATGTATCAGTGTAAGAGTTGGACCATTAGGAAGGCTGAGCACTGAAGAACTGATCCTTTCAAATTATGGTGCTGGAGAAGACTCATGAGAGTCCCTTGGACTGAAAGGAGATCAAACCAACCACTCCTAAAGGAAACCAACCCTGAATATTCATTGGAAGGACTGATGCTGAAACTCTGATACTTTGGCCATCTGATAAGAAGAGCTGACTCATCAGAAAAGACCCTGATGCTGGGACAGATTGAGAGCAGGAGGAGAAGAGAGAGACAGAGGATGAGACGGTTGACTGGCATCACCAACTCAATGGGCATGAGTTTGAGAGAAATCCAGGAGGTAGTGAAGGACAGAGAAGCCTGGCATGCTGCAGTCCATGGGGTCACAAAAAGTCGGACATGACATAGCAATTGAACAACAACAACAACCAGACGAAGCAGAGAAGGGAGCAGAACATAAATAATAGACACTCCCTACTTTCAAAAAAGTGAGGCGGCTCTGGGGAAAGCGACACTCCACCTGCAAGTGCATTTCACCTCATCTTTAAATGAAGTAGCAAACGGTCATGATTTTTACTTACTTTAGAGCTATTGATGATACTATGACATTGACTTCAATGGAATGACATAACCATGATCATTAACTGCAGCTTATATAGATTCTTGGCAGTGCCCTAAATATAGTCAATATTCATGAAATATTTAAGTTACACTTTGTTTTTCAACAGATAGTTAAAAGTGAATAATTATAATAGAGATGTTTGTTGATTATTTCAACCAATATATATGACTGAGTACTTATTATGTACTAAGAGTCACTGAGAAAACAAAATGAGGAAGCAATCATTTCTAGCCAAAGAAATCTAGAGCTCAGTACACAAAAGCCAACAGTGAATTAAAATAATAATGTGCAAGATGTCACCCTGTCTACTAAGAGCTATTGAAGCGAAGAGGGATCACTTTGCCTACACTGCCTTATTTGGACCATCATCCTATAGATAATACCTAAAACTTCCACAAAGATTTTGAGGGGCTGTTTTCCAAAGTCAACCATGACAGACCAAAGAACATGTGCAATCTAGAAAAAACCCTGGGTTCTGACACTGAAGTAATTAGTGATGACTCCTATGGGTGGCATCTGAAGCTGAATACCAATAAATCATTTTTTTTAATCTCAACAACTTTGAACTAAGAATAATTTAATATCAGAGTTGGCAATCACACACGTCTTCACTAGTACACTGCAACCTACTTAAGAGCTACATTACATCTCTCCCTGATGAATAACTTTATATTCTGTGGTCAACAAGAAATCCCATTCTTGCCAAGCATGGTGCCATCTTCCACACACTTCAGATCTTCAGTGATGATGGTGTGAAACCCAGCACAAAACTGTTCTCCTGTAGGACAAAAGGTGGTATACCAAATGCCTGGAGCCCATTCTGCAGAGCAGGCTGAAGTTCGTCAGAGGAAGTAGTACATTGACTCTGTTCACATAATATGCTGCTGCTGCTGCTGCTGCTGCTAAGTCACCTCAGTCGTGTCCGACTCTGTGCGACCCCATAGACGGCAGCCCACCAGGCTCCCCCGTCCCTGGGATCCTCCAGGCAAGAACACTGGAGTGGATTGCCATTTCCTTCTCCAATGCATGAAAGGGAAAAGTCAAAGTGAAGTCTCTCAGTCGTGTCCAACTCTTCGCAACCCCATGGACCGCAGCCTACCAGGCTCCTCCATCCATGGGATTTTCCGGGCAAGAGTACTGCAGTGGGGTGCCATTGCCTTCGCCACATAATATTCTAGTACCATTCAATCCCCAGGACTGTGTGGTTCTTTTAAGATAGCAGACCTAGAAACATAAAATCTCCAGCTAGAAAGCTTTCTTTAAACAGCTTCATTTTACAGATGAAGCGGGCCAAAGTGACTTGCCCAAAATGCCACAGTTAAGAAATAATGAAGTAAAAACCATATTCTACATTTTTCCTGACTTTTTCAATTCCATCATCCTCTTAAGGGGGTCATTAGAAAGGAATGCTACCATCCTGAAGGCAAGCATTTATAACTACCGCTTGAATTATCTAAAATGCAGAATCAGTATATAACCAGATTGCTTTTCTATCAAGAGACAATACACGTAAAAAGAAACCATAGTCTCCTGAAAGAAATTAGATATATTGGAACTGAGCCGTGGAGTCATGTAATGGGCGGATTGTGGGAAATATAGAAGGATCCGGAGAGAAAGGTGATCCCCTGAAAAGATTGAACTCCATAAGAACAGGAAACATGCAATTCATTTTCATCCGTAGTGTGTAGCAATGCCTGGCAAAACATTCTCGATAAAGCCACGTGTGGCCCATGAGTGGCTCTATGTAGATCTTCAAAGCAATCTTGAATAAGAGTAATCATATGAGAGTGCCACAGACACAGCGCAGAGCACCACCCTGAAGGCTGCAGCATTTACAAAAACAGGGGAGTTTCTGGCATTGCCTGTGTGAAGTGATAACAACAGACCGCACCTCATTGGTTTGGAAGTCAATGGCCTTATTAAGAAAGAAATAGAAGTTTTCCAAGCAGATGAAGTAATTTCTCTTTCATATCTGTTCTAAAATTCATATTTGCCTCCACTGACATAGCCACTATCTCTTGTTGTGAGTTTCATGAGCCCATGGAACTTTTCGCCTTCTAGATCAATATGAATTGTTCCTTACATGACCATGGTGGGGATGGGGAGAGAGAAGGAGGTGGAGGGGGGAATCATTTTAACTCACTTCAAATGAAATATTGGAACTGATTTATGCTTTCCGAAATAAAGCATCACTGCTCAAAGAACCAGGCCCGTGTGGCCAGATTTAAAATAAAACAAGTAGAAGTCAACCAGCTGCTGGAGAAGGACTGCCACCCCTACAATGCACACGGCTATCCAAATTTTCAAGGCAGTCCCCGAAGCGAATAAGGAGAAAAATGCTGCCATTACTACCAAAAGCACCAAGACTTTGGATAATGCCTGATATTACTTTATATGCACTTATTCAGATATTTGGTGACACAAGCTGATATAAGTGAAAAAAAAGTGACAATATGATTTAAAAAATCAAGATTTGGAAGACATTTAACAGCATGGAAAAATCTTTGTATTAATAATATATTATGACATGAAGGAAAGCTCGTGATTCTTCATGTCACGATATATTGTAGGTAAATAAACATGTCACACAACATCACCTTCATCCAGATCTGCCCAGATTCAAGAGGAGGGAGCAAAGATTTCTCACTGGAAGAGTGTCCATACAACCTTGCAAAAAGGTCCTGTAGGAAGGAAAAAACATTGGTATGGCCATCTTTGGAATACACTCTGCCACATGGAAGAAATACTGACAGTAAATACACCACATTAAGAGCAATTATCCTTGAGTGACCTGAGAACATCTTATCTACTTTTCCATCGGTTTTGCAAAATGTCAAGAATTAGCATGCTTTACTCTCATAATCATTTCTCTATAATATACTTGAGGGGAGACACGATGGGAATCCAATGTTTTCCTACAGAACTGGAAAATTTGGGTTCCCAAGATCCCCTTACACAGAAGTGCATCTCATTCATTATATTTGCTCAAAGCTAGCCTTCTCAAAGAAGGTTCTGATTTAGGGAATACTTCCCTGGTGGCTCAGACGGTAAAGCGTCTGTCTACAATGCGGGAGACCTGGGTTTGATCCCCGGATCAGGAAGATCCCCTGGAGAAGGGAATGGCAATCCACTCCAGTATTATTGCCTGGAGAATCCCATGGACAGAGGAGCCTGGTAGGCTACAGTCCATGGGGTCGCAAAGAGTCAGACACGACTGAATGACTTCACTTTCTTCACTTTCACTTGGAATTCAAAAATCCCAGGAAAAAAGGCTCTGTGATCCACACTGAAAACCTTTGCCTCATAGATCTTATTCCTAAGGATAAGTCATTCAGTCGTGTCCAACTCTTTGTGACCCCATGGACTGTATAGTCCATGGAATTCTCCAGGCCACAATACTGGAGTGGGTAGACTTTCCCTTCTCCAGGGGATCTTCCCAACCCAGGGATCAAACCCAGGTCTCCCACATTGCTGCTGCTGCTGCTGCTGCTGCTAAGTCGCTGCAGTCGTGTCCGACTCTGTGAGACCCCAGAGACGGCAGCTCACCAGGCTCCCCCGTCCCTGGGATTCTCCAGGCAAGAACACTGGAGTGGGCTCTCCCACATTGCAGGCGGATTCTTTACCACCTGAGCCACCAGGAAAGCCCATCCCTAAGGATAACAGCACACAAGATTTTAAGGCTCTGAAACATTCCTGTAAAGACATTATCAGTCCAACTTATTTAGCAGTGGAGGCCCATTTTTGTAGTATATATCAGTTGAAAACAGTTTGGGGGTACCCTTCTCTAAAGACATTGCCAAGTGCCCAGTAGAGCAAAAAACGACTCCTACTTGAAACTACTGCTGGCTTCGCCCATGGCTTACTTGCTGAAGAATCCTCCTGCCAATGCAGGAGACATGAGAGATGTAGGGTTGGTCCCTGGGTCTCGAAAACCCTCTGGAGAAGAGAATGGCAACCCACTCCAGTATTCTTGCTTGGAAAATCCCACAACTGAGGAACCTGGCAGGCTAGAGTCCATGTGGTTCGAAAGACTCAGATGCAACCGAACACACACACACACACACACACACATGTGCTCTAAATGAAGAAGGAAAACTAGCTCTTTAATTATGTGAAAAAAGAATAAAACAACCTTTCCAGGATAATTTAAGACGCAGATGGAAACTCGTTGTGTGTATGCTGACCACAAATATGGCTTCAGTTCAGTTCAGTCGCTCAGTCATGTCCGACTATTTGAGGCCCCATGGACTACAGCACGCCAGGCCTCCCTGTCCATCACCAACTCCCAGAGTTTACGCAAACTCATGTCCATTGAGTCAGTGATGCCATCCAACCATCTCATCCTCTGTCGTCCCCTTCTCCTCCTGCCTTCAATCTTTCCTAGCTTCAGGGTATTTTCAAATGAGTCATTTCTTCGCATCAGGTGGCCAAAGTATCAGAGTTTCAGCTTCAGCATCAGTCCTTCCAATGAATATTCAGGACTGATCTCCTTTAGGATTGACAAGTTGGATCTCTTTGCAGTCCAAGGGACTCTCAAGAGTCTTCTCCAGCACCACAGTTCAAAAGCATCAATTCTTCGGCACTCAGCTTTCTTTATTGTCCAACTCTCACATCCATACATGACTACTGGAAAAGTCATAGCTTTGACTAGATGAGCCTTTGTTGGCAAAGTAACGTCTCTGCTTTTTAATATGCTGTCTAGGTTGGTCATAACTTTTCTTCCAATGAGTAAGCATCTTTTAATTTCATGGCTGCAATCACCATCTGCAGTGACTTTGGAGCCCAAAAAAATAAAGTCTGTTAGTTTCCACTTTTCCCCATCTATTTCCCATGAAGTGATGGGACCAGATGTCATGATCTTAGTTTTCTGAATGTTGAGCTTTAAGCCAACTTTTTCACTCTCCTCTTTCACTTTTATCAAGAGGCTCTTTAGTTCTTCTTCACTTTCTGCCATAAGGCTGATGTCATCTGTATATCTGAGGTTATTGATATTTCTCCTGGCAGTCTTGATTCCAGCTTGTGCTTCATCCAGCCCAGCGTTTCTCATGATGTACTCTGCACACCAGTTAAATAAGCAGGGTGACAATATACAGCCTTGACACACTCTTTTCCCTATTTGGAACCAGTCTATTGTTCCATATCTGGTTCTAACTGTTGTTTCCTGACCTGCATACAGATTTCTCAAGAGGCAGGTCAGGTGGTCTGGTAATCCCATCTCTTAAAGAATTTTCCACAGTTTCTTGTGATCCACACAGTCAAGGACTTTGGCATAGTCGATAAAGCAGAAATAGATGATTTCCTGGAGCTCTCTTGCTTTTTTAATGATCCAGTGAAAGTGAAAGTGAAGTTGCTCAGTCGTGTCCGACTCTTTGCAACCCGTGGACTGTAGCCCACCAGGCTCTTCCATCCACGGGATTCTCCAGGCAAGAATACTGGAGTGGGTTGCCACTTCCTTCTCCAGGGGATCTTCCTGACCCAGGGATCGAACCCAGGTCTCCCACATTGCAGGCAGACGCTTTAACCTCTGCACCACCAGGGAAGCCCTAATGATCCAATGGATGTTGGCAATTTGATCTCTAGTTCCTCTGCCTTTTCTAAATCCAGCTTGAACATCTGGAAGTTCATGGTTCACGTGTTGTTGAAACCTGGCTTGGAGAATTTTGAGCATCACTTTGCTAGCATGTGAGATGAGTGCGATTGTGCAGTAGTTTGAGCATTCTTTGACATTGCCTTTCTTTGGGATTGGAATGAAAATTGACCTTTTCCAGTCCTGTGGCCACTGCTGAGTTTTCCAAATTTGCTGGCATATTGAGTGCAGCACTTTCACAGCATCATCTTTCAGGATTTGAAATAGCTCAGCTGGAATTCCATCACCTCCACTAGCGTTGTTCATAGTGATGCTTCCTAACACCCACTTGACTTCCCATTCCAGGATGTCTGGCTCTAGGTGAGTGATCATGCCATCATGATTGTCTGGGTTGTGAAGATCTTTTTTATGTAGTAATTCTGTGTATTCTTGCCACTGCTTCTTAATATCTTCTGCTTCTGTTAGGTCCATACCATTTATGTCCTTTATTGTTCCCATCTTTGCATGAAATATTCCCCTAGTGTCTCTAATTTTCTTGATGAGAACTCTAGTCTTTCCCATTCTGTTGTTTTCCTCTATTTCTTTACAATGATCACTGAGGAAGGCTTTATTATCTCTCCTTGTTATTCTTTGGAACCCTGCATTCGAATGGTTTCAGGGTTACTCCCAAACCAAACTCATTTATTGACTATAAAATTCATCTACATAGGATAAAGAAAGAGCAAAACCAGGAAATTTGCTCCTTTGGTTCTCTTAAAAAAAAAAAAATCTATAGTCAAATCATGCAAATCTAGCCTGATCAAAAGTTCATTCTAAATTATAGAAAGATTGAGTCATAGAATTTTTAAAGAAATGAAGTTTTTTAACTTTCAGAAACATACTAGAGTCCCTGCAAAATTAAGTAGATGTGACCAACTAGAGTTAAAAAAGAGATCTGCTTTTATAAGTACCTCTGTCATTAACAAATATATTGATTATGCACATGTCAATAAGACTTTCTGTTTAAAAAGTTGATCCAGCTAATAATCCTACTTACACAGAGATTTAAATGTTAAAGTGCATTCAAATTTATATCCAAATTGATGACAGCCACAATCCATAATTACTAAATCTTCAGAACTATTAATACCCCAAATGTTCTGTTTTCCATGGGCTCATCAGAGACTGTGAATAATGGAAGTTCTCGAAACTTAAGCAAAATGGCACCCCCCCCCAAAAAAAAATACCAATAAGTAAGCAAAGGGCTGGAAAAAATCTGAAAAATGAATGATATTTGAGAGTTTTAAGGCCAGGGAAACATTAGAAATCACGTGTCTGGATGTCTCCTGAAGCAGCCAGTGATCCCAATATTTGTCACATCCTTATGCAACCTCCCACCCAACTCTTTGAGGAAAGACTGGGCTTCTACCTGCTTCTAACAAACAGAAAATGACAAAAATAATGGAATGCCACTCCTGAAACTTGAAAACAAGTGTAGATAATTAGCACATCTTCCTTTTTTATAGGTGGCATGGTAAAGCATTTTACCTCATGTCAACTAGCTGGTTGGTCAAGCATTGGACCATATGGATGGTTGTTATTGTCAGCCAGCCTCTTGGGTCTTCAGTCTCCTCATCTGTAAAGTGAAAACTCAGACTACAGCAGGGATGGCCAAGCCTGGTTCCTTGGGTAAACAATGTTTTGTTGAAATACCACTATGTTCATTTGTTCATAGCAGCACTATTGACAGGAGGCAAGACATGGAAATGACCTAAGTGTCCAACAAAGATAAATGGACTCACAGACACAGAAGACAAACTCATGATTACCAAGAAGGAAAGAGGAGAAGGGTTACGTTACAATTTGGGGATTAACACACCCTCACTATTATATATAAAATAGTTAGAAACAAGGTCTTACTGCAGAGCACCAGGAATTTTATTCACTATCTTGTAATAACCTATAATGAGAAAAGTACCGAAAAAACATATATGCATAGCTGATTTACTTTGCTATACGTCAGAAACTAACACAATATTGTAATTCAACTATTATTCAATAAAAGATGGTGGGGGGTGTTTAGAGGACATGACTCAGTGTTCCTTATTTAGAATGAAAAAGTGGAGGTGACTGATAATAACAATAATATGGTTTGATCTCTATCATTTATCTCTATGGAATTAGTAGAAGATCACAGCTGTCAATGCATATTTATTTAATTTTGTGCTCTCTGGTCCTACTGTAGAGCACAAGTAACTCCTACTGTAGGGTACTATTGCTGCTCTCTGACCTGAACTGATAGTTTAATCTCCTCCAAGGAAAAGGCATTTCACATCATACACTTGACAGGCTAATCAAAGAGCAGATTCAAATGGTCTTTCCGAGATCTAATAAATTCTAATTTTGATTTATCTATGAGAATTTACCAAAACAAACAAAAAATTCAGGGCATTAAATATATTTTCTTAAATGCAAAAGCTTAAAGAAAAGAGAGAAAAAAGAAACAGGAAACGGTGACGCCCACACACTCAGAAAAGGAATCCCAGGACCAAAACCCCATTTCCTGCCCAGCAAGGTAACAGAAACGTCTCTTCTTTATCTAAAATCTGGTTCCTGTGCCATGCAGAACCAAGAGCTAAGCCAAAGTGTTGGTTCAGGTTTGGCAGAAGAATTCTATTTCTTCTTTCCTTGAAAAACACAGCCAGACCTGAATCCTCAACCTTGTCTTTATTCATAAAAAAGAAAGAGGAAGACTCATCCTCCATTCCTGCTTGTAAAGCCCTGGATCCACTCCAGCCTCACCCGCCTACCCAAAATGACCTTGCCCGGTCCGTGTGTCACCAGGAATCTCTCCTACATTTGTTGCTGATTAGAGAGCGGTTAGTCTGTGTTTTGCATCCAGACCCAATCCTGGTTCCGTCCCTTCACCTTCTAACATGCAGCATTTTAGTCAAACATAACTAGAAACCAATGAGACCCAGCCAACGGCATTGCATCATTTTACTTTTAGGCCTGACGCACCCCCAAACAAAGACAAAGATTTTGCAATTATCTGCTCACCTGGGCATGTGAAGAAAACCATACTTGTGTCATTTGGGAAATTTTTGCTGCTATTTTCATTACAACTTGACTATTTTTTTCTCCTCAAGTTCTAATGCTCCATATGAAGTCAGGGGATTTAACCAGTGTACGAACCAGGGCCTGAATAATCCAATTAAGTCAACTTCCAAGCCTCAAATAAGGAAATGATTGTCAAATCACTTGTTTTGTTTTGTTTTGTTCCAAATCTGCCTCTTTAGGAGTGATGTTTCACTCAAAAGTTTGGCAGATATTTGCAAATTATCCTGACCATTCCTTCTAGCAGAAGTAAGTAACAAGAAATGCATTCCCTCCAGAAGGAGAGGGCTTCCCAGGTAGCTCAGTGATAAAGAACCCAGCTGCCAGGGCAGTAGACACAAGCGAAGCGGCTTCAATCCCTGGGTTGGGAAGGTCCCCTGGAGTAGGAAATGGCGACCCACTCCAGTATTCTTGCCTGGAAAATTCCTTGGATGAAGGAGCCTGGTGGGCTAGGGTCCTTGGGGTCACAAAGAGTTGGACATGACTGAGTATACATGCATGCCTAAAGGGGAAGCAAGCTGGAAGGTTGGCTAAGGATCTGGTTGCTTTTAATGGTGCTTATCTAGAAGATGGTGCAATCATCATAGAAAATAATTCAGCAGTTTCTTACAAGTTAAACCTACACCTACATTTTGCTCTATCTATTCCACCTCTAGGTCTTTAGTCAAATTAAAAATATTTGCCCAAAGGAAAGCATATAGATCCACACAAAGACTTGTACATTCATAGCAACTTTTTATAATAGCTAAAACTGGAAACAACTCAAATAGCCATCAGCAGAAAAAGGATAAACAAATTGCGGTATATCCAAAGAAAGGGACACCACTCAGCCTTAAAATGAAGTGGATGATTGATACATCCACACAGATGAATCTGAAAATCATTATGCTGAATGAAAAGAGCCAGACAAAAACATACAATACTTGTAAACCGGTCTATAGTGTCAGAAAGCAGATCACTGGTTATCGGAGGATGAGGGTGGAAGGAGAGAGAATTACAAAGGGACACAGGAAAGTTTGGAGAGGCTGGTAAGTTTCACTCTTTTCACTAATGGTTCATGGGTGTACACATATGGCAAATCATATCAAACTGTATACTTTAAAGATGAACCATTTATTGCACGTCAATTACATCTTCATAACACTGTTTCTTTTACCGTGTGATTCCTGTCTTATTTCACTGGCAAAATTAAATATGCTGCATACTAGAAATGTGTGATACATCTGCTCAGCATTTTAGAAGTCAGATGAGATATCTCTTTTACTCGCAGGAATCCTTTTATGCTGAGAAATCCCTCTCACTCTGCACCGCCATTCTCTCTCCAAGCCCAGTTGTCCACCAGCACAACATAACATCTGTGTTTCTGGTTTCAGAGTTATCTGACTTCTTCTCTCCAACAGAGGGAAAGAGATGACAAAGACAAATCTGCCTTTCCTTTCTGTGAGTAACACTACCTCCACGGTCAAGATGCAGAAACGCCTGACCCCAGAGCACACCACAGAAACCAGTTCTTCACAGGAATTCACCTTGAACTGAGAAATGGGGCCTTCTGAGCGGGTTTAGTCTAGACCTGACACCAGAGGAAGAGGAGGGAAAAATACCTGGGTAGAAAGAGTCCCCTGGCACCCCCTCCTGGGGAAGACTCCTGTCCTTCCTGATCTCATCGGAAAAACCCCCTGCTTCTAAAAGCTGCCCTGCACCCACAGACAGATGTTCATCTGGAAGATGCCACTTTGTGTTAAGTACACAGTTGGTTGATTTACACGCCCAGCTGCAGAGCTCGCCAGCAACAACAAGCGCTGTGTGTGCTAACAGCCTCTCTGTTAACTCCCCCATCTGAAAGCTAAATAGCCCTCCCAGCCCACGTGTGATTCCAGCCACACACTTCTGCCTTTCACCTCTTGCTGCACTGTGCCTCATGTCCCAGGTGAGCCCCAGACAAGCCCAGTTAGCTTATTTCTGGACCAGGATATGGTAAGATGGGTTTTTGATACAAGTCCCACTCAGGATGAAGGGCGTAAAGATGCTTCTGGCCCTCCAGGAGGCTCAGCCTTCTTGGAATACCATGTTGCCAAACCAGCCACAGTGTTGGTTTGAGAGATGCCCAGAGTCAAAGATTTCTGACACATCTCATCTGTGCATCTCATGAGATGGACATCTCATCTGTCCAGCACCACAGTGCTGCTTTCCAACAGGGAACAGGAGGGTACGTGATGACCATCTAGAGATTAGCATAGTAACTGAAGCAAGCCTGACAGTCCTAAATCCCCAGAGACTCTGCACACTTTTCAGTTTCAAACGTTCTCCCATCCATCTTGTGTGTTTGAACATCGCTGAGGAAGTGAGCTCTCCAGAAAAGTGATGCAGTTACTTGTGTAGCATGAGCCAACGCTCAGAAGATTATAATAAGCATAAGCAGTCTTGTCACACAGAATGTCAATTTCACATAGTTGGTATAAAGGTATAGTTCACAACTGGAGCGATTTTGCCCCCACCCCAGGGGGATACTTGCACATGCCTGGGAGAGGGAGACGCGGCTAGCACTCGATGGGTAGGGGTGCAGCTTGCTGTTCACGTATGCTTGTGTGTGCTCAGTCATGGCCAACTCTTTGCGACCCCGAGGACTCTCCAGTGGCTCCTGCGTTGCAATGAGATTCTTTACTGCTCAGCCATCAGGGAAGCCCACAAATCAACTATACTCCAATATACGATAAAAATTAAATTTAAAAAATAATTCCAGCTATCACAGAGGTTACCAGTTTAAACCTGAATCAGTTTTATAAGGAAAGTTTTTCAGCATGCCTAATATTTAAATGCTAATGTCATTTTTATAAACAACGTGACTGAAACAGAAATACCTGTAATCATCATCATTAGTCATCTTTGTTTCAGGCAACTAATATTTTTAAGAGGAGAAAATAAATTAATCAATTTAAATGGTCAAAAAGAGAAAAGAAGTAAAATAGAGGTGGCCTACTTTCTCATGCATTCGACAAGTCCCCAGAAAGTCACTTTTCATTGTCTATCAGGGTTTCTCACCCGATGTATCCCTAACATTTGGGGCCAGATAGTTCTTGGTGTATATGTGGGAGGGTGGTGGGGGATGTCCTGGAAGACGTTTAGCAGCCACCTGAGGCTTCTAAACAGTGGTAAAGAATGCTTGCCCATGCAGGAGATGCAAGAGATGCAGGTTCTACCCCCAGGTTGGGAAAATCCCCTGGAGGAGAGCATGACAACCCACTCCAGTATTCTTGCCTGGAGAATCCCAGGATCAGAGGAACCTGGCAGGCTACAGTCCATTGGGTTGCAAAGAGTCGGACATGACTGAAGCGACTTAGCCCACATGTGTGCATAGTGGCTTTATAATGTGTTAGCTTTAGGTGTATAGCAAAATAATTCAGATATAAATATGTCCATTCTTTTTCAGATTTTTTTGCAATTTAGTTTATTGCAGAATATTGAGTAGAGTTCCCTGTGCTATACAATAGGACCTTGTTGATTATTATTTTATATTTAATAGTGGGTATATTGGAGGACAAAATGGCAACCCACTACAGTATTCTTGCCTGGAGAATCCCATGGACAGAAGAGCCTGACAAACTACAGTCCACAGGGCCGCCAAGAGTCAGACACAACTGAAGCAACTGAGCACGCACACAGCGTCTATACGTTAATCCGAAATTCCTCATTTATCCCTCCCCCTGACCACATATCCCCTTTGGTAACCATGAGTTTGTTTCCTGTCTGTAAGTCTGTCTCTGTTTTGTAAATAAGTTCATATGTATCATATTTTAGATCCCACATATAAGTGATATCATATGATGTTTGTCTTTCTTTGCCTGACTTCACTTAGTATAATCATCTCTAGGTCCATCCATGTTGCTGCAAATGGCGTTATTTCATTCTTTTCTATAAGCCACCTCTATTTTAAATGGTCCTCAGAATATGGAGAAGGCAATGGCACCCCACTCCAGTACTCCTGCCTGGAAAATCCCATGGACGGAGGAGCCTGGTGGGCTGCAGTCCATGGGGTCGAGAAGAGTCGGACATGACTGAGCGACTTCACTTTCACTTTTCACTTTCCTGCACTGGAGAAGGAAATGGCAACCCACTCCAGTGTTCTTGCCTGGAGAATCCCAGGGACGGGGGAGCCTGGTGGGCTGCTGTCTATGGGGTCGCACACAGTCGGACACGACTGAAGCGACTTAGCAGCAGCAGCAGCAGCAGAATGTGGAGTTAGGCAAAGCATCTCATTTTCTGCCTTGATTTCCCATGTCTGCAAAATGGGATAGTCCTGTCTTTTATTTCTCTTCTGTCTTTCTCCCTGAGAGCTGCTAGTGGATGTTCGCCAAGTGCTTTGAAGATTCTAATTACTGTCATCCCCCATCTATCAGCTCAAGATCGCACAGCGCCTGGGAGCCCGCCGCCGGGAGACACTGAGCAAGCGCGGCCGGTCCTGTCGCTGGGGTTGCTCTCTAGCCTTCTCCGAGGGCAGTATCAGGCCCTTAGGCTTGAATTACTCAAATCAGCTCTAGAATCTGCTGAAGGAAACCAAGGGTTCTCACAATTAAATCACAGCCTTTCCCAAAGTCAAGGACTTGGGCAGAGGGCTTGCCAGGTGCCAACAAACAGGATTCAGAAGACCTTAGCATGTGGTGAGAATTCAAAAAATCTTTGTTGCCAAACAGCACAGGAAAAGATGCCCAAGATCACTAATTACTAGAGAAACACAAATCAAGACGATGAAGAGGTGTCACCTCACACTGGTCAGAGCAGCCATCACCAAGTAAGTCTACAAATAATAAATGCTGGTGAGAATGTGGAGAAAAGGGAACCAACCCTCCTACACGGTTGGTGGGAATGCAAATGGGTGCAACCACGATGGAGAACAGTAAGGAGGATCCTTATAAAGCCAAAAATACGATTACCGAATGATCCAGCAGTCCCACTCCTGGGCGTATATCCAAAAATGATGAAAACTCTAACTCACAAAGATACATGCATCCCAGTGTTTACTGTAGCCCTACTCACAATTGCCAAGACATGGAAGCAACCTGAGTGTCCATTGACAGGTGAATGGATAAAGAAGATTTGTACATATATACAATGGAATGCCACTTAGCTATAAAAATCATATTAATAAAATAATGCCATTTGTAGCAATATGGATGGACCTAGAGATTATTTTACTAGTGAGGTAAGCTGATGGAGAAAGACAAATATGATATCACTTATCTGTAGAATCTAAAAAAAATGATACAAATGAACTTATTTACTTAACAGAAATAGACCCATGGACAGAGAAAACAAACTTACAGTTACCAAAGGGGAAGTGGGGTGAGGGATAAATTGGGAGTTTAGGATTAACATATACACACTACTCTATATGAAACAGATAATCAACAGGGACCTACTGTCTAGCACAGGGAGCTATAGTCAACATCTTGTAATAACCTATAATGGAAAAGAAACTCAAAAAGAATATATATATATATCACTGAATCACGTTGCTGTACACCTGAAACTAACACAACATTTTAAATCAACCATACTTTAATTTTTTTAAAAATCTGTTGATTGCTGCCTGATGCATAACTCAGATAAAATGTGTCACGAAGTTGGGAATAGCAATACCTACATTTCAGAGTCGCTGTGAGGATTCTATGTATTTTAAAAATCAACCCAGTGCCTCACATGGAACCAGCACCGCCCTTTAAGAAAAAATGAGTTTATAATCCAAAATCTGCCGATGACTATGAAGTTGTGTCAGTCTCTCCCAAAGTTCTTGCCAGATAGCTGAAAGCTTGACGTTCGGCACCCAAATTTATTTGCCAAAAGCGAGGACAATCTCTCTTCACCTCTCATCACAGTTTCCTGACCCCGAGGGTCTGTCTGGAAATGACAACAGCTTCAAGTTCATAGGTCTGGAGGAAGCCACCGACAAAACCCCAAGGAGACATGAATCAGCGCCGTAGGAGTTACCACCAGAAGCCAAAAACATAAGGCCTGTGTGTCC
Source organism: Redunca redunca (assembly GCA_006410935.1). Lineage (NCBI taxonomy): Eukaryota > Metazoa > Chordata > Mammalia > Artiodactyla > Bovidae > Redunca > Redunca redunca. Next base: position 91,068 of record SJYQ01004620.1, read on the forward strand.
GTCATCACAGACGGACCAGCTAACCCACGAAGTCAAGGCCAGCATAAAATTACAGCCAAGTAACAAACAGCGTCAGGCATGCCTAAGTGTCCATGCGAGTGGCAGTATTGGTAAAGTGTTAGGAAATATCAGATAAACTGATAAACTCAGAGGAAGGGATCTGGAGAAGGTGGAACTTCATAGGGTCCGAAAGCACAGATAGGAACTCTGGAGGAAAGATCCTGGAAAAGCAGCCTGAGCTTCCTCACTTTCCTCCCAATTGCAAAGCAATCCTTCTGGTTTTCCAGGCAAAGTTCAGCCTCAGTTGTAAAGACGCTGAGTTCTGGCATGGGTTTTACAATGCCTTGCTCAGCTGCCTGCTACTGACAGCAACCCAGACTCCCTTGCGCTTGTCATCCATCCAGAGCGGGAATGACGCAGACCCGAGGCTCTCAGACTTGAGCCTGCATCAGAGCCAGCGGAGGGCTTGCAGACACACACCGCTGGACCGCATAGTGGGGCTAGGGCCTGAGAGTCTGCGTTTCTAACCAGTTCCCAGGTGATGTTGTTGGCGTGGGAGATTCCTCTAGAGAACCAGTGAATGAAAAGCTACATTCGAGCAAACACACAACTCTTTTGGGAAAATAAGCCAAACGCGCACCCAACCCAAGGCTAGTCAGGAGCCCCTGCTTCGGGCTACATTGGACATCACCCCCTGTGTCGTTATGACATCATTTTACTAGACGTTCAACCTCAGATACCCAGGAAGACTCCAAGACCTGGCTCTCTGACACAAATGTTTGTTGACCTCCTACCATGAGCCAGGTTACTTGTGTTGACCTCAACTCTCTGATATTTTCATCGCAATTTGCGAGATCAGCATTATATGATGCAAAAATGCTTCTTTCAGTTGACATAAAGGAAAGCAGCAGATAGACAGGGATCAAACAAGAGATTTTAAACACACATATACCAACACACCCCTAAGTGACCCAGCACAGGAAGAGGGCGGAGGCCAGAAAAAGGGACCAAAGAGAAAAAAACAACCCCAGGCAGATGACAGATCAACTACTCTGTGGTTAGGTCCAGAGCATAGGGATTGAATCAGTTCTGGAAAGTGCTGCCCTCCCAGATCTTCCTCTCATCTTGCACTTTTGAAACTAGCATTTTCTTTATTTTTAAAACTGCCAGCAAGGACCTACTGTACAGCACAAGGAATGCTGCTCAATATCCTGTAATGACCTAAATGGGAAAAGAATTTGAAAAAGGATTGATGCATGTATATGTATAACTGAATCACTTGGTTATACATGTGAAACTAACACAGCATTGTTAATCAACCGTGGTCCAATATAATATGGGATAGGGGGTTGCTGGGAAGGATGTTCAAGAGAGAGGGGATGTGTGTATATTTGTAGCTGATTCATGTTGTGTACAGCAGAACACAAATTGTAAAGCAATTATCCTCCAATTAAAAATATATACACATGAATCCAATGATGAACCATAATGGAAAATAATATTTAAAAAAGAATGTATATGTATGTGTAACGGAGTCAATTTGCTGTTCAACTACTCTTCAATTTTTAAGAAGAATAAAAAATAAAATTCAAAACATGATAGACAAGTAAAGCAGAGCAAAAACAATTTTTTTAATAAAATAAAACTTCCTGGCCACGGTAGTCCTTTCTACAACATTTGGCATTTTTCAGAATCTACTGAATGCTTATGGAAGAGATATTCTTTCACCCAAGGCAGGTAAGTATCCATCTTTTCAGTGAAGACTAGAGCTATTCTTGCCACAGCACTCCTTTTGGTTCCTTTTTAATGAGTGAGGCTGAAAAATAAATTCATCAGCTGAAAACTGCCAGGGAAATTTGTGATGGCAAATGCAATTATGAACTTGGTTGAAATGTATTATTAATAATCATGTTTAGCTCTGTTGTAGCGTTTGCTGGCTTCAAAGCCTTTCACAAACATCAACTAATGAATCCTTACCTCAGCATGGTGAAGTAATTAAGTATTATTATCCCATTTTACGGAGAGGGAAACTGAGGCACCCAGAGGCAAAGTACCTTGCCTGCAGTCACAGAAAGGCTCTCAGGATCATGAGCCCTCTCTGACTTCTGTTTGTGCGCTGGAGAGATCTCCCTCCTGTGGAAAATCAAGTTTCTAGAAGGAACCACACCTCAAAAAAAAAAAAAGGGGGGGATTGATGGAGAAAGCCAGGTGCCTTCGTTCCATAACACCTTGCTACCAAGATGCAGAATTTTATTTTTCTTAACATTCCCCTTCCTCATTAACTTTTAAAAAGCATGCTGACTTGGGGGAAATACTGAAGCATTTTAATGATGTGTAAAATTTAAAAAGAATCATAAAAACTTCTGCCCACACAGAGAGAATACAGGCCTGGTATTGGACTCATGCTTTTCTTTTCCTCTTCTATTTCTATCCGCTCCACTTCTGTACCATGCAGCTCGGATACAGCCAGAAACTTCTGAGTGAAAAGGAAAGAAAATGAACATCCAAGTGCAGCAGTTTCAGCCAAGAGAGCAGACCATGGTCTCCATTGCCCTTTGACAAATCTGATTCTCACCTTCATTTCCTGAACTTTTCACAGAGCCACCAGCCCCGCCACAAAAGCTCCTCCGGGGTTTTTGGCTTTTGTTTTTCTTGTATTTTGCCTAATTTTCTTTCCATCTCCCTTCTGTTTTTAGATCTTTTCTTCAACAGGAAAGGTAGCCGGCTAGGTCTGAGGGCTGGCCTCTCTAAAGCGCCCTCGCCCCAGTCAAAGGCCCTGTGGTTGTGAGCTCAAAGTCTGAGGCAGACCGAAAGTGGCAGCTTGTGACAGGTGTCCACGGGGGCCTTTGGAGCCTGCGGCGAAGGTCTCCTTGGTAGCCAGGGCCACCTTCCTACGCCTGCCCTTGCAGTGTTGAGGGGGGTGATCCCCAGGGTCTTTTCTGCTCATTCCATTGCTCATGGAAGGTGGGAGACAGCAGTGGGGCGCGCCTCCTCCCTGGGGTGAGACACCTGCACCCGCCCTGGACACGCTCTCTTTTTTTTAATTCATTTATTTCTGTGTGTGTGTAAAATCTCCTTGGGTTTAATTTTTATTTATTCTTTTAATCCGAGTAATAGTGCTTTGAAGGCTTCCCAGATGGCTCAGTGGTAAAGAATCCTCCTGCCAATTCAGGAGACCGGGATTTGATCCCTGGGTTGGGAAGATCCCCTGGAGAAGGATATGGCAGCCCACTCCAGTATTCTTGCCGTGGACAGAAAAGCCCGGCGGACTACAGTCCATGGGGTCGCAAAACAGTCGGACATGACTTAGCAACTAAACAACAGCAATGTAATTGCTTTACAACGTTGTGTTAGGGTTCGTTGTAATGCACGAATCACGTCAGCACCGGCCACTGTTCATTAGTGGTTACCTGTCTGTCCTCCGTGGGCTCTGGTGAAAGTTGACTCCCTGAGCTTTTAAAACCGCACACAGTTTAAGACACATTTTTTAATGTTTTTATTTTCTTGTGGTTGAAGTGTCATTGATTTACTATATTGTGTTTCCTGTACAGCAAAGTGATTCAGTTATACATAAGTATGAACATATTCATATTCTTTCTAAAAATTATTTTCTATTTTATACTGTATTGAGATACATTGACTATAGTTCCCTGTGCTCTACAGTGAGGACTTTGTTGTTTATCTATTTTATATATAGCAATGTGACTCTGTTAATTCCAAACTCCTAATTTATCCCTTCCCTCATTCCCTCTTGGTAACCATAAATTTGTTTTATCTGTTTGTGAGTCTGTTTTTGTTTTATAAGTAAGTGCATTTGTACTATTTTTTTAACTTCCACATATAAGTGACATCATATGATATTTGCAGTTCGCTTTCTGTGTGTATGTTTCGCTTTCTGACTTACTTCACTTAGTATGACACTCTCTAAGTCCATCCGTGTTGCTGCAAATGGCATGATTTCATTCTTTTTGACCACTGAGTAGTATTCCATTGTGTATCATTACCACATCATACCTCTGCTTTGACACAACCACATTAAAGGGAAAACAGTTGTCTGTGTGTCTGTCTCATTCACTGAACTATGAGATCATCTTGAGTAAAACTGGATTGTATTCATCCCAACATCCCAGCTCCTGGAATTGTACCCACCCACAGCAGGTACTCCATAAATGTTCATTAAACGTAAGCATAATTGAATAATTGACTAGATCCTGCCTTGGACTGTGTGGGACAGACATCACCAGGACCCCCTGCCCCATCCCTACCTACTCTTGCATCAACGATCCCAAACCAGATGATCACCAAGATCATTCAATGAGGTTTTAAAATTCCGATTCCTAGGTTCTTGCACAGAGATTTTGAAAACCTTCCCCGACACGATTTGGATCCATATGCCAGATTTTGGAATCATTGCTTAAGTTTGCTCAGAGAAACTTGACATGACATTAAAATGATGCTTTAGGAGAAATAAGGTTGAAAAAGTTACATTCAGGTAAAACACTAGACAAGCCACAGCTAGGAAGGGAGTTGGTTTTTAGTTGCTCAGTCACGTCCGGCTCTTTGCGACCCCCATGGACTGCAGCATGCCAGACTTCCCTGTTCTTCACTATCTCCCAGAGCTTGCTCATGTCCATCAAGTCGGTGATGCCATCCAACCATCTCATCCTCTGTCACCCCCTTCTCCTCCTGCCCTCAATCTTTCCCAGCTTCAGAGTCTTTTCCAGTGAGGGAAGGGAAAAGGGAAAAAATCTTGTCACAGTTGCTTGAATTTTAACTTTTAGCACAAACCTCAAGGAAAATAAATTTAGTCGAAGACTTGGTACAGAAATCCAGAGCACCTGTCAAGTAAAACATTTCTCTTCTTTCAAGAAAGCAGAGGGATTGGGGAAAACTAGAAGCTCTCTTTAACTGAAGTTACAAACTTGAGTCTTTGGTCAATGCCAAAGTATCTTCGATAACACATTCACACACCTATAAAAACAAAACGTCCCGTCAGAAACACCAGTAAATGATTTGGAGGCTGCATTAAAGACATACAGCTGCAAAAACATAAAATATAAGCTCAGATTTTTAGAGTCACTGCTCCAGAAAGAAGCCAGAGTCTAAATAAAATGACTTTTTAAAACATTTACAGTAAAAGTAAGATTGTCTTTGACTTTTTATTTCGTGTATCATAGGCATGTGTGCACAATTGACTCAAGACACAGATGAATATTGTAAATAGGAGGGGAGAAGCGGGGTTTGTGATTGGGGGGAGGATGGCAAAGAGTATGAGCCAGAAGTCTGTTTAACATTTTTATGGCTTAGTCTCCAGCCTAAGAGCGGGCAAAGCTTTAACCATTCACCCAGATGCGTATAGGGGAGAAAATAAAAAGGAAACTGATCATTCCAAAGCTAGTGGTAAGAAGAATGACCCATGCCATCTTGACAAGCCAAGCCAACGATCAGCAGAGAGAAGGGATTTGCAAGGAAGTGAAAAACAAGATTTTAATCTTTGCCATTCAATCCACTGGCCACGTCAGGTCTAGGTGTCCGTGAAGCTGTTCTAAGTTGTCACAGACCTCCTCCCACCCATTCCTGATCCAACTGCAAGCGCTTGTTTGTTCAGCTTTCCCCCCTCCCCTCCACCCTGGGCACAGTAAGAAGTTACTCTGTTGTAATTCCAGTTCCAGCAAGCTTGGTTCATTTTTAACAGTTCTTGTGTTATTAACTTTGTGACTAACTCAGAGGTGCTTGGCTCTTGAAACGGTGCCACAAAAGCTTCTCTCTCATCTCTCGGTGATGTCAGCCTCATAAACAGGGAGAACTGGAGGAAACAATAGATATTTCAGTAGCAACATTTAATGAGGTAGACCCTTATTTTCCCCAGATCTAAAATTACTTCCATTTTCTGCATCAGGCAGTTAAAAGTGATTTGCGTGCTTTGACTTTGAAATTCCCTAGGAAAAAAAAATTGTAAAGTTGTTTTACATTTTCCACAAGAGGATGATTTCAAGCAACTCATATGGACTTTATGAAAAAAAATCGCTGATTTCCCAACACGCTTGGCAGAGATGATTCGAACAAGCTGAAGGTAGGAATGAGTTCAGCACCAGAAACTAAAGGACATGAGTCTAGGAGAGCCTCAGTAAAGTCCCAGAAAGCTGATAGCTTAAGAAGAGAGCAAATCCAAGAACTCTTCACATTGGAGACTGCTGCTGCTGCTGCTAAGTCGCTTCAGTCGTGTCTGACTCTGTGGGACCCCATAGACGGCAGCCACTAGGCTCCTCCGTCTCTGGGATTCTCCTGGCAAGAATACTGGAGTGGGTTGCCATTGCCTTCAATGCATGAAAGTGAAAAGTGAAAGTGAAGTCGCTCAGTCGTGTCCGACTCCTAGCGACCCAATGGACTGTAGCCACCAGGCTCCTCCATCCCTGGGATTCTCCAGGCAAGAGTACTGGAGTGAGGTGCGATTGCCTTGGAGACTGAGATGTATTCAGAGTCAAAGTCACACACCAATATAGCCTAGAGGGTTATATGTCCCCACTGGAAAGACACAAATTAATGACCTTCATTAGAGACATGATTTGAATCCACAGTCTAACTTTACAAAACTGTCAAGAAATAGAGCACCCACGCTGGCTTGCTGACAGCCAATGCGTGATATAAACTAATGGTTCACCGGTCATTTGCCAACACCTATACTGCAACACACAATGCTTATGCTGACACGGCACAATCTCTTCAACCAGTATAATTAGCTTTTCACTTTTTTTATGGTATCCTCCAACTAATGCAGTGGACAGGTGTTTGCACCCTCAACTATTATGCTTTTCGATGCAAGGGGTGAAAAAAGAAGCTAGACCATGCTAGTGATGCAATTTTGGCTCAAAACTGAGAGCTCAGAAGCTCAGCCAAGAGCACAGAGCCTGTTTCTAAATTCTGAGTCTGCATTGTTGATGTTGAATTCCTCCTCCAATGCTGCAATCACATTCTCCAATGATTAGACTCCTAACAGAATTTGTTTAACTTGAAGCCTGTTCCCAAATAATTGTGGTAAATGGTAGGAGTCTCAATAAAGATGTCTTCATTTATTATGTCTATGAGGCATCCTTTGCCACTGTTGATTAACTGACCCCCGTGACAGAGTCATTGACCACAAGGAGCCAATCCTCCATGGGGTAGCTGACATATACTCAAAATCACACTGTGTTTTGAGACCTTATACCTTAAAGAAGCCAAGCACCTATGCTATGCCTGGGAAAGCATGTCTTATCGCCCTTAATTATTTTCTTAACGTGCTTTCTTTTTTTCACTTGTTTTCTTCATAATTTGTATCCTAGGAATTGGGACTCCATGTAATGATCAGCCAGTTTCCACATAGCAATTTGAGATGTGAATTTTGGAGCCAGATAAGACTTCTTAAACCTACATCATTATATATCTGCACATCAAAGAGCAGAACCCTCATCGCAGCAGAAGGAGCGTAACCTTGTATTTATACAGTCTTTCAGTGAATAAACGCATATCAGCCATTGAAAAACAGCCACTTCCAGGACACAAATTATACCTCCACCTTCATGCAGAGATGACCTTTCAGGATGAAAACTCCTTGCAGCCACATCTGAAACAAATTTCCAGAGATAATTCACAGTCCATAAAGATTATCTCCAGAAGCATAATTGATGCAAGTGAACTGGCTGAAACAGGAGCATGTATTTGTTTGAAATACTGGGCATCTACAGGAGCCACAGACCTTTTTTTGTCCTCTCAGTTCTTTTTTTGTCCTCTCCTGTCCTGCTTCCTCTAAGGTGAGTTTTGGGGAATGGCTTTTGACAGATAAACTGTGGCAACAAAAATGCTATTCAATAGTTATGCTTGGGTTCTTCCCCCCCCCCTAATGTTTGCCACCCACTGGCTTAAGATCCTAAAAAGTAGAAACCAACAGAACTGTCACTGCCAGACTACTGAGGACCTCAAGCAAAAGTAAAGCAGAGAGGCCTGCGTGCCACAACTAAGACCCAACACAGCCAGTAAGTAATAAATATTAATGCAGAGGCTACCAGTCCATCTCTCACTTAGTCCTAAAGCACGATTCTCTTAATCCCACTGTATTACCCCTGCACAGTGTTCAAAAGCAGTCCCACTGAGTTATGACCTAACCTAAGGCAGGCTCACTCTACAGACAGGAAAAATCAGGCAAAAAGATATGAAATGGCTTAGCACAGGCAAGACCAAAGAACGCAGCTCCGGCTTTCCTCATCTGTTGCCCAAGAAGGCCCACTAATTTTCTCAATCTGATAAATGATAAAATCAAAGCTAACGTGAATCTCCATGTTCATGTCTCCCAAATGAGGTCGAAAATCTGTGTTTGTTTGCACATGCATTTCCAAAATGAGTGATTTAAAATTACATTGTTTCTGTCATTTGGTCCAGTCTGCCTTCAGGCATGAAAAACAAGGCATATTAACGATGGCAAAGTTTGCCTGTGTTCCCCTGCCCCAACGAAACTCTCCCCAAGAAACTTGAGGAAGTCTTAAGGGAGAAGCCGGGAATGTTGGCATGAAACAGAACTGCCCAATTCCTTCTTGTGTTCCTGATTCAAGGTAGTTGGTGGACACAGGAATGGTTAAACAGGCCTGTGGGTGTATGGAAACCACAACCTCTGTTTATAGCATAAATTATTACAGAGTATGAAGGCGTGTGTGGATGATGGATCATGCTCAGGGTGGTGTATCCTAATAGTAGNTCAGGGTGGTGTATCCTAACAGTAGAAAAAGTTGGGATCGCATGATTCTACAATATTGTTGGCTTAAATCAATACAATGAACAACAGAAATTAGTTACTATACAGCTGTCGTGCTTAGTCACTCAATCGTGTCCAACTCTTTGCAACCCCATGGACTGTAGCCTGCGAGGCTCCTCTGTCCATGGAGATGCTAAAGACAAGAATACTGGAGTGGGTTGCCATGCCCTCCTCCAGTCTACAATTGCTACAAATAATAACCAGTAGTAACTGGGCACTTACTGAGTGCCAGACACTATGGTAAGTGTAATATGGATTGACTGATTTCATCCACCCCCTCAGAAATTTGCAAGGTAGGTAACAAAATATGAGGATCAAATGAACCAGAAATCCACTGACCATGCTACAGAGCAGGATGGTGCTCTGTAAGACGTTGAAATTTAAAGGTACTTAATGGCACCCCACTCCAGTACTCTTGCCTGGAAAATCCCATGGACGGAGGAGCCTGCTTGGCTGCAGTCCATGGGGTCGCTAGGAGTCGGGCACGACTGAGCGACTTCACTTTCACTTTTTGCTTTCATGCATTGGAGAAGGAAATGGCAACCCACTCTAGTGTTCTTGCCTGGAGAATCCCAGGGACGGGGGAGCCTAGTGGGCTGCTGTCTACGGGGTCGCACAGAGTCGGACACGACTGAAGCGACTTAGCAGCAGCAGCAGCAGCTCTCAAAAGTCAAGGAAGTAAACCTTGGCTGGGTTCCTCACAATGCTGTCATTACACACAATTTTAAACCTTCTTATGGCCCGCAGAGGTCTAATAATGGGAGGATGGGAGAAAGAAGAGCAGGGTTTCAGTTTGTTGTTCTTTGGGTATCCATCTATTTAGGGTGCCGCTAACGCGCTGACACCTTCAGCTTCCTCTCTCTGTGTCAACTTACCCACTGCTGAAAGACACGAAGTAATATAGTGTATCTTGCCCCGGGGATGTGGCTGTCCAGTGTAAGTAAGACCCTTGAGATCCTTGTATTAAAACTAAGTATTGGACTTCCCTGGTTGGTTCAGTGGTTAAGAATAAGCTTGCCAATGCAGGGGACACGGGTGGGGAAGATCCCACATGCCTTGGAGCAACTAAACGTGTGTACCACGACTACTGAGCCTGTGCTCTAGAGACTNTGGGCACTTACTGAGTGCCAGACACTATGGTAAGTGTAATATGGATTGACTGATTTCATCCACCCCCTCAAAAATTTGCAAGGTAGGTAATAAAATATGAGGATCAAATGAACCAGAAATCCATGGTCCATGCTACAGAGCAGGATGGTGCTCTGTAAGACGTTGAAATTTAAAGGTACTTAATGGCACCCCACTCCAGTACTCTTGCCTGGAAAATCCCATGGACGGAGGAGCCTGGTGGGTTGCAGTCCATGGGGTCGCTAGGAGTCGGGCATGACTGAGCGACTTCACTTTCACTTTTCACTTTCATGCATTGGAGAAGGAAATGGCAACCCACTCCAGTGTTCTTGCCTGGAGAATCCCAGGGACAGAGGAGCCTAGTGGGCTGCTGTCTATGGGGTCGCACAGAGTCAGACACGACCGAGGCGACTTAGCAGCAGCAGCAGCAGCTCTCAAAAGTCAAGGAAGTAAACCTTGGCTGGGTTCCTCACAATGCTGTCATTACACACAATTTTAAACCTTCTTATGGCCCGCAGAGGTCTAATAATGGGAGGATGGGAGAAAGAAGAGCAGGGTTTCAGTTTGTTGTTCTTTGGGTATCCATCTATTTAGGGTGCCGCTAACGCGCTGACACCTTCAGCTTCCTCTCTCTGTGTCAACTTACCCACTGCTGAAAGACACGAAGTAATATAGTGTATCTTGCCCCGGGGATGTGGCTGTCCAGTGTAAGTAAGACCCTTGAGATCCTTGTATTAAAACTAAGTATTGGACTTCCCTGGTTGGTTCAGTGGTTAAGAATAAGCTTGCCAATGCAGGGGACACGGGTGGGGAAGATCCCACATGCCTTGGAGCAACTAAACGTGTGTACCACGACTACTGAGCCTGTGCTCTAGAGACTGGGAGCCACAACTACTGAGCCCACTTGCTGCGGTCACTGAAGCCCGAGTGCCTGGAACCTGTGCTCCACAAGAGAAGCCACTGCAATGAGAAGTCTGTGCAGCTCAAGTGGAGAGTAGGCCCTGCTCACTGCAACTAGAGAGAGTCTACACGTGGCAGTGAAGACCCAGCCTAGCCAAAAATAAAGAACTGTCTTTATTAAAATAAAAAAAGCAAAGTATTACTAAAAATCCCCAAGAAAAACAGGAAAAAACAAGAGATTTCTTTATGACACTGGTCTCCTCCTTCTGAGCAAAGGTACAATAAAGCTATTAATGGTTATGTGAGAGACAAGGCCAGGACCGGTGCCACAGGCTGCACAGTTCAACGCATATTCTGCCCTGGTTTTCTGCGAACCCTTGGGCAATTTACTTAAGCACCCCACACCTCAGCTTGTTCATCTGTAAAATGGGTATAATCATACTCACTACCTCGCTCACCTAGCATGAGGTAGTTAATTAAAGATGTGTAAAGCTTTTGAAAACATAAAGTGCAATGTATGTGCTAATTAATATAAACCCAAAGAAGCACCACTGTTCAATTTTTAATGACCTATATATTTTATTAAAAATACATAAAGCACATAATAAAATTAACCTCTGTGTGAAAAATTACTGCCAGCCTGTGCTGTCTTGTTCATCCCTCTGCCAAAACAACCATAACAACTTCCTGAACTCAAGTAATAATTTTATTCAATGATAGAAGTTCAACCAATATGACCAGGCCTAACCGGTGATTTACTGGGTCATAAAAGAACATCCTCTATTCTTGCCTCAATTTCCCCTGGTTATTATAAGTCCATTAATGCAACACTAGGCTCTATTGCCAAAACATTACAATAAGATAACAGAGTTTTATTTCAACTTCATGTTAAATGGTTTAAACAGTGAAAGTATGATTTTATTTAGATCTTTGAAAAATCATCTAAAATAGTTCATCAAAAGGGAAAGATATTTTAAAAGTGATTTTCATGTCTGGTTTAGAATGAGAAAATCTAAAATGGAAGGAGGAAGAATCCTCAGGTATCAATCCCAGACTTCTAATCCTCAAAACCAGAGATAGCCTGAGAAGGAAACATCATCTGGATCCTTTGCTTTCCCGCGACAGAATAGATTACTGGACCACAACAGTGAACATCTCTCCTCTTCAATCAACTCTAGACTCATCCTTGTTTAATAATTCAAGGTCCATGATTAGAAGATGCACACTATTATACATAGGATAGATAAAGAACAGGTCCTCCTGCAGATCACAGACTATCTTCAATATCCTAGGATAAACCAGAATGGAAGAGAACATGAAAAGGAATATACATATATATGTTGCTGTTAGAAGACTCTTGAGAGTCCCTTGGACTGCAAGGAGATCAAACCAGTCAATCCCAAAGGAAATCAACCCTGAATATTCATTGGAAGGAGTAATGCTGAAGCTCCAATACTTTGGCTACCTGATGTGAAGACCCAACTCTTTGGAAAAGACCCTGATTCTGGAAAGATTGAGGGCAAAAGGAGAACAGAGGATGAGATGGTTGGATAGCATTACCAACTCAATGGACGCGAATCTGAACAATCTCTGGGAGACAGTGAAGGACAGGGGCGCCTGGCGTGCTGCAGTCCATGGGGTCACAAAGAGTCTGACACAACTTAGTGACTCAGCAACAACAAAATGTTGCTGTGCAGCAGAAATTAACACAACAATGTAAAACGATTGTACCTTAAAAAAATTAAAAATAATAATTCATGATTCGTGGACATTTAGAATTTCAAGAGGAGAACAAGATATACAAAATGAAATTTTGGTTGTCGTCAGCCTTTAGAGAATGATAGTAAAATTTAAATCAATCCCATGAGCTTGTCCTTCCTGAGCAAATCCTTATGATCAAACCATGAAGACCAAGAATATGGGGTTCCTGCCTCAAATTAGATACAAAGTCCTAGAAAGACAAGATCAAAGATTTTATGAACCAACTTGAGGCCATTCTGAAAGCCGTATGGAAGACAGTTATGTGGAATTAAATGAATGAAAGGAAAAATGACTGAATGGGGCATGTCACTGCTAAGGGAATTTGGAGCAAAGAAAGGGTTTCTTTGAAGAACTCTTGGCAGGTAGGTGACCTCAGTGGAGCCATAAAGAAAGGCTGGGGTTGAGAGAAGCAAGGAGGCAGTGAGGATAAATCCGTGAGCGTGCTGAATGGGGGCTGGGGGCCGCAGGGACGTGGGGAATGCACAACGCTGCCCTCTCATACGGCTCCCCAGTGACGCTAGTGGTAAAGAACCTGCCTGACGATGCAAGAGACATGAGATACAGGTTTGATCCCTGAGTCAGGAAGATCCCCTGGAGGAGAGCATGGCAACACACTCCAGTATTCTTGCCTGGAGAACCCCATGGACAGAGGAGACCGGCAGGCTGCAGCCCATAGGGTCACAGACAGGGGGACACGACTGAAGTACTTAGCATGTACGCATGCCCTTTCGAAGAAACCAAGCAACGCAAACCAGGAACGCTGTCATGTGCTCCTCTGGATTGCATTTTAACTGCTGAAAGCTCTCCAAATACTTACTTTGCAGCCACCTCATTCAATGATGCATATTCTCCCAGAGAACATGATGTGGGTGACAATGTGAAATTCACTTGTTCACTTTCAGCAGCAAGTATGCTCTGTCCTGCTAGTAAAGTTGGTCCTCACCTTCCTGTTTTCTCCATCTCAGACTCTATGTCACACCCATTCCCTTTTCTGCTGCTCACTAGCTCCAGAAGTTACCAGAAAAGCAATGTGTGGAACTGGACCAGTCCCAGGAAAACGCCTCTGACAATTGCTCTACAGCTGTGGCCTTAAACGTCACACCTGACACACACCCATGGTTCCTGGGGGACAAGAACAGATGGTTAAACGGGGCAGTGGTCCACATACCATTAAACAAAGGAGCTAATCTTATCAGACAGAATGTCTCTCCCTAGTTCAAACATGAGAGGGCTGAGAAGAGGAGAGATTGAATCTGTTTCCTCCAGAGTTGTTTTGTTTAAGAGCTTGATCATAATGCATAGGAAACAGTTTAAAGTTTGAGTGCTACCTATAAACATGTCCCCTTTATGCTAATTGCTCTCAATAAAACTAGATCAAGAACTAAGTCTCTCAGGCCAGGACAGGTTCTAGCATGCCTGCTGGGCACCGGTTCAGAGCCTTGGGTCCCATCTGATAGGCCCTTTGGAAGCAGATAGATGGCCTGAATGGTAAATGATAAATCGACAGATACAACATATTAATAGGTAAATGATCTTGCATGGAAAAGAGAATACAGTAAACAGTCTGTCATCACAGACGTTTCATCAGAGAAAACGCTTTGACAGGAGTAGACACCTTGATTCAGCCTACATGATTCATCAGCACACACACCTTCCGATACCTTTGCAACTGGAATCAGAAAGGCCAGTTCAGTTCAGTCGCTCAGTCGTGTCTGACTCTTTGCGACCCCATGAATCACAGCACGCCAGGCCTCCCTGTCCATCACTAATATCAATAACCTCAGATATGCAGATGACACCACCCTTATGGCAGAAAGTGAAGAGGAACTCAAAAGCCTCTTGATGAAAGTGAAAGTGGAGAGTGAACAAGTTGGCTTAAAGCTCAACATTCAGAAAACGAAGATCATGGCATCTGGTCCCATCACTTCATGGGAAATAGATGGGGAAACAGTGGAAACAGTGTCAGAAAGGCCAAGTGAACAGCAAAACAGGAACCCAGGTGAAGCGGCTTGGAGTGAATCCTGAACGATCTGCTACCTCCGGTGAATTTCTCCTGCTTTAGCTGCAGTCTGCAAACAAGATGAAGGCCAGGCCACAGTTAACCTGAACACCAACAATTTCATGAGAACGTGCAGTGCTGGCCACCAGCTCTGACCTCTGCCTGGCTACAGGGACCCTCCCTCTGTGTACCTTGGCTTCCTGCTCTCCCTCACCTGCTGCTCCTACACTCGCGCTAAGGAGCGTGAACAGCCAGATGCAAGGGCTAGAAAGGGCTCAGCACCCACTCGAGCTCTCCACCTGGATTTGAAATTGCAGATGTATTGCTCTCAGAGATGAGTGCTTAGTCAGGACATCTGTCATACACACTGAGGGGTCCCAGAGCCTTCTCTTATCAAGTGAGCCTGAAGACGTGTTGTATACTTGGTCGAAATTCTGCCTGATCCATCTTTAGCCTGTGCCCTCTTGTTGTATCTTAACCCTCCTTACAGAAATCCTTTATGGACCCACAGTCAGAATATCTGCTAACTTGCTGAAAATGCTGCACACTTTTCTCTGTGAATGGCAATTAGTGCGGATGATAAAAAACCAATTCCTTTGGCTTAAGCCACCAAACACTTGTGAGATGGCATGATTTGTGGACCTGATACCATTGATTCTATCCAGACCATTCACACGCTATCACAACAAGCAGGGTCAAAGCTCTTACGAAGGCCTTTGAGGAATTTGGCCCTAAAACGTTGATTTATTAAAGGTTCTTTCTGTGCAGTGTTTGGAAAACTAGAAGAAAGGAGAGGTGTGTGTGTGTGTGTGTGTCTTCAGTGAGAGTTTCAGCACCAACCACTTTTCCTGCAGGCAAATTCTCCACTAATACCTTTAGAGCAAAGGTGACTTTCCCATTGGTTCTTATGCCAGAATGCTGATTTCATACCCAGAAAGAATGGAGCAATGGACCTATTAAAATTAGAGTAACCAATCAAGTGAATTTTTAGGGTCATAAGAGAAAGGCAACTGATGATATCTCTCAGCAATTCTATTAGAGTTTTGCAAACATTCAAAAGATGGCTTTAGCACATCCTTGAAGATAAATTCCGTAAGAATTGTAGTCTTAGAAAAAGAGTTCTCCAGTCTTAGCTCCCAAACCCCTGGAAGACAGACTAACATGAAAAGATTGAGGGCATCTTGGAAATCTCTTACAGCTAAAGATTAAAAAAGTATCAGAAATCACTTCTTTCCTATACTTTTGAAGGAGCAAGATATATGCCACCTTGTATAAAATAATGATGATTTTTGTAACATTCAGTTCAGTTCGGTTCAATTGCTCAGTCGTGTCCGACTCTTTGCGACCCCATGAATCACAGCACGCCAGGCCTCCCTGTTCATCACCAACTCCCAGAGTTTACTCAGATTCATGTCCATTGAGTCAGTGATGCCTTCCAGTCATCTCATCCTCTGTCGTCCCCTTCTCCTGCCCCTAATCCCTCCCAGCATCAGAGTCTTTTCCAATGAGTCAACGCTTTGCATGAGGTAGCCAAAGTATTGGAGTTTCAGCTTTAGCATCAGTCCTTCCAATGAACACCTAAGACTGATCTCCTTTAGGATGGACTGGTTGGATCTCCTTGCCGTCCAAGGGACTCTCAAGAGTCTTCTCCAACACCACAGTTCAAAAGTATCAATTCTTCAGCACTTAGCTTTCTTCACAGTCCAAATTTCACATCCATACATGACCACAGGAAAAACCATGGCCTTGACTAGATGGACCTTTGTTGGCAAAGTAATATCTCTGCTTTTGAATATGCTATCTAGGTTGGTCATAACTTTTCTTCCAATGAGTAAGTGTCTTTTAATTTCATGGCTGCAATCACCATCTGCAGTGACTTTGGAGCCCCAAAAAATAAAGTCTGACACTGTTTCCACTGTTTCCCCATCTATTTCCCATGGAGTGATGGGACCAGATGCCTGTGTTACATTTCTAGGCAGACCCCGCAAAAGTATTTGGGACTAGACTTGATCTGTTTATTTGTGAAGGAACTTTCTCACTTTTGTAGGATTTGTTCCTTTGGTTTAAAAACTATTGCATTTGTTGAGAAAAAAATATCAATTTCTCACTTTTACAAGTCTAAGAGGTTAAAACATTGTTTAAAATTGAGGAAGTCAACTCAGAGGGATCATTTGAAAATGCCAGGATTTCACTGGGGCTGATGAAAAGCAGGAAATATTAGTTCTTCTCAAGCAGAAAAGAATGAAATTCCAGACCACAGCATGTCCATTCCATGGTCCTGCCCTCTTAACCCTCCACTCTACCCTCCCGTGAAAGCAAATCAAGGATTTGATTCTCAAAAAGAATCCTAATCTGGGTGATAACTGCATCATAGAACATTGATTGTATTTTTATTTTAAACTGGTTAGCTTTCTTTGAAGGGAAAGGGAAAGGGAAAATCACTCAGTCGTGTCCAACTCTTTGTAACCCCATGGACTGTAGCCTACCAGGCTTCTCGGTCCATGGGATTTCCCAGGCAAGACTACTGGAATGGGTTGCCATTTCCTTCTCCAGGGGATCTTCCTGACCCAGGGATCGAACCCAGGTCTCCCGCATTGTAGGCAGACGCTTTACCCACTGAGCCACCAGGGAAGCTCTTCTTTGAAGGAGGAAACAAAACTACTTAAGATAATCAAACAGAAACAAACAAAATGTGATGGCACCCTGGGAGTATGAATACCCCCAAATTCAGTATCTAAGACAGATACTGATTCTCGTCAGGTGTAGTGTGAAAAGCAGGTATATCATCAGCATTAATCAGATGAGAATGGAAGGGGTACACTCAACAATGACATTCACCATAAATATCTAACATGGGTAAAGAGTCTGATAAAGAGTGGATATATGTGTATGCATAAGTCACTGTGCTGTACACCTGAAACATGTAAAGTGTTACATATAAACAACATTGTAAATCAACCATACTCCAATATAAAATAAAAATTAAATTAAAATTAATTTTAAAAAAGCAATGGAACAAAACATACCCCCCAAAACCATATTTGGAAAATAATAGTAATAGAACAACCCCCTCTTACAACTCTTCTGATTAGAATAAGTGCAGCTTTCACCCCTAAAACGAGTTGTTTCACCTTTGTTTATCTGAGAGCATTCATCTAAAGAACCAGGACCATAAAGGAAAACATTTGCCTATTTTCATCAGGATAATTTCAGATTTGTGCATTCCTTTTTTGTCCTATACACCAAAACCAAAGGAGTGCTGTAGGGAAATAAACGTGTCTTCAGAGTAACAATTTAAGACCAACTGAACCTAAACTAATAGGACTAGGAATAATATTTTCATAGCTATTCAAACTGATTCTGAATCCCACGGGAAGTTGTAGATAATTCCTATCACATATCACAGCCATCTCAGCTTCTCAATGGTGGGAGTAAATTAACATTTATTCAGAGTCTCCTATGTGCTAAACACCATACAGACATTTTTACTTGGATTTAATCCCTACAACCAGAGCTGACATTCATCTGGTCTGCTCCAACACAAAATACAGGCTGGCATCCGGTTCAATTGGCCAGACATCATTTCGGATTGACCTTTCCAGAGTACTGTTATTATTATCTTAGTATTTACAAATGAAGAAACTGGAGTTTGTGCAGAAAAGTAACTTCCTGAGGGTCACACCAATTTTAAGTGGAGACAAGGATTCAAACACAACCAATCCCACCTTCTTATGCCTCACTTATTTCTATTTCAACTAGTTCATGTTTTTACTTCGCTGAGAAAGTTGAGGTTGGGTTTTGACATTATTCATTCCCAATCTATGCTCAGGAATGCAAATAGTCTCACTTGAGTATATCCAAAAGTATTCATGGAAAGTCCTGCTCACAAAACAATTGAGTATGGTTTATTACACATATATTAAAGGGATTTTTTAAGTGGTGTTTTTTTGAACAGTAATGAGCATTTATTGGAAGCATCTGCAACAGTCAGTTGGAGAATATCTGTCAAGACCTCGTTGTGTGAGGAACATTTATTTATCCATTCAACAAACATGACACAGTCAAGAAGTAGTTTCTGTCTGGAATAAAAACCAAAACCAGAGTTAGGAGAAACTTCCTGAATCCTCCTATTCTATTATCTATCTGGTGCCTCAAAGTTTTATATAATATTCTAAACGAGACTTTTCAACCCAAGTATGAATACTTGCAAAGCCAGAGAACTCATCTTTGGACAGTGGTGACTATTAGAAAGTTCTTGCTTGTATCATTGGCCTTAACTAAAAAAAAAAAAATGTCAGTACTGCTGCCACATGGTAACTCTTTAACTAGAGAAAACCAATTTGTCTTACTTAAGTTTCCATCAAACTTGGTCTTCTCCAGGATGCATGGCCCAAGTTCTTTAACCATTTCTTATATGGACATCACCAAGTTCTCTCATCATCCTAGCTGGGCTCCTTTCCATGCTCTCAAATGCATAGATTTCTATTAACATGTTCTGAACTAATTCAACAAAGCAGAGTCTTTTCTTGCAAAGTTATCTGGAATACAGAACACTCATAGATAAAAATGATCTAGAGCCCTCCTATGTGAAAGTAGGAATTGGTCCTGGAGCTCACCTAATGCCCTGGACTCTGCCAAGTAGGAAATCACCATTTAGAGGAGACTCATCCAAGGCTGCAGTCAGTAAGTTCAGTTCAGTTCAGTCGCTCAGTCGTGTCCGACTCTTTGCGACCCTATGAATTGCAGCACGCCAGGCCTCCCTGTCCATCACCAACTCCCGGAGTTCACTCAGACTCACGTCCATCGAGTCAGTGATGCCATTCAGCCATCTCATCCTCTGTCATACCCTTCTCTTCCTGCCCCCANATCCCTCCCAGCATCAAAGTCTTTTCCAATGAGTCAACTCTTCGCATGAGGTGGCCAAAGTACTGGAGTTTCAGCTTCAGCATCATTCCTTCCAAAGAACAACCAGCGCTGATCTCCTTCAGAATGGACTGGTTGGATCTCCTTGCAGTCCAAGGGACTCTCAAAAGTCTTCTCCAACACCACAGTTCAAAAGCATCAATTCTTCGGTGCTCAGCCTTCTTCACAGTCCAACTCTCACTTCCATACATGACCACAGGAAAAACCATATCCTTGACTAGACGGATCTTAGTTGGCAAAGTAATGTCTCTGTTTTTGAATATGCTATCTAGATTGGTCATAACTTTTCTTCCAAGGAGTAAGCATCTTTTAATTTCATGGCTGCAATCACCATCTGCAGTGATTTTAGAGCCCAAAAAAATAAAATCTGACACTGTTTCCACTGTTTCCCCATCTATTTCCCATGAAGTGATGGGACCAGATGCCATGATCTTCATTTTCTGAATGTTGAGCTTTAAGCCAACTTGTTCATTCTCCACTTTCACTTTCAAGAGGCTTTTTAGTTCCTCTTCACTTTCTGCCATAAGGATAGTGTCATCTGCATATCTGAGGTTATTGATATTTCGCCCGGCAATCTTGATTCCAGCTTGTGTTTCTTCCAGTCCAGCGTTTCTCATGATGTAATCTGCATAGAGGTTAAAGAAGCAGGGTGACAATATACAGCCTTGATGTACTCCTTTTCCTATTTGGAACCAGTCTGTTGTTCC
>SJYQ01004620.1:111406-124880 GCA_006410935.1 Redunca redunca
ATAACTGTAATATTGAATGGTTTGCCTTGGAAATGAACAGAGATCATTCTGTCGTTTTTGAGAGTGCATCCAAGTACTGCATTTCAGACTCTTTTGTTGACCATGATGGCTACTCCATTTCTTTTGGGGGATTCCTGCCCGCAGTAGTAGATATAATGGTCATCTGAGTTAAATTCATCCATTCCAGTCCATTTTAGTTCGCTGATTCCTAGAATATCGATGTTCACCCTTGCCATCTCTTGTTTGACCACTTCCAATTTGCCTTGATTCATGGACCTGACATTCCAGGTTCCTATGCAATATTGCTCTTTACAGCATCAGACCTTGCTTCTATCACCAGTCACATCCACAGCTGGGTATTGTTTTTGCTTTGGCTCCATCCCTTCATTCTTTCTGGAGTTATTTCTCTACTGATCTCCAGTAGCGTGTTGGGCACCTACTGACCTGGGGAGTTCCTCTTTCAGTATCCTATCAGTTTGCCTTTTCATACTGTTCATGGGGTTCTCAAGGCAAGAATACTGAAGTGGTTTGCCATTCCCTTCTCCAGTGGACCACATTCTCTCAGACCTCTCCACCATGACCCACCCATCTTGGGTTGCCCCGCAGGCATGGCTTAGTTTCATTGAGTTAGACAAGGCTGTGAACCACAGCCTTGTCTAACTCAACGCAGTCAATTAGCAATGCATAATAAAAGCATAAATCTAGGCTTTGGGACGTAACAACTGTGCAAACTCTTAGAATCGACATCCCCTGGACCAAACCCAACATGGTACCTGAGAAACATCACAACATCATCCAGTTGATACAACTAGATGTTGTTGAGAAAAAACAAACATCCAGTCTGTTGATGTTTCTTCTGGTGAACTGAGCTGTTGCTTGACTAAATGAATCCAATCAGCCAGAGATCAAGCATCCCATCCCAGATCTTCGTTCCTTCCTCTCTGAGTGCCTCTTGACATGGACTGATCANTGAATCCAATCAGACAGAGATCAAGCATCCCATCCCAGATCTTCGTTCCTTCCTCTCTGAGTGCCTCTTGACATGGACTGATCAAAATAAGAGAGGCTGCTGTGTGAACACACACGTTGTCCAGAAGAGTCATTCCAGTTAGGATAGTTAACCCAATTCTCACTGATGAATCCAAAACTCATATTTTTATTCCTCATAAAAATAACCATGAAATCAGAAGCCTGAGAGGCTTCAGTCTGCTCAGAATTGAAATGACAGCAGTGCCTCTGTGGGGCATTTCTTCCTAATTTTAAAATCATCCCGAATACAAGAAAAAAGGTCAAAATGATTAATTCACTGTCAGAACATTGGTTCTCTGGATCTTCCTGTACAATTTCATCCTAAGAAATTTTCTAATCACCCAAAATCTCACAAGTTCCAGGAGCCCAGGTTTCTCAGGCACAGAAGAATTGATGGTGCTGACTTTTTTCCTCTTCGTTTTCATTTTTTAAAAATGCTTTGCATCTAAGGTAAAGTTCTTTTTTTTCTTTTCTGGGCACTTAATAGGTTTTAATTTTATGAAACATTGTGCAACCAGATACCTTAGGGAACAGTAATTAACTAGGATTATGTTTTTATTTCAGTGAATTCTAAATGAGAAGCCTGAACACTGATTTCGTCTGTCACCAAATGGGAAAACACACGGCCCTGCTCATTTCTAAAGTATATTCCTTTGCTTACTATGAACAATTTTCTAATGATCTTTGCAATTTGCTTAAGCAGTCCTTCCCCAGAAAAAGCAATGGATTATTTACAATAGTGAAAAAAGTCAACTTTTAATTTTGATCCTTGTTTCTTGCCTCTCCAATCCACTTTCTTTCCACTAAGGGCAGCCGCTGTCCCCAAAGGGAACAGAATTCTTTTAACAAATATTCCTTGTGCATTTACTAGATATTGTCTAGGCCAGTGCATATAATACTGAATGCAGGATTATTTTCAAGTTAAAATAGAGGTCATTTTGAAATGAATATACATCTAAGTTCAGTTCAGTTCAGTCGCTCAGTAGTGTCCGACTCTTTGCGACCCCATGAATCTCAGCACGCCAGGCCTCCCTGTCCATCACCATCTCTCGGAGTTCACTCAGACTCACGTCCATCGAGTCCGTGATGCCATCCAGCCATCTCATCCTCTGTCGTCCCCTTCTCCTCCTGCCCCCAATCCCTCCCAACATCAGAGTCTTTTCCAATGAGTCAACTCTTCTCATGAGGTGGCCAAAGTACTGTCAGCTTTATATACTAAATGTGAATTTAGGGAAAGAATGAAATTTACCTTGTGCACTCTGGTGTGACATCACTGCAATGTACTAGCTAGCCTTGGGATTCACCTTGATTCAAATTCCAGTTCTACCATTTACTAGATTTTGATCCTAGGTGGCAAAGCATCCTTCTTTCATCATCTGTGAAATGGGAACACCAGTGTCGACCTTAAACGGCTTATGCAGCCCTGAGTGAGATACTGATTCTTAGAATACACTCAATAAATGGCAACTATCACCTTCATCCTCATCACACACATAATGTCCCAAGAAAACTGTCCAGCAGGACAAAAATGTCCACTGACCAGCAACTCTACCTACACAGTGAGAAACCCCTGTTGGAAGACTTTGTAGAATAGATCTCTACACACACATGTGTTATGATCCTTTCTTTATTTCTGGTCTATACCTCTGGCCCCTTGCAATTAAAAGATCATAATAATTTGGATAAATTCTGTAGAATGTCAAGAAATATTCATTAATTATGGATCTCTCTTATGGATGATTTTTTTGTAGTGTAGTTTAAGTGCAATTGGGCTCCCCTGGAGTCTCAGACAGTAAAGAATCTGCCTACAATGCAGGAGACCTGAGTTTGATCCCTGAGTCAGGAAGATCCCCTGGCGAAAGGAATGGGTACCCACTCCCGTATCCTTTCTGGAGAACTCCATGGACAGAGGACCTGGTGGGCTCTAGTCCATGGGGTTGCAAAGAGTCAGACATATCTTTATTAATTTCAAGTTCACAAGGCAATAAAACTTGGCTGGGATGATTTCCACTACAAGCCCTTGGGGAGTCTGTTTTAATCAGCAAATGGGAAAGATCTGTAGTTAACCTGTTCATTGTTTCTCTCTATATGGGTCCACTTTTACAATGCTCTAGGTACTTGAAACAAGCTTGTCTTCTCATTGACACTGTTGATTTGTATTCTCTATCCAGAGTTTTCTCCACAAAGACACAGTTCATCCTGATGCCTGCCTGAATTTCAACACATTTTTCTTAATGAAACTCCAAGTCTCGTCACTGTACTAACAAGAAGACAAACAAATCCAAAGTGATTTTAACCGATGAGAATAATTCTCTCTCAACGCATGAAATTTCCTTATTCGTGGCCTCTTGAAAGGAAATATATCTATTAGCATTGGTATGGGGAGACTTGCAAGGAGGAAAGAAATAAAATAAATACCCTTTAGCCGAGCCATTCTTGACTCTCCTAATGGACTTCAGTGGCTAGACTTTCAGGAAGTTCATAGGTTCAGACAATTCAAGTGGGTCTTTGACAAATGGACCAAATGACTGATGTCCAGTGTAGAATGGAAACAATAATGTGCTAACAACAAATCATTCTTATCTGCTCATTAATGTGGATCCCCCAAGGATTTCTAACGGTCCATATTGCCAGCTTAGGTTGGGTTACTAATTTGATTGTTACACGAATGTTACAAAAAGGCATTTATTCCAATAAGTCTCTTTTTTACCTAAAAGCACTCTCACCCAAAAAGCAAACCACTTATCCTCAATCTGTGAAATATGACCATTTCTTACCCCAGATTTCTCTCCACACTACTGTTATCAAAAGCTTTGGTCATCAAATAACCCCAAGTTCGAAACCATTTTCCTTTGTTCTACGTTTCTCCCTTAAAGTTTTGTTCTTTCTTAGGAGAAGAAAAACTCTGTAGTTTTCAACTTGCAGTGTAGGGATGAACTTTGCAAGCAAGAGAGTAAGAAAAATATTTTGCAATACTATAAAATTATGAAGTTTACAAGTAATTGCACATAAATCATTTCATTTGATAGGTTCATTCAGAAAGGACTCACTTGACTACGGCAGGTCAAGACCTAGTGTGAGGCATTGGAGACGGTGGAAAGAAAGTGATATCTGTCCTCAGAGGGTTTGCAGTTCACCCTTGTGGCAGAGAGCATATTATCAACCTATCCATTCTATAAGGGGAGGAGGTTAAAGGACTTGCCTTACAGCCATGCTGCTAGAAAGTGCCAGAACTGCAGGTGAAACTGAGGTTTTCTTCACTAAAAACTCTGCTCATTCTATTCTGTAACACTACATATCCCTGCTCTCCAAGTGGAGGGATTTTCTCTGCCTCTTACTGATGGAAGTTTCATATCCGGTTAGTATAAGAATTCAATGACAACTTAACAGTAATTCAACACAATGGAACTTTCTTCTGCAGGAAATGTAGGTGATTTTATGCTCTGATTTTATTTCAGGCCCATTGCAGTATCAGCTGTATGCTATGTATAAAGAGTTTTGAGTTTCTTTATTTTTGAGAAACGTGAAATACAGTATGGAATTATTTTAATTTTTCTTTCTTTAACCCAAAAATGAACTGTTCAGGGGTCCTTCCAACCTTAAATATTCATTTTAGCTTTCAACAATTTGTGTAACCTATGAGTATGGTGTATGATGCCAGGGTTTTTCTTTTTATATTTTATTTATTTTTTGTCACAGATTCAACCCAAGGGACCACTGATTGCAAAAGATGTAATTCTTATGTAATACCTT
This sequence comes from Redunca redunca, assembly GCA_006410935.1. Classification (NCBI taxonomy): domain Eukaryota; kingdom Metazoa; phylum Chordata; class Mammalia; order Artiodactyla; family Bovidae; genus Redunca; species Redunca redunca. The sequence goes on from SJYQ01004620.1 coordinate 116,189, forward strand.
GATAATATATTTTGCTTACCTTGAGGATAAGGATGAGGATAAACTACTATTTATAACAGCTAAATCAATAGTAAACTAAAAGAAAAGTGTGGGAGGAGTTATTTAAAATTTGATTGTATATGCCTTATTTTCTAATTGAGCAGGGATTATTTTATATTTTTAAGCAGAATGTCTAAGTTGTACTTCTCCAAATAAATTCAGATGAGATCATATTGCCCAAGTCAAATAATGATATCCTAAAGACAAGTTTACTTAGTATTTAATATACATACATGAATTTGAAGCACAAAATTAAAAAATAAAATTGCTTTTTCCACCCCCTTAACAGAGTTTTACATTTCTTTCAAGTTTTTATATGGTGCAAATGGAAGGGAAATATCAAAATCGTGTTTCTCAACAAGTTCCTACTGCATAGCACAGGGAGCTATATTCAATATCCTGTGATAAACCATAATGGAAGAGAATATGCAAGGGAAAATATATGTGTGTATAACTGCGTCTCTTTGCTGTACAACATTGTAAACCAACTATACTTCAGTAAAATTAAAAGAAAAATTTTAAATAAAAAATAAAATTGTGTTCCTGACTTAAATGTGAATTTTAATAGGCAGCATTACCTGACTTTCAAACATCTACTCTTTCATCTTGTGAGAGTGAATATGATAGCCATTGTCCTATGCTCAAAAATTATTTCATTTACTTTTAAGTGGGGGGAAGTGACTTGCTCTTTCATCTGCCCATGAAATGATTGTCCAGGGAAAGATTCGTATCTAATCAAAGGAGTAAAAGGAGCATCTCATTAATTTGAGGAAGCCCAAGAGACACAATCTTAATTGTACTGCAAAGAAAACAAAGATAGTGTTTCAGGAACAGGAAAGAAACTGCTGTGTCCCATAAGCCAATCTGTCATAGAAACGCATTCAACAACAGGAACTCTTAAGGTACAATAATTATCTTCACAAGTCAGGAACTCCCCAACATACTCAGCCACTCCTGTGGCATTACTTGGAATTCTTTCCTTTTTGGAAAAAGGACACATCAACTGTGTGGTCGTCACTTTAAAGATGTCCTTACTGCCTTCATTTTCTCTTACATTTGTAAGCGTAGTGGGATGTACTCTATATTCTTTATGCCTCTGTGCTCTTCCTGGTTTTTTCTGCCAGGACTTTTTCAGCATCTGGTTCACAGCATCTCCTGTTGTCCCAGTAATCTCTCTGATACAGATAAAAATGAAAGAACGGAAGTAGTACAGGAAAGTGGCTATCTAAATAGACCTTCAGAACATCTCGATAGTGGGTTAAAATAACTCCTGCTGCTAGACCAGCTCCGGATGCAAGCAGAGCCGTCAGTTACTAACAGCACGTCTTCTTTTGAGGGTGAATACAGGGTTGGAATGGACAAGGAGAGTAGAAATGGCCACTATGAGAGTTGAACAGTGACGGCCCTTGTGGAGAAGGAATAGATAGGAAGTTATACGCTGTCCAGTAGGCCTGCCACCGGTCACCTGTGTTGGAGCATTTGCTATGTGGTTGGTTCAAGGTGAGACAGGCTCTAACTGTAAACTATACATACGTTTTAGTATCAGGGAAAAAAGAATGCAAATACCTATTAATAAATTTATATTGATTATATTCCATTTTGCCTTTTGAATGTGACTGTTAAAACCTTAAATCACATATGTGGCTCACATTATAGTTCTGTTGGACTTCAATTCTATAGACTAACTTGGCTTATCTTTACCCATCTTAAAAAAAAATAAAAAACGAATGCATCTGAGGAATAGGAAATAGACACATTTCACTGAAAAATTCAGTCTTGACAGAGAGATCCCAAAGGGCAAACAGAAAACAAAGGTTTGATTAAGGATCTTTACATTCACACTCATCCCATCTTTTTCTTCCTAACAAGCAGAAACAGTGTCTAAGAAAGGCTTTTGCTAAAATGGTTTCCCTTATCCTGAAAAAAATCAGAAAGAATATCCAGATCTTGAGACAAGCTCAATTCATAGCATTTCCAGCTTACATTTTCAGATCCAGAACATTCCAACAACTATCTGAATTTGATGGTGAAAAGACAATATAAAATGAAACATTAAAGATGAAAAATGCCACTTCTAGATCAAGGAATCACTAGAATAGCCTTACTCCCTATGGGGCCATCACTATTTAATCCTTGGATCATGCAGAAAGATGACAGAATAATAATTCTCGACACATTTTAACCCTTTTGGGATAGTTTGAGGAAGGAAATTCTCTCACTCACACATCATAGAGAAGTACATCAAGGCACTTTCCTCATAATTACTTTGTAAAATAGCTTTGGTTATAATTAATGACATTGGAAATCATTATAGTAGTGTATAGCTATCAAATTTCCATCAGATACAGAAGTCTAAAGCTCAGAAAGGCAATCAGTAACACATCAGCTTATATGTATAACTGCATGCATACATAACAAGTCACAGAAAATCTGGCATAAAAATGTAGGATTAGAGCAGTGGAACTACTGTACATGTTACTATAATGATGGATGCATGTCATTACCAGTTTGTTAACATTCATAGAATGTATAACACCAAGAGGGAGCTGTCATCTAGGCTACAGACTCTGGTTGATGATGGGGTGTCAACGTAGGTTCATCACCTGTAACAAATGGACCATCTGGTAGGGATATTGCTAATAGGGGGGGCCACCTGACCTGCCTCTTGAGAAACCCATATGCAGGTCAGGAAGCGACAGTTAGAACTGGACATGGAACAACAGACTGGTTCCAAATAGGAAAAGGAGTACATCAAGGCTATATATTGTCACCCTGCTTATTTAACTTCTATGCAGAGTACATCATGAGAAACACTGGACTGGAAGAAACACAAGCTGGAATCAAGATTGCTGGGAGAAATATCAACAACCTCAGATATGCATATGACACCACCCTTATGGCAGAAAATGAATAGGAACTAAAAAGCCTCTTGATGAAAGTGAAAGAGGAGAGTGAAAAAGTTGGCTTAAAGCTCAACATTCAGAAAACGAAGATCATGGCATCTGGTCCCATCACTTCATAGGAAATAGATGGGGAAACAGTGTCAGACTTTATTTTTTTAGGCTCTAAAATCACTGCAGATGGTGACTGTAGCCATGAAATTAAAAGACACTTACTCCTTGAAAGAAAAGTTATGACCAACCTAGATAGCATGTTGAAAAGCAGAGACATTACTTTGCCAACAAAGGTCCACCTAGTCAAGGCTATGGNGAAGGAATGATACTGAAGCTGAAACTCCAGTACTTTGGCCACCTCATGCGAAGAGTTGACTCATTGGAAAAGACCCTGATGCTGGGAGGGATTGGGGACAGGAGGAGAAGGGGACGACAGAGGATGAGATGGCTGGATGGCATCACTGACTCGATGGACGTGAGTCTGAGTGAACTCTGGGAGATGGTGATGGACAGGGAGGCCTGGCGTGCTGTGATTCATGGGTCACAAAGAGTCAGACACGACTGAGCGACTGAACTGAACTGATGCATGCATGGGAGGTGAGGGCATATGGGAATCACTGTGAACCTTCTTAGGTTCTGCTCTATAAAATAATGTCTAAAATATATATACCAAAATTTTTTACTATATAAGTATATTATATATGGTATTTCTATGTATCAAAAAGGTTTTCTAGCCAGGCTTAAATGGTAAAGAATCTGCGTGCAATCAGGGAGACCTAGGTTCACTCCCTGGGTTGGAAAGATCCCCTGGAAAAGGAAATAGCAATCCACTCCAGTATTCTTGCCTGGAAATCCCATGGACAGAGGAGACTGGCAGGCTACATTCCATGGGTTCACAAAGAGTCAGACAATGACTTAGTAACTAACATTTTCACACTTTTCACTTCAACCAGAAATCTGCAGATGAACTCTGCATAGCTGATGCTGGTTCTCTGTGCTACCATTAGGGATCTAGGCTCTTTCTATCCATCTGCCCAAGGTCATTTACCCTCTGGGTCCTCATCCTCATATTCACTATCTTTTAGGTCCAAGACAGCTGCTAAACATCCAGATATTTCCCCATTTCTGGCAGAAAAAGCATGAAGCAGTAGCTCCTGTTTCAGAAAAACGAAAGTCTTCCCAGGAACCCTCAGTTTGGCGTCTCATTGGCCAGAAATATGTCACGTGACCAACCCAGATGAAGGGAGCATGAAGAAGTGAGTGATTTTAGCTGGACTCTGTTGCTACTCCAAACAAAATCATTATTTTTCCCTAAGAAAAAGGGGAGGAACTTTGGGTGTGTATTAGCAGTCCCCGCCACAGGGACATCTGGAAAGGTTCTCCAACCACATTAGACAAAATGAAACTCAAACAACTGATAACACTGACCTTTGACAAGTATGAAAAAGCTGAAAAAGATAAGCCTACAAACTCTCAAAAAGCGATCATATTTATAATTCTGACTAGAGGTAAATCGGATGGAGAACTGTGTGCTGGCTAATGACCAGAAGTCATTTTTTCGTGATGATAGTGATGTTTTTTGTTTTTTGTTTTTTGTTTTTTTTCTCAAATTTTTTTTTTTATTTTTTTTATTTTTTNCCTTGCACCTTTGATGATGTTTTTATAATAACTATGTTTTAAAAATAATGAACTGCTCTAATAATAAACAGAATAATACTGAGCAAATAGTATTTGATTATGAAAGGTCATCTAGGAATTCAATGGTGAGGAAGACAATTTGCAAGAGAAAAAACTAATGGGAAAGAACTTATTTGAGTCCTCATTTTCTAGAATACTGTCTTCCAAATGGCATCTCTAATTTAACCATCTCCCCCCAAGGAATATATAAATAATCTCTTCCAGGCTGGTGATTAGAGTCAGGTGAATCACAGAGACCACAGATACTGTCAGCCTACCAGGAGGAAATGACATCATCCAGCCAGGCATTCATCTTGGGGGGGTTTATGAGGTGTGTCCTTAGAAACCGGATGGAGTTAAATGGAATGGGATGGGGTAGACCTGAATGGACTAGGAAAGAATGGACAGAATAGAAATGCACTATTGGCAATACATGCGGTATTGTTCTAAGAAACATGTTTTGGTTGTATACGTATACGTGCACTGGGCACCATGCAAAACAAATTTCTTTCTGTGGCTTGTGGTCAAAAAAGTTTGAAAAGCCACTGTCTTAGCAGTTTCAGAACGCCTAAGGGCAGCCATCAGCATAGGTCACCAAAAAGAAAATAGAATCTTGAAAACAACCCAAGAACTCAAAACAAGAAACAAGCCCAAGAAAACTGAAGTCAAACGTAGAGCACAGCGACCTCCAGACCAATGGAGCATGTAAAAAACCACAAGAATAGCAATAATGAATGACGATTGCTAGAAAGGGTGGCCAATTTTTATCCTGTCCTAACTACCTCTTTTTTTTTTTTTTAATGTGAACCACTTATGAAGGCTTTACTGAATTTGTTACAATATTGCTTCTGTTTTATGTTTTGATTTTTTGACCGTGAAGCATGTGGGATTTTAGCTTCCTGACCAGGGATCGAACTCACACCCACTACATTGGAAGGTGAAGTCTTAACCATTGGAGCAGCAGAGGATTCCCCTATCCTGTCATATTTATCTTAATTCATGGCCCCTTGGAGGAGGTGTGATACTGAAGAACAAGGGATAAGGTACCCAAGAAGGGAACCAAACAATCTGAAAAGACTTCAGAGAAGCAGGAAGACTAATTTGAACCAGCCTGCTAGGAGAGATGCCACCTGAGAGGGAAAAGCATCAGCAGTTCAACAAGACGATGCTTGCAAAAGTCACATGTAATTAGCTATGTTTATACACCTATATTAACAGGACCCTGCGTTGTCTTTATTATTTGCAGGTAATTACCTCTGTTGTTTTCTAAAGTCACACGCTAAAGAACACCGTCAGTAACTTTTAATGAAAATGCTTTATAATGGTAGACACAATTTGCTTTCCAGAATCTGCCACAGGATTAAATGCAATCAACAAGGGCTCCATCACCAGCCCCAGTACTGATCATTTTACAAATGGCACCCACACAGGAAGTGGCCCTGGACCAAAAATGTACATGGCTTGTGTAAGCCATATGAGTGCTCCAGCAAATTAATGATCTGGTACCCCAAAGTAATCTTATCTTCTGCAAACATTTGTTCAATATTTATTTCGGTGAGAAGTTGGGCACTGTGAGATCTGCCTCCAAACTCACATACCCGATCAGCCGATGAGAAGCTGTACAGTTAAGCAGACCCACCACTTGAAGTCAGTTTAGGCACCATTTAAATTTCACGTGTGCCTCAAGCAGCTTCCAACCAATATTAAATACTCTAGAGAGAAGAGTTCTATAAGATACAATTGCCTCCAGTTCATCACGTTTCTAGTGCTGAACCCCACCTGCTCCTTCATCTTTCTCAAGTGGACATGCCCATCACTTGGGTACTGGCCCACATTCTGGGTTTTGTGTGAGGCAAGACAGTTACTAGCATTCACGGGTTCATTTGTTCAGCAAATATATGCTAAGTACTAAAGATTAAACTCCATAAACTCAAAAGGTATATTGTTACTTTACGTCAGCCATTCAAAATTGGGCTCAGTTCAAAGGGAATCCTTCACTGTTGGTAGGAATGTAATTTGGTGCAGTCACTGTGAAAAAGCCACAGTGTGGAGGCTTCTCAAAAAACTAAAAATAGAACCACCTTGAGACCCAGCAGTTCCACTCCTGAGTATATATCTGAGAAATAAAAAATAGAAGCACTAATTTGAAAAGATACATGTACCCCAATGTTCATAGCAGCATTATTTATAATTGCCAAGGTATGGAAACAATCTAAGTGTCCATTAATTGACGAATGGATAAAGAAGACGTACTGTACATACACAATGGAATACTGCTACTGCTGCTGCTGCTGCTGCTAAGTCGCTTCAGTCCTGTCCGACTCTGTGCGACCCCATAGACGGCAGCCCACCAGGCTCCCCCATCCATGGGATTTTCCAGGCAAGAGTACTGGAGTGGGGTGCCATTGCCTTCTCCAAATGGAATACTACTCGGCCATAAAAATGTACCAAATTTTACCATTTGCAGCAACATCGATGGACTTGGAGGGCATTATGCTAAAGTGAAATAAGTCAGACAGAGAAACATAAATATTATATGATATCACTTATATGTGGAGTCTAAAATATACAACAAATTGGTGAATATAACAAAAGAAGCAGACACACAGATACAGAAAACAAACTAGTGGTTACCAGTGCGGAGGAGGGAGGGGTAACATAGAGGTGGAGGGGTGGGAAACACAAATTTTGCAGTGTTACACAGGCTCAAGGATGTGTTGTACAACATAAGGTATACAGCCAATATTTTAGAATAATTGTAAATGGAAAACAATCTGCCTAAAGATGGAGTGACCAGTTGTCTTATGTTTAAAAATAAAAAATACTTTCAAAATATTTTAAAAGTTGAACATAGCAGGCCAGTAGGAAAAAAAATTACTCAGTTCCTGATGCCACTGGATAAAGAAAATTGGATTTAGAAAATGTGGTCTATACAGACTAACATTTCTATTCTCTTTTATGCTTTTAGGATTTCCAAATTCATTTAGAATTTCCAATACTGTAAAAACTGTACATATGTATATTCTCTAAGGTCTTTTCCATTATCAGAAGCTAGGGAATATGCAAATAATGGAAAATAATTTGCATCAGTAAATGTTGACACAGTCCTAAAATTTGCAACTTGTGTGATCCACAACATGCCCTAAGATTTTTAACCCACAAACACAACTGTGTTTTTTGTTTTTTTTTATGCTTCCTTTTGAAGGCAATGGCAGAAGTCCAAAAAGAATCTTCGTAAATCTGTCTATAACCCAGATAGTTATCTCCAGGATTTCACTATGCTGATCGCATGTAACCAGACTCACCTACTTATCAGCCCACTCTTTATACATCACTAGGTGAGGAGTGAAACAAGTCTGGAATATTTCACCAAGGCCGTGGTGTCAGTCTTAAGAGAGGAGGAAAATGAGAGGGAACCAACATAATTGTGTTATTATTTTTTTTAATGACAGATGAATGAGAGTTTCTGGAGATTGCAGAGTGATCATGAACACAATGATAACAACAGATAGTGATACCTACTAAGGATCATCCTGTTTCTTTAGCTGGAGGCCAAGTTGTTCGCGAAATTAACCTGAGTTACATGAATACAACTATGGGTAGAGAAAAACATTCTAGAAGCTATGCAGGAGAATCATGATCATAAGATAATTTTTTTTTAATGCTATTTTCCCATGAAAGCAATTAACAAGCCTGTGGACCAGCAAGTCAAGTTTTAAATGATTTCTCAATAGAGTGTTCATAATCATAATTCTTTTGCCCATATGCCAGCAGTTCTCAAAATGTGGCCCAATATATTCTGAAGTCCCTGAGATCCACTTCAGGGGCTCAGAGACCCCCCTTTTCCCACTACACATATACATGAGGCTACACAGACAGAACTCAGAAGGAGACACCAGAATCCAGTTTTCCTGATAGAAGTATATAAAACTGTAAAATAAGTCCACCATTCTCATTTATTTTGCCTTGTTTTGTTTCAGAAAACATAGTTATCCTTCATTAGACATATGGTTTGTTAACATGTAATAGATGTACCATCATTATTTTTAAGTGAATTTTTAAATAGACATTTTTTTCTTTAA